>CM061133.1:37694977-38244804 GCA_030789695.1 Scilla litardierei
GATTTCCGCTGGAGCTTCCACTCGTCTCCGTTGACGTTGAGGATGCCGCGGCCTAGGAGGTCGTGGATGGAGGCGGTGAGCTCGTCGGCTTTGATGTAGTTGGGGAAGTGGGACTTGGACGTGTGCTCGACGACGTCGGGGTTCGAGGTGAAGATGAACGGAGGGAGGACGACGGTGCCGGAGGGGCTCGAGGAGATGAGCTCGGTCGACCATTCGAGCAGTCGGAACATGTTCTTGATGAAGCGGGGGAGGTTTCCGACGACCGGATAGCCCCGGAGCAGCACGGAGGAGTTAGTGGATTGAGCTTGCCGTGACGGCCTCCGGTTGAAGCAAACGATGGAGTAGAGGGTTGAGAGCGCGATGAGGATCAACAGAAAGATGAGAGATGGCAACTCCATTTTGATCTCCATTTGCTCGACTCTGTTCCGAGTTTTTTTTTCCTACTGAAATAGAAAACAGAGAGAATAGATAGGGATGACACTGGGCCTGGGCTGCCTGATTTGCATCGCCGACAGACTTTGTTTTTGGGAGGAAAAGACAAGAAAATTTTGAGCCGATGACAGCTTGAGCACAGGTCTGAAAGCAACTAGACGATTATTTTAAGTACATAGACCGTCGTTTATTTCCCGGCCGGCCGGCTGAAGGGTTAGTTTAATGGACCACGAGGTCCACGACATTATTAGTCCGCAAGCAAGGCGGGCATTCGATAATTTTCACGCAGGGCTTGAGCCAAATTAATTATTCTTATTTTTTCTATTTTTTGGGGGTAATGATTGAAAATATTTCTAACATTTCCTAACTGTTTTTTTGCATTAATTGACATCTTTAATATTTGCTTTGACATTACTTAAACATTGCTGCTCACTCAATTTTTCCTTTAAGTAACCAAAATGCTATTCATTTTCTCTTCTTCTTCATCTTCTTCTTTCTCTGTGCTACTATTGTTAAAACCAAAAATGACCGAGACAGTTGTCAGGCTGACGTGGGCTCTTCGTGCTGAGTCGGAGCCTCGTCAGCAGGTGATGTGTGACCTTGGGTTGGGAGAGCCTGGGTCAAGTGATTGAGGTAGATGATGATGCGGTGCTCGATCAACCCTCGATCAGCTTGTATGTCGATTGCTCGAGATTGGGAAGCTCAGAATCGACCCTCGCAGAACATGGAGACTCGTCGATTTACACCACAGAGACACGTTAAGGGGTCAGATCTGGGTTCCGGCCCAAATCCCTCCGATGCTTAAGTTAGTATGGTAACTTAATGATGATAGGGAGCTTGGAGCAGCTGAGATCGCCCCACGAAGGTTCGCCGCAGATCTGTCGTCGCAAGCTCTATAATGTAAGAAATATTAGCTGAAAGAGTAGAGTCTATGTCTTAGATCTCGTACCTTGAGAATTGGAACCCCTTTACCTTTGTCCTTTTTGGGTCTTTATAGGCAGCTCCCTAGTGACCGTGCGTAACCGTCTCTTATTGATTTGGGCACGATCTTCTCGGGGTTCGTGATAACGGCTGCCCATTGATTCGGCCCCATTAACTTCCAGCTGAATATCACGGAAGATTAACGATCGAACGATCCGTTTGTTTGATTCGGCAATACTCCGCTTCGAGTGTCGAGTGTCAGGTTGTGGGCTCATGTTAGTGCACGGGTACGAATCCTGTCGGAGTATCCGCATACGCGACCCATTTGGTACCTGCAACCCGATACCCGTCACTCAAAGCGGGATGTTGCCGAGTCAGACGAACGGATCATTCGACCGTTAGGCTTGCGCTACTATTCAGGGGGAGGTTACTGGGGCCGAGTAAATGGGTAGTCGTTATCTCGAATCCTGAAGGAGATCATGCCCAAATCAATGAGGGACGGTTACACACAATCAAAGAGGAACAACCTATAAATGGATAAAGGGACAAAGGTAAATGGGTTCCAATTCCAAGGTACGAGGTCTAAAACATAGAACTCTACTTTCGCACCTGATATTTCTTACACTTTAGAGCTTGCGCCGCCAGTCCTGAGGCGAACCTTTGTGGGTCGATCTCAGCTGTACCAAGCTCCATCTCTTCCTTAAGTTCACGTATTAGCTTAAGCATCAGAGGGGATTTGGGTCGGAACCCAGATCTGACGCCCCTAACGTGTCTTTGTAGTGTAGATCAATGAGTTTTCGTCTCCCGCTAAGGTCGTTCCCGAGCTTCCCAACCTCGAACGATTGATGCACAAGCTGATCGAGGGTCGATTGAGCACCGCATCATCATCTACCACCATCACTCGACCCATGTTCTTCCAACCTCGGGTCCCACTTCATCTGCTGACAAGGCTCCGACTCAGTAACAAGAGCCTACGTCAGCTTGACAACTGTCTCAGTCAATTTTGGCCTTAACAGTTTGGCACCGTCTGTGGAAAACCACGAGTCGACATCTTGATCGACAAACCACTCGACCATGTCCGCTCACCCATCAACATCATCCGAGGATGCCATGACACCTCCCAGCATCAGTCTCATCAACATAATAATGGGAGGTCCCCCGCATCCAGAGATATCAACTTCTCTCCAAACCTCATACGCCGGAAGGTTGATGACAGTGTCTGTGGGGCGAAAGCGCCCCAGAGATTCTATGCCTCCTATCTCCTTCTCGGATGAAGATCTAGAGGGGGTGAAACTGTCGCATGATGATGCCGTCGTCATCACGACTACCGTCAAGGAAATCGCCGTAGAAATGTTACTTGTCGACACCGGAAGCTCGTGCGACATACTCTTCTTCGCTACGTTGGAGAGGATGAGGTTTTCATCCATGGAGTTGACGCCTTGTTCGGGGTCCCTGGTGGGATTCACCGGACATTCCGCCCCAATAGCAGGCATCATCACCCT
Source organism: Scilla litardierei (assembly GCA_030789695.1). NCBI lineage: Eukaryota > Viridiplantae > Streptophyta > Magnoliopsida > Asparagales > Asparagaceae > Scilla > Scilla litardierei. The sequence continues at coordinate 37,697,833 of CM061133.1, forward strand.
ACCGGTGACTCTCGACACATATCCTTGACAAATCACTCGCCTGACCAGTTTCATGGTAGTGAAGATCAACTCGGCGTACAATGAGATCATCGGAAGACCACTACTGAATGCTATAGAAGCGGTGGCCTCAACTTTCCATCAGATGATAAAATTCCAGATCTTGAGGGAGTCAGAAAGGCAAGATGGAATCAGAAACATGCACGGTCTTGATATACGCTATCCACCACTTTTTGGAGGATCAAGCAGGCCAACCCAGTCGATCCCTAAGGCAAGGATTGACGGCCTGCAGTGGTCGAAGAAATGGAGAGCATCCGGATCTTCGAAGAAGATGGAAAAACTGTCGCTATTGGATCGATGCTCCCTCTCGACCTAAGGAAACAGTTGATCGCTCTCCTGTGAGAGCATGCAGACATTTTTGCCTTGTCCCTAAAGGATATACCCGGCATCGACCCCGAGGTAATATCCTACAAGCTAGAGGTCGACCCGACTTCCAGACCCATGAAGAAAAAGAAGAGAAACATGGAGGGCGAAAAAATGAAGGCTGTGATCGAAGAAGTGGATCGACTTCTAGAAGCAGGCTTCATTCGAAAAGTCAAATACCTCGAATGGCTCTCGAATGTCGTGATGGTCAAGAAGGCGAACAGTAAATGGCGGATTTGCGTCGACTTCACCGACCTCAACAAAGCGTGCCCCAAGGATAGTTACCCCCTGCCACGGAGCGACCATCTGGTCGACAGTGCTTCGGGCTACAAACTCTTCAACTTCATGGATGCATTCTCAGGATATAACCAGATGAAGGACGAAGAGAAAACTTCTTTCATCACTGGTCGAGGAATTTTCTGTTACACTAAAATGCCATTTGGTTTGAAGAATGCAGGGGCTACTTATATGATGAACGGAGTCTTCGAGGCTCAAAATCTAGAAGTCTACGTCGACAACATGTTGGTCAAGTCGAAAAACTTATGGATCATATTGCAGATCTCCAAGAGATATTTGCACAGATCCGACGATACAACCTTCGGCTGAACCCCGCCAAATGTACCTTCGAGGTTCGGTCGGGAAAGTTCCTCGGCTTCATGCTGACGAATCGAGGGATTGATGTCAACCCCGACAAGATCGCTGTGATCGTTACGATGAAGGAGCCATCGACCCTCAGAGAACTCCAAAGGCTGAACAGAAGAACATCAGCTTTGGGCCGATTCTTGTCTAAATCAGCCGAGAGGTCATTGCCTTTCTTCAAAGTACTGAGGAAGGAGATATCCTCCGCATACAGTGTCAAAAGAGTCATCAAGTGGGATGCAGGCTGTAAGAAGGCTTTCTGAACAGAACCACGAACGTGCTAGGTGCTTGCAATTGGAGTATGGGTTACCGAAGATGTTCAATGCACAATCAGCTTTCTTGATTAATAGAGTACCATCAGTTCCTTTAGATAATGGCATACCAGAGGAGGCTTGGACTGGTAAAGACGTAAACTATGATTCATTAAAGTTTTTGGTTGTGTTTCTTATGTTCATATTGATGCTACTGCTACAAGTAAATTAGATGCTAAATTTATGAAGTGTACGTTTATTGGATATGGCGGTGATGAATTTGCTTATAGATTTTGGGATGATCGAAATCAGAAAATAATTCACAGTCAAGATGTCATATTTAATGAACATTTTTTGTACAAAGACAGGTTGGGCGCTTCAGATATTGACAGTGCAGGTACTCGGGTTGGAACCCTCAGGTTGTTGAATTAGATATCTCAAATTCAGGTGTCGGCAAAGATGTTCGGAATGACCAAGTAGTTGTTGAGGCAAAACCAAATTCGCAAGTATCTCCTTTGAGGCAAACAGTTGTTGAGGCAGAACTGAATTCGCCCGTATCTCCTTTGAGGCAAGCAGTTGTTGAGGTAGAACCGAGTACGCCCGTAGCTCCTTTGAGGAGATCAGAAAGATAGCATCATGCACCAAAAAGGCACTCCCCCTCTTTACATTATCTTTTGTTAACTGATAGTGGTGAGCCAGAATGTTATGTTGAGGCTATGCAGAGTGAGCATTCGAGCAAGTGGGAGCTTGCAATGGAAGATGAAATGAATTCCGTAATGTCTAATATCACTTGGGAACTAGTTGAGCTCCCAAAGGGTAAGAAGGCATTGCATAACAAGTGGGTTTACAGAATTAAAGAAGAGGCTGATGGAAGCAAGCGTTACAAGGCAAGGATGGTCGTGATGGGTTTTCAGCAGAAACAAGGTATTGATTATACCGATATATTTTCTCCCGCTGTGAAGCTAACTACTATTAGACTTGTTTTGAGTATAGTTGATGCAGAGAATTTATTTTTAGAGCAGATGGACGTGAAAACAGCCTTTCTTCACGGGGATCTTAAGGAAGACATATACATGAAGCAACCAGAAGGGTACTTGTCCAAAGGTAACAGTGAGCTTGTGTGTATGCTAAAGAAGAGCTTGTACGGTTTGAAACAGGCTCCGAGGCAGTGGTACATGAAGTTTGACGGGTTCATGCATGAAATTGATTTTGTTAAATGCAATGCAGACTATTGTTGCTACTTCAAGAGGTTTGACAATAGCTTTATCATTCTGCTATTATGTGTTGATGACATGTTGATAACATGTTCTTGTGCGCAAGAGGTGAATAAGTTGAAGAAGGAATTATCCGAACGGTTTGCTATGAAGGATCTTGGAGAGGCTAAACAGATCCTAGGTTTGTGGATTAATCGAGATAAGGTGGTATGTAAGTTATAGCTTTCGTAAGCTGAATATATTGAAAGAGTTTTGAAGAGGTTCAGTTGCAAGATGCAAATCATGTGAGTACTCCCTTGGGTAGCCAGTTTAGGCTATCTAAAAAGGAGTCACCTAGTAGTGATTCAGAGCGTGCCTATATCAAGAAGACCACATATGCGTCAGCAATTGGTAGTATCATGTATGATATGGTGTGCATGATTCGGGATATAAATTGCATAATTTTTCCCCCATTTCTGGGCATTTTATGTGTATACCATGTTATTTTGGCTTTAATACGGGCGTATTTGTGATATTGTGTAATATTCAAGCTTATTCGTATTTTATACATAAAATGTGGTTTTTGTGAACTAATTTTTGCTCCCCGTATTTTTCAGTTACTTCTGGGATTTTTCTGGATTTTTTGGAATTTTTTCAGAATTTTTTGGAGCTTCCAGCTATTTTTCGGGATTTATTTGGAGCAAGATTGTGTTTCTGGAATTTACGAAAAGAATTTAAAAAAAAAATAAATAAAGCCTTTGGGCCGACCCAGCGGCCGGCCCAATATCGCGGCCCGCTCTCAGGAGCGGGCCGCATGTTTCAACTTAAAAAAAATAAGAAGGCCCGCTACCGCTGAGAGCGGGCACGCGCACGTGCCCGTGCCCTCAGCGGGCGCATTCAGCGCCCGCAGGTCGGGCGCCCGTGCGCCCGACTCGCAGTGCTTTATAGGGGCTATTGTGCGGTTTCTAGCGGATTTTGGGTGCGTTTTTTCGACCCAGTTCGCTTCTGCAGACCCGTTAGTGCTGGAATTGGGTTTTGGCCGAGATTGGGGGCTGTTTTTGAGGCTAACATCATTTTTTTCTTCTTCTCTTTTGATTTTTTAGGGCTTGGGGGAAAGCTTGGAGGCCATGGAGATGATGGGAAAGCTTGGAGGAGGAGCAAATGTGTGGAAGTAAGGGTTCATTTTGGAGAGTTCTTGGGTGAAATCATTCCTCCCTCTTTTGTAATTTTGCATCTCTCTTTTGTATTGAATTTGGGGATAATTTTGTATGAAATTTCCATCTTTTTCATGATGATTGAGTAGTGTGAATGCTTGGGTTGTGATTCATGATGGTTGGTTGTTAATTGTAGTTCTAATTACCTCTTGCCCATTATCATGTTAATGTTGGATGTTTCATTAGGGTTAATTTTATTGGTTAAGACCCAAGTGGGCACACTTTGAGAAAAGCCCATGATCCTAATTTGATTAGTGCCATGATGATGCATCCCTCCTTTTAGCAAATTATCGTGTTCTTGAAGGCTAAACTTTCAGATTAAGCTTGCCATAGCCGGAGGCCTAATTGAGTTATATGTGGGTAATTTGAGCTTAATTAACACCAACATTAGTGAACCCACAACCCATGCTCCTCGCCTAGCTATCCTACACCCCCATTTGACTCTCTAACCCTACACATTTAGGATAGAATTGTAGATTCACCACACTTTTTTTCACACTCATCCACCATTAGGCGAGTTAGTTGTAACACGCTATTATCCTTCTTTATCAATCAAAGTTTGTGAATATAGAATGACTTGTCCCTGTGATCCGACCCGGTACTCACCGGTTATTTTTATTGCATTGACACTCCTACACTTGGGAGTGGAAGGCGTGCCTTTGTGCGTCCTTCCACAGTCACCCAATTGGTGCCGTTGCTAAGGAAAACGGTTTCTATTATTAGCAATTTTTGATTGATTTTGAAAGCTTTAGTGTGATACTTCTATCTCTTAGTGTTGTGTCTTTTCGTTTATTTATTTTTCATTTATTGAGTCTTTTTGTTGTTTATTTTCGTTTTCTTGGAATTTTTTTTAAAAAAATGGCATCATCTTCAGATTTTTCGGACGTTGATTTGGAGGATATCCCACTTCCGCCATACTTTCATGGCTCGGAGTGGGAGAACCTTCATTTACATATTAAAAAATTTGAAGAATGGATGCATTCATGTCTTGGTGGGAATATTGATGATGATTGCATATATTTTAGATTCTTTCCCTCTTCTTTACTTGATGATGCTAGACTTTGGTTTGATTCATTGTCTATGGACTCACATTTTACTTGGTTGGCATTTCAGGCTGAATTTCTCCGAGTGTTTATGCCTATCTTCTTGGAGCAGGTACAGGGGCGGCAGGCCATGGAGCAGCATATAGCGAGCATTGTCCAAGCGGAATGGGAGGCCTACCATCAGGCTTGGCAGAGGTTCACTGATTTGGTGTTTGCGTGCCCACACCAGAGCTTTCACGAGGATCATCTTCTGCAGATCTTCTACACAGGGTTATCGCCATCTGGGCAGGATTTTGTGCAGATGAGCTGCGGTGGAGAATTCTTTGATTATTCGACCGAGGATTCATGGTGTTACCTGAGGGACCTTGCAGAGTATGAGGAGACATTCCAGTAGGTCTAGGACCAGCCTGAGGAGCCAGCTGAGGGCTCATTCCATTACGACCCTACGGAGGAACAAGCAGAACATGATGATGGGGCACAGTGGAGCCAAGTGGAGGAAGCTGAATGTCTATATTTTGAGGAGTCGGAGGAGACGGATGATGGAGTGCATGTCGACCACGACGGTGACACGATGTTTTTTCACTTTGAGGTTGAGGATGAAGCGGATGTGCATGATGGCTGAGAGCAGATCGAGGACACCATGTGGCCTGAGCCACAATCCACTTCAGAGTTAGCTTCACAGGTTGAGGCGATTGAGTACTTAGGGAGGACGACTGAGATGAACTATTTCCAGGATGACGAGGATGATGCGTGCTTGGATTTGCCCAAGACGAGTCTACCTCCAGTCCTATCACAGATGTCACTTCCTTCGCCTCAGGATGCGCACTTGCCAGTCATCAAGGAGGTTTGTCAGGAGCAGTTACCAGTTGTGGGGAGTGCCGCAGAGATTGTTGATGTCGATATCGAGGAAGAGGATAGTAACAGGGATTGCGAGATGGTATATATTGAGCCCGAGCTCCATCTTACTCCAGTTTTCTCTCTGCAGCCACTTCCACCACCTCCGGAGGCAGAGTATCATGCCACACCTAGCGACATTTTTCAGGGAAGTTCTCACCATCTCATGCCTTGCATTTCTGAAGCCCAATTTGCACTTCCGCATATTTTTGCTTCAGATTATCGTCGATTGCATTTACATTCTTTTATTTGTTTTGACGACCCGTTTTGAAATGCATTTGTTGCAGGGCATGTAGACATGACTTGGGTTGATGCAGCTCGTCCCCCACATACCACATATTATCCAAAGGAGATGCTGGGGGTTGCATTGCTGGAATCCAAGGAGGCCGGTGGAGGCCTTGCTCCAAAGCAGCTCGCGGAGGAGCAAAAGGATATGATCGAGCAGTTGCCACCGTTGTTATACATACGAGATCCGCCATTTTCCACGGTGTGTTCTTTCCAATAGTGTAAATAAATAAATATTTTATTTCAGTACTTTCGTGTGCTTTTCTTTTCTTTTTCTAGGATCTTTTGTGAGATCTGATACTCTCCCAACATTGAGGACAATGCTTATTTTAAATTGGGAGGAGAGTGTTAGAATCTTTAGGATTGTTAGGATTTTGGTGTTAAAATTTTCTTTTTTGAGATCCCTCCATGTTTCGCCTCATCCCATGATCTTCATTGCATATCATATTTTGCCTCCTTATTCCTACGCCATTAGCTTTGTTTAGTCTCTACATGCTTAATGCCATGCAATTTTTTCGGATTGTAATTTTGGTATCAAATTTCTTGATGTTGGATTGGCATGTTTTAATTTTTTTCCAATTTGGATTCATATGCGAATATGCCATGTATGGAACTACATTATATGTCGTGATACTCTCTTTGAGATAATTTGGGAAAAGTTTGGTGTAAGTAATTTCATGTTGGGATGAATGATGTAGTTTTTGGTTGGATTGGGTGTGGACAATTGTGCATGCTTTGTTTTCTTCTTAGATGTGGGTGGATGAGTTGATAACTCATGTTGGAGAATGAGAAAGAGAGTAATATAAGCGAATGGTTTTTCTAATCAAATCGAGTAGCCGGTGCCCCACGAAACATTGGGGAGGACGCCAAAGATGAGATTTAGGGGATCATTCCATCCCTTTGCCTATATAGCGTTATCACGTGTATGCAAAGGTGGCGGTGTTTGCATTTCATAGTGTTATCGTGTGAATGCAAAACATAAACATTAAAAACAAAAAACAAAAAAAAGAAGGAAAAAGAAAAGAAAAAGGAAAAAATGAATGAATAATGAAAGAATAAGCAACATGAGTGATACAATCTCATTTCCCACAACTTAGGAGAATTTTTTTTGTTTTGGCCATTTCCATGAAAGTTAGAAACTTTGCCATCTGCGATATATCCCGATACATGTGATACGGTGCTTGCTACTTCACTTTTCTTTGAATTGGATTGAGGGCAGTGTCATTTGTTGTTTACTTTCATACATTGGGTATATTGGCTTTGAAATCAATTGGAAATATCATTTTGTGTATGCCATGAGGGTATCTTGATTTGGTGCATGTTTTTCAATTTTATCCGAATTTATGGCATATTTTGCTAGGGACTAGCAAAAATCAAGTTGGGGAGTGTGATTCGGGAAATAAATTGCATATTTTCCCCCCATTTCTGGGTATTTTATGTGTATATCATGTTATTTTGGCTTTAATACGGGCGTATTTGTGATATTGTGTAATATTGAAGCTGATTAGTATTTTATACATAAAATGTGGTTTTTGTGAACTAATTTTTGCTCCCCGTATTTTTCAGGTACTTCTGGGATTTTTCTGGATTTTCTGGAATCGTTTCAGAATTTTTGGGAGCTTCCAGCTATTTTTCGGGATTTATTTGGAGCAAGATTGTGTTTCTGGAATTTACGAAAAGAATTTAAAAAAAATAAATAAATAAAGCCTTTGGGCCGGCCCAGCAGTCGGCCCAATATCGCGGCCCGCTCTCAGGAGCGGGCCGCACGTTTCAACTTAAAAAAAAATAAGAAGGCCCGCTGCCGCTGAGAGCGGGCACTTGTCGCGCGCGTGCCCATGCCCTCAGCAGGCGCATTCAGCGCCCGCGGGTCGGGCGCCCGTGCGCCCGACCCGCAGCGCTTTATAGGGGATATTGTGCAGTTTCTAGCGGGTTTTGGGTGCGTTTTTTCGACCCAGTTCGCTTCTGCAGACCCGTTAGTGCTGGAATTGGGTTTTGGCCGAGATTGGGGGCTGTTTTTGAGGCTAACTTCATTTTTTCTTCTTCTCTTTTGATTTTTTTAGGGCTTGGGGGAAAGCTTGGAGGCCATGGAGATGATGGGAAAGCTTGGAGGAGGAGTAAATGGGTGGAAGTAAGGGTTCATTTGGGAGAGTTCTTGGGTGAAATCATTCTTCCCTCTTTTGTAATTTTGCATCTCTCTTTTGTATTGAATTTGGGGATAATTTTGTATAAAATTTCCCTCTTTTTCATGATGATTGAGTAGTGTGAATGCTTGGGTTGTGATTCATGCTGGTTGGTTGTTAATTGTAGTTCTAATTATCTCTTGCCCATTATCATGTTAATGTTGGATGTTTCATTAGGGTTAATTTTATTGGTTAAGACCCAAGTGGGCACACTTTGAGAAAAGTCCATGATCCTAATTTGATTAGTGCCATGATGATGCATCCCTCCTTTTAGCAAATTATCGTGTTCTTGAAGGCTAAACTTTCCGATTAAGCTTGCCATAGCCGGAGGCCTAATTGAGTTATACGTGGGTAATTGAGCTTAATTAACACCAACTTTAGTGAACCCACAACCCATGCTCCATGCCTAGCTATCCTACACCCCCATTTGACTCTCTAACCCTACCCATTTAGGATAGAATTGTAGATTCACCAGACTTTTTTTCACACTCATCCACCATTAGGCGAGTTAGTTGTAACACGCTATTAGCTTTCTTTATCAATCAAAGTTTGTGAATATAGAACGACTTGTCCCTGTGATCCGACCCGGTACTCACCTGTTATTTTTATTGCATTGACACTCCTACGCTTGGAAGTGGAAGGCGTGCCTTTGCGCGTCCTTCCGCAGTCAACCAGTGCACCAGACCAGATATTGCACATGCAATGGGAGTTGTGAGCAGATATATGAGTAATCCAGATTTGGCAGGTGATCTTGATAAGAGAAAGAGTACAACCGGACATGTGTTTACATTGGTTGGTACATCGATTTCTTGGGCTTCTAAGTTGCAAAAGAACGTGGCTTTGTCTACTACAGAAGCAGAGTATGTAGCAGTGACCGAGGCTAGTTAAGAGATGGTATGGTTGCAAAAATTTTTAAGATCGACCCACGAAGTTCATTCCAAGACTGATGGCGCAAGCTCGAATATAAGAAATATATGTTGAGAACGTAGAGTTCTATGTCTTAGACCTCGTATCTTGGAGATGTGACCATTCCCTCTATTTATAGATGTTTAGGGTCCCTTTTGAGACGTTTGGGGGATAACGGCCACCCATAATGGGGCCACGATCTTACCCCATTAATAGGAGTAAATGTTGTGCACGTCCCTGTGATTCCCGAGTCCACCTTTAATCCTACGCTCGAGTGAGGTGGACGCAACGGTCGACTGGCCATTTAGGCTTTGACTGAGTAAACATCAGGTTTCTTTTGTGGGCCTGGTGGACCTTAGTCATCTGTCGACCGAGTTGTCTCTAATGCCGGCCCAATGACTCAATAATGGCCCCCGTCACACGACCTTGAAGGATCCATCCGCTGAAGTCAAGTGACGTTACTTCGCATTTAATGGGATTCGGCAGTCGAGAAAATAGCACTTGAGTTCTAGGCACCAAAATGCCCGCCTCTTCGATTCAGATGATTTATCGGTTTGAAATCCAAGACATTATGGGTACTTGGATCCTTGACACATGTTCCATCATGCGGTTGTTGCCTCGCCGATATATGACGGTTCCAGCGATGGAGTGCGGGAGTACTGTCTTCATTCGCTCGATTCAGATTTTCATTCTCTCGAAATCTTTGGCTTCGTCCTTTGCCTCTAGAAGAAACGTGGTCACCACCATTCAGAAGAATCGGGAGGGGGTCATGGAGTCGGGCTTGTTAGCAACTGTGAGGTCCAAAGTCAAGGCCGGCCAAATCGTCGTGCTTCAGAGGAGCTATGTTCGCCTTGATTATTAGATCAGGCTGCACGGGAGGGATGAGAGGGCTCATCGTCCTGGCGATCGGGAAGCGGTGGTTTATGTCAAAGCCTTCGAACGGGGCCTTCGGTTTTCCATGCATCCCTTCATGTGGTATTTCCTGTGTATCCTGAATATTTTCCTCTGCCAGGTGATGCCGAATGCCATCGACATGTTGATGGGCTTCATAGTTCTGTGCATGTCGAAGGGAATTGAACCATCCTGCATCTGTTCAGCCACTTCTTCTCGATCCCTCCCCTTAAGACCTCGGGGTGGTATACGATAATGGCCCGTCGAGGCAGGAAGCTGTTGAAAGTTCTTCCCACCTCCAATCCTAAGTGGAAAGACGAGTTTGTGTTTATGGTCTTCCAGGGGAGGCAAGCTTCTGCACCGGTTGGAGTGCCCCTGATTTGGGGCCTGTCAAGGCTAAGCCACTAACTATCGAGGAGAAGAAAGCTACCGACACTTTGAAGAGCCTGTCAGAGGGCATGAGGTCGATCAAGTGGCTGTAGTCAGACGACGTGTTGCGTCGGACCGTGTGGACGAAAGGTTGGTTCGACCGTGCTTGCCAATTATTCGACCTTCGTTACTCGACCTAACTCGTTTGTTGCTCTGTCAGGTATGACCGGTGTGGATTATCAGGTAGATTCCGCATTGAAGGAAGCAGTCGAGGCTTCTATCAGAGAGGCGGAGGCGAGAATTTTGTCGCCCCGGGCATCGACCGTATTGAGATCGATGGCCCAACCTGTTGGAAGCAACGATCTAGGCTCTTGGTTTGATGATGACAAACGTGTCGTGATATCTAATGTGTGTGCTAGTGTGTTTCAGGAATGGCGAAACAATATACTTTCACTATTTGGCGGAATTGCTATTCGTATAGCATATTGGGAGAAAGGAAGTGTGAGTGCACAAAGAAGATTTGACTTGGTCAATAGGGAGAGAGATGTAATCTATTTAGGATTTGGTCAAATCAATTAGATATCTATTTCCAATTTCATATTCAATTTAAATTGCTATCAAATCCTAATTTGATCAAATCAAATCTCCTATTTGTGATGCAAAGTGATAGAACCAAATCTTTAAACTCCTATTCAAAATAGGATTCCCCACAACCGCATCACCCTAGTATCTCCCTATAAAAACCCATCTTCTAGGGTTGAAGAAGTGCGCGGAAAACAAAGAAGCGCGGCAACCAAAAATCCCAAGGGCCGAAAAAATTCTTAAGCCGCAAGATTAAAGATAAGTCACGCCATTCATTAACTCTCTTTGCATATCATTTTCAAAAGAGCCTACATTCATATAAAGGCTTTTTGCTCTCGTTTGAAAATATGATCTCAAAGATCACATGCTGTGAATTAAATTCCACTTGAAAAAAAAGGGGACAAAGGTGCCTGTGCATTTTTTTGTGGCAACCATAGAAAACCTAGAAGAAAGAGCCAAGACAAAAGTTTTTCTCATCATTATTTCCCTTGGGTGTTTTTTTTTCTTTCTTTGTTCATTGCAAATCCTTGTGACCGGCCTTCATTAAACAAATTTTACTGGCCATCATTTTTTTAACCCTGTGCGAAAATTTTGTTTGGGGTTTCAGAGTTTTTTTGTGTGCAAGTGTTTAGGGTTGGCCGAAAAAAAAGGAGAAGAGTTGGATAAATTTTGTTCATTGAAGGGCCTGCCGAATTTTTGCAAGTGACTTCATTTTTTTTAAGAGCCTCTTCATCAAATTCACAGGGTGCATGATCAACTCAAGAGGGGACCAATTAAAAAGGTATGCAAGTAACTTTATTTTTGTTAACCCACTAATATGCTTTGACTTTGTTCTTTGCAGGTACTCATGCACAGGTGGAACAAAAGAATTTTAAGGCCTCAATTGAATAAGAGAGAGGTCCACGTTTGCAATTCCAAAACCATTTGTTTTGCATGCTTCTTCATCAAATTCACAGGGAAGGCACATGCACAAAAATTAAAGGGGAAGAGCAGCATTTCTTTTAAGGGGGAATTGATTTTGCACAGGCCGAATCTTGGTGACCATTGCAACCTACAGGTCATCAACAAGCCAAAGCCACAATCAATTTGAAAGGGGAGGCCACAAACTCATTTAATATTAATTGATTCTTTACTTGGTTTGTAGTTTACACCCATCTGTTTTGCATTGTTTTGTTGACAGGCAAAGGAGCACAACTTTGTGAAAGGCTGCAACAAATTATCTGACGTTCTACAGAGGAAACAAAGGGAGCCGCAGACAGGAGCCGAATTATTGAGGGGAGTTGTGCACGTACACATTGCTAGCTGTATTTTCAAAGCATCTTGAGTTGCTGACGAGACGAAGGGACATCGACATTTGGTCAGACTCAGATCTGACCTGTGCTTATTGACGAGGACATCGCCTCTACACAAACTGAGATTCCTAAACTCTACTTATTATTATTTTGTGTAGTTGTTGTGTTAGATCCTCGTAGGGGAAACTTTTACCTGTTTTTGTGGACTATTTTGGGACTTGTCTAGTTGGGACTAGACAAGTGGGACCCAGCTAGTTTGGGACTAGCTGGTAGAAAGCTTTGCTAAGATTGATAGTGAGAGGAAACACTGTGTGTGGGGTACTGAGAGTCTGGCGAGTGTAGGGACGTAGAGGGTGCTCTGAGCGTGCTCTAACTTGTGACTTTGTACCTATTGCACTATTCAATCTAGTATTAGCTTTGGGGGCTGGAGTAGGTCGTTGGGACGACCGAACCAGGGTAAATCTGCTGTGTACTCTGTGTTTGCTTTTTCATTACTCTGGTTGTGCTTTTAACTGCGTGTGATTTCTCGTGGGTTGCACGAGAATTTTTTATTAGCCTATTCACCCCCCCTCTAGGCTAGGATCCAGATCCAACACAACCTTCTAGAGATCGGCCCATGATCGTTGAGGGGCGTGCCACTTGGGATTGCCCAAGTGGCACGCCCTCAGCAGAAGAAGAAGAAAGGGTCACCTCCAAGTTTGAAGTGGGTGCTCTAGAGGGGGGCAAGAAGAGGCGGAAGCTCGTTTTCAGCGACTCAGAGCCGTCTAGGTCGAACATAGCCATTGAGTAGGTCTTCCAACGAGGGAGTGATGCTTTCCACGAGGAAGATTCCAGGGATGCTCAGATCTCCGCGTGCACAGAGACCCCTGGCCTTGGGGGGGGTCTGTTTCCCTCCGTAGGGTTGTCTGAAGATATCCCTGAGGAGTATAGGCCGATGTTGCTGGAGGGCCGATCTCCTCAGGCCCCCCTCAACTGTTCTAAGGAGGAGCTTGTTAATGTGATGTTTCCATTGAGGCATGGAGCTTCTGCTCTCCTTGACTGCGGGACCGCCTCCCACATCGCCGAGAATGCGACCCTTCCATAGGACAGGGCTGTCGTGGAAAGAGTCGATTATGAGCTGCTTGCGTCAATAGCCGTCCATGCCAGCGTCCATGTAATTATCATTTGGGCCTCTATCGATGCTGATATCAGCACGTAAGGTGACCATCGAATGTTGTGTGCAGGCTCTTGTGGCGACCACGGCGTTGCGTTATCGATCTTCGGTGGTGTCCGATCATGGTGTCACCCTGCGTCAGGTCGAGAGTGGAGAAGTCCCAGGCTGAGCTAGAAAGAATCAGCCTCCTTTCCGAGACAAGGTTGTTAGTCATTCAAAAACTTGAGCAAGAGCTAAGCGAGTCTCGTATGAGGGAGGCTGAACAAATCGCCTCAAGATAGCGAGCAGAAGTTGCTCTGTTGGAGGAGAGAGTCGGAGCCGAGGTCATCACAGAGAAGGCGATTCGGGATTTCATGGATTTATTTCCCGACTTTGACGAGCTATATAAGCAAGGCTACGAGCAATGCCGATTGGAGATGAAGAACCGATTCTCTGACCTCTCCGTGGAGATCGATGAGATCCCGATGATACTTTCGGACCTCGGTGAAGATGGGTCGAGCCAAGGCGATGACGAGTCGAGCCGAGGCATGGAGGAGGCAGCTCCCATGGACGAGGCTACCACATTGGCTGGCGACGAAGCAAGATGGTCGCTACAGGGGACCCAAAGTATACGGCCATGCTGGATGGAGATCAATGTAACGACTGCTTTTCATGTATCTGGATTTAATGTAATATACTATTTGTTTTGGTGGATTTTCTCCTCATGTGTGGTTTTCGTCTCCGTGGCTTTGATTTTCGATCGATTCGTCGTATTTTCTCGTTTCTTCCTTAGGATCGTCGATTTCGAAGTATGTCACTCGTGACGGACTTCATAACGGTCGTATCTAACTATTAGATCAAGCCTAGGAGTCTTAGGAATCGATCCCGGGGCCCCGCGCTCCGTATCGGAACTTTCTGTGCTCATTAGCCGGTATAAGAAGGGGCACCGACCGACTAGATGACGATCCAGTCGGTCGGCAATCCTTCTTGGACCGACTAGTTAGCTTTCTAAATTTCTCAGGAGTTACTGTTTATCGTTAGTCGGTCTAAGAACGTTGGTTGACCGACTAGGTTGCAAACTAGTCGGTCGGCAATGCTTCTTTAACCGACTAACACATCATCTTAATTTTAGTTGAGTTATTGTTTATCGTTAGTCGGTCTAAGAACGTTCATCGACCGACTAGATGCTAAACTAGTCGGTCAGTACTTGTTCATGGACCGACTAACTCTAAATCCTATTTTCATTCAGGAGTTACTGTTTACACTTAGTCGGTCTGCGTTGGTCGACCGACCGACTAGTTGCCAAACTAGTCGGTCAGTGGTTGCTCTTTGACCGACTAACCAGTGTTGAAACCCTAATTTCTGGGCAGCCGCCAGCCCAACCTATTTAAACCCAACTCAAACGTTTTCTTCTTCCCCAACACGACCCAAAACCCTAAAATCTTCCCCCTTGAGCCCCCATTTTCCTCCAAGCTTCAATCCTTCATTCCAAGCCCTAAATCCATCATCCAAACCATCCATCCACTCTATCTACCTCTCATCTTCCCCGAAATCTCACCAAATCCACCAAAATCCCCAAATCCCCCAAAACCCTAGTTTCCCCAAACTTCTCCATTTGCTTCCAGATCTGATCCTAGGGTTCCCCGGAGTGTTTCATCCGCCTCCTCTCGGTAAGAAATCGATCTCTTGATATTTTCCTAACCTATTGTAATTTTTATGAAACCCTAATAAAATACTTGTTGTTTTGATGATTGTTCCCCATAACAGCGATTCCCCGTAGGCTAGCACCCGCGAAACGAACCTTCGTGACTGTCATCCCCGGTGTTGGGCAAGTGAAACTTGCAACTCTTGAATTGGGCCATGTCTTAGGCCATTTACCTTGCTTTAGCGTAAAAGAGACTAAACGGTGAAAGGATAGCCGTTTAGACGCCATTGACCTAGCTTGACAACGAAGCTTGGTCCGTCACCCTCATCATGCTTGTATGTCACGTTTAATTTCTATTAACGGTACGCAATTATCTGTTCATGTCATTGCATAGTGATTATTTATCGTGATTGTGTAGCACACGCTACAATATTATATTCCTGGCTCGTGTTCCAGAAGCGAGCCCTGTAGTTGCTAACCCCAACGCTCGGATACCGGCTAGGTGCACCCCTATGCCAAATACACTTCCTGGCTCGTGTTCCAGAAGCGAGCATCAGTGAGTTGGAAATCCCAACGCTCGACACATATGGGTGGGGTAAGAGATAAGCGGACTGAGCCCCGAGTTGGCCTGATCCGCCACTCCGGCCAGCAGGTGGACTCTCTAGTGCACAAGTGATTAATAGTGATAGAGATAAGCGGACTGAGCCACGAGCTGGCCAGCAGGTGGACTCTCTATGCACTAAGTGATAAGTGATAAGTGATAAGTGTTAAATGATAAGTGATTAGTGATTTGGTAGCTTTTACTACATGGTGCGTGCTTGCCTCTCTTTTAAACTGTTGCATCATACTTAACTGCCATGTCATTGCTTACTATTATAAGTGCTAGGTTGCTAGTTACTTTCAGTTTCCTTGCTCAAGTCTTTTAGACTTACTGACATGTGCCCCTTTCTCTTTTGGGTGACGCATGTTAGACCTTGAGCCCAAGTTGCTTGCTGAGGGTGAGGTGTTTACGGACGCCGAGCTTGCGCCCGTGTTGGACGAGGACTTCGTAGACACTGGAGATCAGTCTTAGTGTCTACGTTTAGTTTTGTTAGATCTTTTGGGTTGTCGGTGCGTGGCACCCAGTTTGATACTCTGTTATATTTGTCTTTTGTTTGGCCTTGTTCTGGGCCTTTAGAATCTTTCTTTTAGCCTGGTGGCTTCTCTGTGATGTTGAATATTTTGTGGACAAACTTTGGGATTGGTATTTCATATCCGTCTCATATTATTATTATTGTTGTTGTTTCGATTGCAATTACAGGGACCTGCTTATACTAAATTTACGCTTATCGGGCGTGAGGCTTCACAGCTCCACGCTCGAGCGGACCTTCTCACGTCTCGCCTCCATTTTAGGGAAGCGGGTCGTGACAATCAAGGACCTGAACGGCCGTTGTAAGATATCGGCGCTTTAGTTTTAGGCCTTCCTGTAGAAATTTTTGAATGTATATAGGGGGGTGATGTAAATGAAAACAATGTTTTGCAACGGAAAGTGACAGGAGAATTGTCCTGTGTATCCTTATATATCATTGCCTCTCTTTATTTATTGTCGCTTATGCCCTGTGGTGGTCTAAATGTCTGATGGTCCCTTTTGATGGGTTATGTGCTGCTTCGGGGCGACTGAGGATAAATCATCGAACCAAGTTTAGAATTTGACCACCATGTTTCATGGCAAGGAAGAGATTCACCCGACTCATGGTTGACAAAATGGGAATCATTCAGCGGCAAAGGGGTGGCCCTTCGACTTATGGCTAATGACGTTCTGAGAGAGTCGTTCAGTGGAAAAGGGGTGGCCCCTTCGACTTACGGCTGACGCTCGCTTTAGGAGAGTTGTTCAGTGACGAAGGAGTGGCCCCTTCGACCTACGGCTGACGCTCGCATTGGAGAGTCGTCCAGTGGTGAAGGGGTGGTCCCTTCGACTTACGGCTGATGACCGTTTAGGAGAGTCGTTTATTAGCGAATGTGTGGTCCCTTCGACTTACGGCTGACGACCATTTAGTAGAGTTGTTCAGTAGCGAAGGGGTGTTCTCTTCGACTTACGACAGACGCTCGCTTATGAGAGTCATTCAGTGGCAAAGGGATGGCCCCTCCGACTTACGGCTGACGCTCGCTTAAGAGAGTCGTTCAGTAGCAAAGGAGTGGCCCCTTTAATTTACCACTAACGATCATTTAGGAGGGTCGTTTAGTAGCGAAGGAGTGGTCCCTTTGACTTATGGTTGACGACCGTTTAGGAGAGTCGTTCAGTAGCGAAGGGGTGGCCCCTTCGACTTACAGTTGATGCTCGTTTAGGAGGGTCGTTTAGTAGTGAAGGGATGGTCCCTTCGATTTATGGCTGACAACCGTTTAGGAGAGTCGTTCAGTAGCGAATGGGTGGTCCCTTCGACTTACGGCTGACACTTGCTTATGAGAGTCGTTCAGTGGCAAAGGGGTGGCCCCTCCGACTTACGGCTGATGCTCGCTTAGGAGAGTCGTTCAGTAGTGAAGGGGTGGCCCCTTCGACTTACGGTGAAGATCGTTTAGGAGGGTCGTTCAGTAGCGAAGAGGTGTCCCCTTCGACTTACGGCTGACGCTCGTTTAGGAGGGTCGTTCAGTAGCAAAGGGGTGTCCCTTCGACTTACGGCTGACGACCGTTTAGGAGGATCGTTCAGTAGCGAAGGGGTGGCCCCTTTGACTTACGGCTGACGACCGTTTAGGAGAGTCGTTCAATAGCGAAGTGGCCCCTTCGACTTACATCCGACGCTCGTTTTTAAGAGATTCGTTCAGTGACAAAGGGGTGGCCCCTTCAACTTACGACTGATGCTCGTTTTTGGAGAGTCGTTTTGTGGCGAAGGGATGGCCCCTTCGACTTACGGTTGGCGCTCGTTTTTAAGAGAGTCGTTCAGTGGCGAAGTGGTGGCCCCATCGACTTATGGCTGATGCTCATTTTTAGAGAGTCGTTCAATGGCGAAGGGGCCCTTTGACTTACGGCTGACGACCATTTAGGAGTCATTTGCATCAACGTAAGCTCAATTTTTCCAACACCTCTTAAGGATTGGGTCCTTTTTGAGGGGAGTTTTGATTGGGTAGTTTCTACAAACTTTACGAAGGCTCAAGGAAGCGAAACTTTATTCGATAAAAGAAACATGCTTTATTGACGGAAGTAAAAGAAAATGGTAAAGGCGTACATGTTTTTTCTGATCGACGTCGGAGCTGTTGCCGTTCATTGTCGTTTTATTCGCCTCGAGTTTTAGATGGCTCATCAGTCGACCACCTTGGTAACAGGCGATCCTGTCATCTTGCCCTTCTGTTTTTAGGATCCTTCCTTGATGGGCAGATCATTGGCCGGGCCTTTGGGATGTCCTTACTTGACTAGGGCATCGATCTCTTTTTTGAGAGTTAGTCGTTTGTGTCGTACCCATAGTCATTGTGATATTTACAGAATTTGAGGTCACCACTCTTCTCGTATTTACCCTTCTTTACAGCCTCTTGGATCAGCTCTTCTCGTGGGGTGTAGGCGAGGACTTCTGTCTTAGGGACGATCGACTTAGTGTAGGTAGGACGCTCCTTGCTTCGAGGGCTCCTCTCCCTTGACTTGTTGTCTCGGGACTCCTGGCGGGGGGTTCCCGAGTTTGGTTTCTCTCGCCTTGTGTCTCTGCGATGGGAGGGGATGCGCTTCGTATTAGCTCCAGCTGGTTCTTCTGCCTCCTCGGAGGAAGTGAACCGATCTGTTATATTGAGCATCCCTGCGATGGTGTTAGGGGGTAACTGGTGAAGGGCCCTCCTTAGGTGCTTGTTCCTGACCGCCTGGGTGAGCGTCGCTATGACGGTTACGTCCGGTCAGTGACGGATTCAGGAATTAAATTCAGGGGGGGCACAATTATTTTGTCAGAAATAATTCTTGTTTATTTTTAATTGCAAAATTGTAGCAAAATGAAAAATTACACTAACTCAAGTGCATTCGTAGACAAGATGGTCGAAACGACTTACCAATTACAATTGTACTCGACGAGGTCTCATGTTTTGAAAACGTTGTATAACAACTTCTTTGTCGATGCTGTCAAAAATATCCTTCTCAATGTACACAATCAAGTTGTCATTCATCAATTGATCTCCCATTCGATTGCGCAAACGATTCTTCACAATATTCATAGCAGAAAATACTCTCTCAACTATTGCCGTAGCCACTGGAAGAACCAAAGCAAGTGTAATAAGCAAATAAACTAATGGATATACCGTATCCTTTTTTGTCTTGACCATCTTCTTAGCAAGATCTCCCAATCCTTTGAGTCCAACAAACTCCGCATTAGAACGCACATCAAATATATAAGTTTCAAGTTAATCTTCAAGTTTCAAAAGCTCTATAGGAGAAAAGTCTTCAGGATAAAATTGAGCAAGACGGATCAACTTCTGCTTGTCATAAGCAGAAAAAGAATCATTAGGACACAAACAGGCTATACAAAGAAGAAGCTCAGTATTCGCCTCAGTGAAACGATCATTTAACTCCTGAAGTTGCATATCAATAACTGAATAAAACAACTCAACACGAAAATGGTGCAAATTCGTCACTTCTTGAACTTTACGCCTTGATCTCCCTCGAGGTGTAAATGTATCATTCATGCTAGGAACATCAATTTTGTTTTTTTCACAAAAGGAAGAAACTTCACCATAAAATGTATCCCATCCTTCATCTCGCATCATTTGTAACCTTTTCTTACATATTTTCTCCAATGTCATAGCATTCACAATGTCTTGATCTCTCCTTTGTAGCGCTTTGGACAAATCATTTGTGATTCCTAATATGGCTTTCATCAAATAGAAAGTAAAAACAAAATCAAAGGATTGTATCTGACCCAACAAATTACTTGCTTCAAATTTTTGCTCAGAACTCGACCCCTCCTCTGTAATTATCTCAAGAAGGTCAACTGTAGAAGAGAACATAGTTATCAAGCTGAGTAAAGAATCATAATGAGAGCTCCAACGTGTATCTGAAGAACGCTTAAGCATGGTTTCTTGATTTAAGCCTTTTCCAGTAGAGATCTCACCATTGTCAAGAGCTTCAATAATCTTAGCTGCTTGTAATTGATGAAGCATATCACAACGTTTAGATGAACCTCCAGCGACATTGATGACACTAGCAATTGTAAGAAATAGACTTGCAACCTGAGTATGTTTTTTGGCTACTGCTACAAGAGCAAGTTGTAGTTGATGAGCAAAACAATGGATATAAAAAGCATAGGGGTTCTCATTTAAAATAAGCCTTTTTAATCCATTGAACTCTCCTTGCATATTACTAGCTCCATCATAACCTTGACCTCGCAATCTAGAAATACTCAGCCCATGTCTAGAAAAGAAGCGATCAATTGCATCTTTAAGTGTGAGAGCTGTTGTACTTGTAACATGTTCAAGGCCCACAAAACACTCTACTACACAACCATTTTTATCCAGATAACGCAACACAATCACCATCTGCTCCTTCATTGAGATATCACGAGATTCATCAACCAAAATAGAAAAAAATGCATCACCGATATCTTTCGTGATGATATTAATGGTTTCAACAGCAAAAGCATTGACAATATCCTTTTGAATACTTGGTGATGTTAATGTGAGATTTTCAGGAGCATTCTTCAGTGTCACGGAATTTATATCATCATTATGTTGCGCTAGAAACTTCAAAAGCTCAAGAAAATTACCCTGATTTCTTGAATCATCCGACTCATTGTCACCACGAAATGCAAGCCCTTGTCGTAAAAGAAACCGAACACAATCAATTGATGCATTTAATCGCAGTAGATATTCTTTTCGAGTTTGATCTGTTTGCTTCACGAAAGCATGTTCAATACATTGTTTCTGATTTCTTAGAGCTTCAAACTTGTTCCAAGCTTGGTAATGAGTACTATTCTGACCTCCAACATGAGAATCAAATTTATCTTTCTTTTTCCAATTTCTGAATCCCTGACCAACAAAATGATCACCACCTCCTTGATCTCCGGTATTTGGTTTAAATAGATATCAACAAAGACAAAAAGCAGCATCTTTTGTCTCGCTATACTCCAACCAATTTGCATATTGAGAATACCAAGCACGGTTGAAACGCCTTTCTTTTGCCCCAAATTTGGTGGAGGGAAAATTAATAAGATTTGGCTGACAAGGACCTTTTGCTATAAATGCTCTTCGTACATCATCTCGAATATTTGGATGATAATATGAAATTGGATCTCTTTTTCCAGGATCTGTCTCAAGGTTCATAGGGTCAAATTCTTCTCTACTAGATTTCGCATTGTCATTCTTTTTCCTAGGCACCTCAATGTTTATAGAGTCAAATTCTTCTCTACTTGATTTCGCATTGTCATTATTTCTTCCAGTTGCAGTTGGTGACTCTAAAGTCCTTTTAAAGTACCTATGCATAACTAATTTCACAAAAAAACTTTATTAGATAATTCAGCATTATCAAAAGCGCAAGTAATTCAACATTAACGAATCTTTTCTACTTAATACTATTCATGTATGAGATATTTCAACAATATTAAAAATTTCAATTGTATCAAAAGCATATGTTATCCCAAAAAAATAGATAAATCTCTTCTAATTATTCCAAAAAAATTAATGAATCTCTCCTAATTAGAACCTAAATTTTTTTTCCAAATTAAAGAATCGACAACCAAATTATACTCATAATTAGATAGTTCAAACGCCTAACCTTTTTGCCAAACGAGATTCACTTGGGTCTCGAAGTCGATCAAACCGGAGCCTCTTGATTCACAGGAATAGAGTCAGCATAGAAAGACTTCTGTAAAAAATCAAAATAAAACCATAAGTAATCCAAAAAAAACTTTTAATAAAACCTAGAATCTTCAATTAATTAGAGAATCAACAAATGAAATACCAACTTACACTAATCAGAGATGTCAAAAAACTAACCTTTCCCCAAATATGATCCTCTCGTCGCAAACAAAATTTTTTGGAGCGTTAAAAATTACGCAGCTGAGTATAGAAAAGTTAGAGGCCGACCTGCACATGGGAAATAGAGTCAGCATAGAAAGACTTCTGTAAAAAATCAAAATAAAACCATAAGTAATCCAAAAAAAACTTTTAATAAAACCTAGAATCTTCAATTAATTAGAGAATCAACAAATGAAATACCAACTTACACTAATCAGAGATGTCAAAAAACTAACCTTTCCCCAAATATGATCCTCTCGCCGCAAACAAAGTTTTTTGGAGCGTTAAAAATTTCGCAGCTGAGTATAGAAAAGTTAGAGATCTCTTCAAAATTTCAAAAAATCAGAACTTTATATCAACGCCACAATTTTTCCCGGAGGAGGATGGACGCCGACCTGCACATGGGAAATAACGAACCTAAAACCAAAATTGAATTGGCTGCCCCTTGGGCGAAAAAAAGCCACACACAAAAATAAGGCATACCTATGTATTTTGCTAGCCTTTTGGGGGGAAAGGCAAAAAAAATTGAGTCGGCGGCGTAAAAATCAAATCGTAGGAAACTAGGAATCAAGCAGGCTGCTTTTAAAACCCTACCACCTGTTTTCAGTCTCCTACAATTAATATAAACATTGACCCTTTATAATAATTTATTTTTAAAAAATAACACCATCCCCGCACACACCAGGACTCGAACCTGGGTTATTTGTGTCATCATCAGCCCTCTCACCACCAAGCCAAACAGAAGCAGCTGTTATAACTCCTACATTAAATATAAATATATATTATATCATGATAATTTGTTAACAAGGGATATAAAGGTAATTCCATGCTCAACTTTCGGGGGGGGGCACGTGCCCCCTGGCCCCTACATAAATCCGTCCCTGCGTCCAGTGTCTCTTCAACATCGAGCCTCTCGTCGTTGAATCTCTAGATGAAGGCTTGGATTGACTCATTCTCGTTTTGTTTGTGCGAGAAGAGGTAGGACGACTTCTTCTTGGGTCGTCGTCCTACGGTGAATTGATTGCAGAATATTTCTGCCAGTTCGTTGAATGAGCCAATGCAGCCGCGTGGTAGCCCTTCGTACCAGCTTTCTGCCCTCTTGATCAGGGTAGCATGAAAAGCTCTACAAAGGTATGGCTCGTCATCCCCGTGGAGTAGCATGACATTCAAATACTTATGAATATACGACCATGTGTCATCTCTGCAATCATAAGCTGGTAGAGCAGGGATCTTGAATTTGGGAAGAAAAGGAGTAGAGAGGATATTCTCCTTCAGGGGGTCTTTCGAATTGCAGATTGAACCAGTACGGATCCTCCTGCTCCAGGTTGCGAGAAGTTGGCTCCTGAGGATCGATTCAGGGCCTCTTCCCTCCTCGCCAATCCACCTGCATGGTTTAGTGGGTTATAAACTGAAGTAGCCCCATACATTACCTGATATATGATGTTGCAGGTTACCGCCCGGTAATTGGAGTGGGTGGGTTCCCCCTGGAGCACGAAAGCTTAATTATTGACTCCTGCTCCATTGTATTGGTGGGTCGGAGGGGTCGAATCGTGGAGGTTAATCTCTACCATTGGGTCCCCTAGATATCAGAGGAATGCTGAGCCCCTCGTTGGCATCAGGTTCGGGTTTGGAGGCCGTGGCGGCTCATTTATTGGGGATGGGCTTCCCATGTTCTGGCGTATTAAAGTCGCCAATGTTCCTAAGCTCCTATCGATTTGCTCGGTGAACTGGGTGAACTCTTTGCGGGTCACCCCAGGCTCTTTGAGGCCTCCGCTGGCGTTGTGGAGTCCGCGACGTCCTTCATCAGGAAGATGTTTGCGCTTGGCCTCTCCTTCGGACCTTCGACCAGTCCGGCGTTGCTGGGTCCAGCTATCATAGCTTTTGAATTGCTTTGCGATGTCAAGCTGGTTAATGTATTTCCCACAGACGGTGCCAAACTGTTAAGGCAAAAATTGACCGAGACAGTTGTCAAGCTGACGTAGACTCGAGGTAATGAGTCGGAGCCTCGTCAGCAGATGAAGTGGGACCCTTGGTTGGAGGAACCAGGGTCGAGTGATGGTAGTTAAAGATGATACAACCTTCGACTGACCTTCCGGCAGCCGTTACGTCGATCGTTTGAGGTTGGAGAGCTCAACGTAGACCTTTGATGTTAGATAGCGACCGTCGATCTGCACCACAGGGACTCATTAGGGGGGTCGGATCTGGGTTCTGACCCAAATACCATCTGATGCTTAAGTTAGTAGGATACTTAAGTAGAAAGGGAGCTTGGTGCAGCTGAGATCAACCCACGGAGGTTCATTCCAAGACTGGTGGTGCAAGCTCAAATATAAGAAATGTAAGCTGAGAAAGTAGAGTTTTATATCTTAGACCTTGTACCTTGGAGGTGTGACCCTTTCCTCTATTTATAGACATTCGGGGTCCCTTTTGAGACGTTGGGGGGATAATGGCTACCTATAACGGGTTCACGATCTTACATCATTAATAGGAGTAAATGTTGTGCATGTCCCCGAGATTCCCGAGCCTGCCTTTAATCCCACGCTCGAGTGAGGTGGACCTAACGGTCGACTGGCCATTTATGCTTTGACTGAGGCGACATCGGGTTTTTGATGTACCTGGTGAGCCTTAGTCATCTGTCGACCGAGTTGTCTCGAATGCCGGCCCAATGACTCAACAAGTGGTAGCAGCTTAAGTTTTGCATGTTGGAGTGCTTAAAATGTTTTTTAGATGCATCTCTTAAGACATACCAAGAATTTTTTTAGGTAGACCTTATAGAATTTAAACTTCAAAGCTATTCTATGTATCACTCATATCCTTCATGTCAAAATAAGATGAGAACCAATATTTGGTCACGTCAATCATCTCTTTGTCCTTAGAAGCCATAAGTATGTCATCAATATACAGTATTAAGATGAGAAAAATTCTATGAGGTTGTTTCAAATAGATACAACAGTTTATCTTGATCATCATAAATCCAAACTTGAGTTTGGCTCCATTGCAGTTTAGGTACCATTACTTAGACAATTACTTTAATCCATAGATTGATTGTTTGCTCAAGCAAAATGTGCACCCATGACCTTTAGATATAAACCTACATATAGATCTTCTTGTCTAACTTTTTAGTAGAAAAATATCATTTTAACATTTATTTGGATAATCTCTAGATCCATGTGAGCGATAATCACTAAAATCATATGAATCAAGCAATGTCTTACCACTGCGTAGAAAGTTATATCGTAGTCTACCTCCTCTTTCTAAGTGTAACTCTTTGCCATAATATATATGAACCATAAACCCATATATAATTCCATTAGCTTTTTGTTTGACCAAGAGAACCCACATACTCTCAATGGTACCGCATTCAATCAGAAGGTCCGGTATGTCCCATGCTTATCCTTATAAATTTTAGCTTATTATTCATCACATTCATCCATTCCTTTGCATTAAAGCCAAAAAAAAGCCTTCGTGACAAACCTTGGTTTTGCTTTGTCAAGAAGAGATGTCACCATCCAAACTTCCTTTTGGGTATATCCTTTTGCCACCAGAAGAGCTTTATATCTGTCAATGGATCCAGCTGCCTTTATTTTTATCTTGAGAATCCACTTATTCCCAATTGTTTTTCGTTTAGGCGGTAAGTTAACCAGTTCCCAAAATTGGTTAACTTTCATGGAATCCATCTCTTCCTCCATAGCTTTCTTCCAATAATCTTGATCATGACGAGATAGAGCTTCTTCTACACTCTGAGGTTCCTCGTCATCTTGAGGTACAACAATTAGAGCTTCCCCTTCGATTTCAAATCTACATCGAGGAACCTTAACCCTTTTGCCACTCCCAACTAGCTCATCAGCTAAGAATTCTGAAATACTTCTCTTTCGGACGTACCGCTCCCATTAACTTCAGGGAATTGAGAAGTATTCTCTTGTACCTCAAATGACCTAATACTTACGAAGTCTGGATCTTCTAACTCATGGAGACCATCTTCAATTCTAACTTCGCCTTGATTAGAGAACATATCCTCTAAAAACATGGCATTCCTTGATTCATATTCTGTGACAATGATGTCTTCTTACTCACCCAAGAAAACATAACCCTTTGAGTGTTCAGAGTATCTAATGAATATACTCTTCTTTCTTCTGGGTCCCAACTTTACATGCTTATGAGTAGCGTCATGTACATAAGAAACTCAAATTTGGACTTCTACCAGTCCAGAGTTCATATGGGGTTTTATGAATCGATTTGGAGGGTACTAGGTTCAAAACATGTGCTGCTGTCAATAATGTATCTCCCGTGTATTTAATTAGTAAATTTGCTTGTGACATCATGCATCGAACCATTTCTAAGAGCGTTCTATTCCTTCTCTCAGCCACACCATTTTGCTGAGGTGTATATGTAGTAGTAAGTTGTCTCAGAATCCCTTATTCATTACATAAATTCTAAAATTGATCTAATAGATATTTTCTCCCTCGATCTGTCCTTAAGGTTTTAACCTTTCTATCTAATTGATTCTTAACTTCATTGAGAAATAATTTAAATCGTCCAACGCCTCAGATTTATGGGATATAAGGTATACCTTTCCAAATCGAGAGTAGTCATCAATGAATGTAATGAAATATGAGTCACCATGCATTGCCCTCACACTCATAGGTCCACAAATATCAGAGTGTATAAGTTTTAAAGGAGAGTCAGCTCGTATTGTCTTACCAAATGGTTTCCTAGTTATCTTACATGCTAGACATGGTTCACATACAGAAATATTTATTTTGGTAAGCGATCCCAAAAAACCTTCTTTAGTCAAGCGTTCTTTCCTGGATTTCCCTATGTGGCCTAGTCTAGCATGACATAACAATGAATTATTTTCATATGATTCAGACGAAGATGTGGTTAACATATATCCAGAAGAACATTATTAGTATTAAGAAATGCCAATCCATTAAACTAAGTATTGGATCCATAATATTCATTATACAAACTTATTTTCAAACCATTTTGATCAAATAATAAATCAAATCCAAACTTAGCTAAGGAAATTACAGAAACCAAGTTCCACCTAATATCAGGAGGGTTCAACACATCATGTAATAATAAAGATTGTCCTCCGTGCAATTCCACTTTGCATGTACCGACTCACTTTACTTCTAATTTTTTGTTGTTGCCCACATATACCCATTTTGTTCCACTAGGAATGCAGCAATACTCCACATAGTGGTCACTCTCTCTGGCTATGTGGTCTGTCGATCCTGAATCAACAACCCACCAAGGATTATGTTCAATGATCATAACAGAACTAGACACATACGCACTATGATAAGATATAAAAGAAGAATAAGAAGTTACCTTCTTCGGCTATGGACAATCCCGAGCGAAGTGTCTCTTGTGACGACAGTTGAAGCATCTCAGCTTATCAACATTCATCTTTTTCTTTTTCTTCTCATCAAATTTCCTCGGTTCTTTGAATTTTAAAGCTGGATCCCTGCCTTTGTTCTTCTTTCAAAACATCTTCCTTTTAAAGTTACATTTCCTGGAACTTGACTCAATCACATAGGAATGAGATTGTGGTTTTAGGGAATATAACCTTTCATCTTCCAATTCCACGTGACATGCCACATCATCGAAAGTTTTGACACTTTCATTATGTGTCAGGTTAACTTTCATATGTTCCTAGGAACCGGGCAAGAAGCAAATCATAGCATGCACTTGTTGTTCGTTATTGAGGTTGCATCCAGCAGCAGCCAGCTCCCAAATCATTCTTGACATCTCACGAAGATATTGTTTGATTGTCTGATCGGAGCTCATTTTATAAGTATCAAAGTTAATGGTAATCTGCCTCAACTTCGACATAGAAGTTCCTCCCAGCTTATCATTGAAGACCTTCCATAGGTCACTGGCTGTAGGATAGTCCTTGTACTCATAAGCCATGTCATCTTTTATTGAGCTTATAAGTATACCATGCGTAGTGGCATCCTTTTTCTTCCATTCATTGTAAGTCTCAACCACACGTCTATGATGGGCAGTGTTTCCCTCACCAGGATATTCCAACTTTTGATTAATGGCTTCAATGACTTCTTGTTCCTCCAACACATACTTGATACGAAAACTCCAGACATTGAAGTTGTCTCCATTGAGATGGTCACCTTTGTTAAGGTCGGCGATTATGTTTTTGGTAGTAGCCATTATGTAGGTTGGTTTAGTAATAACTGAAATAAAGAGACAATCAGAAGATTAGTTTTTTTGCCCAAAAATTATATTTATTTTTTCCATTAAATTAGTCTTTAATAATAATGATTTAATGAATAGTATAGAGTCAAAAGTTCATTAAATTCACAATCATCATCCTAAACTAAAAATTCAGCATTATATTAAAGAAACTCGCAAAAGTATATATTCATACTCATATTTTGTTCACTTTGAAAAAAATATAAGTCTCCATCGTATTATCAGAACACCATATTGTTGGAACTTTTGAATTTTCAAAATAAATTTTGTGGACTCTCTTTTAGCCTTCCCTCCATTTTGCTATAGTCCCACATTGCTTGGGCAAAGAGGCTTGGATGAGTTTATAAAGGTTTTGTTGAGCCTTAGGGGTGTGCCCCAAGGGGTACAATTCTTTTGTGAAGGGGAGAGGACTTACTTGAACATGAGGTCAACATGCGCGCTCCGCCACCCCCGACCGCCTACCGGCCGTGATGTACGTGCGCGTGGTAATTATTTTTTGGATAAATAATTATTATATACAATTATTTTGAAAAACCGAATTTCAAATTTCAAACGTTTTAACGTTTCAAATTCAAACATTTCATTAATTTCATATCCAAATTAACGTGTCCATTAATCCCAGATCCAGAATTAACTCGCGTTAATTTCAGATCCAGAATTAACTCGCGTTAATCTTTCCATTATTATTTTTCCTTATAAAATGTGTTCATGGATTCCATTTTTGTATCGTCAAGATTTTCATCTTTCTCTCTGGTTGCGAAATTTCCTGTTTGCGAAAATTCTCTTCGTTCTTCTTTCCACGCAAAAAAAAAATTCTTCCACCAAATAGTTTTGTTCCCTCGCAATGTTTCTTCGTTGTTGTTGTGTTTGTTCTTCTCGATCATCTTCAGTGCAGAGACGATTGTTAATAGAGGAGATTCTGAGCTGCTTTATCCTGGGAACGGCGTGCTACAACTACTAGCACAACCTTGGGCAGAGCCACGAAACGTCTTAAAGAGAGCGACCTAGTCCACGACTCAGCCCAGCGTACTTGGTAACTTTGTTCCTGCCACTATTCGGTTTCTGCACCAACATATTTTTTTTGAAAGGTTAGTGATATCTATATTAAGTGGCAAAAATGTACAAAGTAATGAGGGAGAGCAAAAAGAGAGAAGACTATACTAGAGGGAGGAGAGGTCACAAGTGCCGTCACTCACTACTATTAATCATATCCCATTCTGTTCCCTCATCTCAAATGCCGAATAAAAGAAAGGCATAAAAACTTATAAAATACAATGTTTCTCAGTCTAGATATCTAAATTCCCAGTTTGACATCGCTTCAGAAGCATCTGGGTCATTGCAGTCTTTGTCCCGCAAGGCAATTCTGATATCCTCTGCAATGTCCTCAAAACCTGTGGTCTTGGCCTTTTTAATGCTTTCAAATATCCTCATGTTCCTCTTTTTCCAAATGTGCCAAACTATAGCTGCTAGGGTGGTATTGGCGAGTAAGTTCATGGTGCTCTTTGTAGTAAAGTGAGCAAGGTAGTAGTTCCCCACGGCTGGCACGGTTGGATCAATAGGGGTGTGTATACCCAACTTGAGGAGGCTCCTGCATAGTATATACCCAGAGTAACTGCAATCAAAGAATAGATGACTGATACTCGACTTAGTGCAACCGCGCTTGGTCGAGTGAGGTGAAACAACCCAGATTTCAGACATCATCTCACTCTTTTGAGATCTTCTATCATTCCAGTGGGCAAAGTATTTTTCTCATATTTTTATGGATAGTAGACTTCATGACGGTTCCAACGCTGCCAAGAACACGTGAAACAGAGGTCGGATGAAATCTGGGGCATTTCTGCAAGTAGATGCTGCAGTGCTGAAATCTGCACTCGACCGAGTACTATTTCTACTCGGTCCGATTCAACTGGGGCCCAGAACTTAAGTTGCGGGCAAAGACACATTTTGGCCCAATCTTTGATCTCAAATGAGAGTATGTATGATGGAGCATAGTATATACCCAGAGTAACTGCAATCAAAGAAAAGTTGATATAGCATTCACTACAACAAACCTGACTAGAATGGTGTCGGGTAACAACGGACAATCACCCATAGTCTTGATGATTCTATTACCATTACTTCATCATGTTGCCTTGAAAGCCAAGAGATTGATATAAGCAATGTTTGAGGTATCTGCAATCTATTGTATTTTTGAAAAACATCAATAAAAAGAATATCAAAAGAGCTACATGTATTGAAAAGTTTTTCATTGATCACTTTGCCCAAATTGTTGTATAAAATTGCAGATTTAATAGGATGATGCTATAAATTTCAGAGGAAGAAGGGACTTATCGTTTTGCCGAGGCGTGCTAGGCACTGTCCTTAAGAGTAGATTTCTGCCCCTCAGAGTATGAAATCGGTGCAAGACAGGTCCATCGGCTACCCTCCAGGATTCAACGACAACAGCCTTGTAAGTGTGCACTCACAA
This sequence comes from Scilla litardierei, assembly GCA_030789695.1. Lineage (NCBI taxonomy): Eukaryota > Viridiplantae > Streptophyta > Magnoliopsida > Asparagales > Asparagaceae > Scilla > Scilla litardierei. Next base: position 37,728,403 of record CM061133.1, read on the forward strand.
TACAAGGCTCCAGCGAGTAGCAAATGTTCTTCGATCTCGAACGAAGAGGAAGAGCAAGGAGTTCGCAGCAGGGTGGAAGACGCAGCTAATGAGGATCTGTTCGGGTCTGTGGAGGCAATTGGCGAACAGAATAGTGGCACGAAGAACAACAGCAAAGAATTTTTTTGGGAGGAAGAATGATATTTCGCAGTGTGTAAAAACCCTTGACAGACTATGGTTTATATAGGTGAAGGCAAAATAACTGTTGGAATTCCGCAATTAAGAGAGAGGTTTAATTCTGCCATTAAATGAAATAATAGCGGTTGCAAAATTAAATGAAAATATAGCTGTTGGGCCATTAAACAGCGCAATAAAAGAAATATGACTGTTGGGGAAAATTAAAACCGTAATGGGCCTTTCAAATTCTGCCAAACAGGCGGGCTAAAAAAATTTGACGCAAAACTCGGGCACTCCGCGCGCGCACCCGTGAACCCCCCCTGTGTAGGCGCAACGCCAGCGCACACACGCTAAGGTTTTCCAGATTCGACGTCCACAATTTCCATTCGGTTCAACCCGGTTTGGGCTCGACCCCATGCTTGGGCTCATGCGCACGCGAGCTACCCCCAAGTCCTAGCCCATTAACAAGTCCAATAGCCAAATAACAAGAAGACTCTTATATACCCATCAAAGGGTTATCTCCCATCCAATGTGGAACTAAATTCTCTTTGAAATTGGAAGAAATATCCAACAATCCCCCACTATTTCAAAATTTCAAGAGGTAAGAGAAAAAGAATCCAAGACGATGAAAAGGGAAAGATTTCGAGATCGAATATGATAATTCAATACATTAGCAATGATGACTTTCGGTCTATGAACCATTACTTAGGGAATGGAAGTGTGTTCTACAAGAAGTTGGTGAAACATATAGTTTCTATGAACCAATCTCCTTTATTGTAAAACATTGACTTACAACCCATATTGAATCATCAATGAATAGTTGCTTGCTCTTTCGGGTTGGCACGTTTCGGCCATGCGCCATACCTGGATTTTCATGAGTGCTCTAGCGAATGTACCCAAATTCGCATAGGAAGCGGCCCCACTTCCACACCCATATAGGTGGACCCATCAAGTGTGCTCGACGATTATGCACACCACCCAACAAGGGCTATGGTTTCCATTAAGAGTCATATGCTCACCCTCTCTCATTGTCGACAGCACTATCAACACCATAGGAAGGGACATGAACATAATGATAGTGCTCCTCACGATCAACAAGTGACTTGTTGTTACCCATATGAACCTACTTCATGAGATCATCAATCACATAAGTTGGGTTACCATCACTCTTGACCTATGTTTTAGGTTTAAGTCTCATTCCCCTCGATGTACTTTCCACTAACTTCCTATTTAGTGGTTTTGTCAGAGGATCTGCCAAATTCATCTCTGACCTCACATAATCAAGGGATACTATCCCATGATCTAGCAGCTGCCTCACAATAGAGTGCCTTAGGCGTATATGCCTATTCTTCCCATTAAAAAATTTATTTTTAGCTTTTGCAATTGCAGCTTGGCTATCACAATGGATAGACACAGACGGTACCGGTTTTTCACAAATGGGAAGATCACCAAGAAGGTTCTAAAGCCACTCGGCTTCACTACATGCCTTCTCCAAGGCAATAAACTCGGATTCCATAGTAGACTGAGCAATGCAAGTTTGCTTGGATGATTTCCAAGACACAGCACCTCCACCAAGTGTAAAAACATAACCACTTGTGGATTTAAGCTCATCTGAATCAGAGATCCAGTTTGCATCAGTAAAACCTTCTAAAACTGATGGATCGCCACTAAAAATTAATCCATATTCAAGAGTTCCTTTCAAGTATCTCATAACTCTTGACAAAGCATTCCAATGATCACTATTAGGATTTTGAGTGTAACGCCTCAATCTACTAATAGCATAAGCAATATCAGGGCGAGTACAATTCATCAAATACATTAAGCTACCAATGATCTGAGCATATTTAATTTGTGAAACAGATTCACCAAATTTTTTAGCTAAATGTAAACTAGCATCATATGGAGTAGCTACAGGTTTTTGATCATGATATCCAAACTTTTCAAGCATTTTAATAACATAATGTTCTTGAGAAAGCATAATCCCACTAGGTGTATTAGTTAACTTAATACCTAAGATCACATCAGCTTCACCCATGTCTTTCATATCAAACTTAGAAGACAAGAATGACTTAGTTGCATTTACTACATCTAGGTTGGTGCCGAGAATAAGCATGTCATCAACATATAAGCAAATAATAACACCAACACCATTATCAAACTTTGTGTAAATACATTTATCAGCATCCTTTATATGATAACCATTTGAAAGCAAAATAGAATCAAATTTATCATGCCATTATTTTGGAGCTTGTTTTAAACCATAAAGAGATTTAACAAGTTTGCATACTTTATGTTCATTTCCAGTAGTGATACAACCTTCAGGTTGTTCCATATAAATCTCTTCTTCCAAATCTCCATTCAAAAAAGCAGTCTTTACATCCATTTGATGGATAACAAGACTATGTATAGAAGCTAAGGCAACCAAGACACGGATAGAAGCTATCCTAGTGACAGGGTCAAAAGTGTCAAAGTAATCAATGTCTTTCTTTTGGTTGAAACCTTTAGCAACTAATCTAGCTTTGAACTTGTCAATAAAACCATCAGGTTTTAGCTTCCTTTTAAATATCCACTTGCAACCAATAGTTTTAGCTCCTGGGGCAAGGTAACAAGTTCCCAAGTGTGATTTGACATAATAGATTCTAATTCACTGTTGATTGCTTCTTTCCAAAAAGTGGCATCGGGAGATGTGATGGCTTCATGGTATGTAAGAGGATCATCATCAATAAGAAAGGTAAAAAAGCCATCACCTAGATTAGTCTCCCTCCTAACTCTTTTACTCCTTCTTACTTCTATCTCATCATCATTATCATGCGAATGAACATCAGAAGTGTGCGATGATGGAGGTGCAGAAGACAACCTAATATTATCCATTTTCATTGGAAATATGTGCTCAAAGAAATCAGCATTCTTGGTTTCAACAATAGTGTTAGGCTCCATGATGTTTTGCTCACTTTTAACAACTAGGAATCTATATGAAGCACTATTTTGAGCATATCCAATAAACATGCAATCAAAGGTTTTAGGACCTAACTTTCTTTTCTTAGGTTCAGGTAAAAGAACTTTAGCTAAGCACCCCCACACTTTGAGGTAACTAAGGTTTGGAGAATGACCTACCCAAAGTTCATAAGGAGTCTTACCTAATTTCTTATAGGGAATTCTATTCTGAATATGACAAGCTGAGAGAATAGCTTCTCCCCAAAGGTTAAGAGGTGCACCTGAACTAATAAGCAAAGCATTCATCATCTCTTTTAAAGTCCTATTTTTTCTGCCCCTCAGAGTACGAAATCGGTGCAAGACAGGTCCAGTGGCTACACTCCAGGATTCAACGGCAACGGCCTTGTAAGTGTGCACTCACAATACAAGGCTCCAGCGAGCAGTAAATGTTCTTCGACCTCGAACGAAGTGGAAGAGCAAGGAGTTCGCAGCAGAGTGGAAGACGCAGCGAATGAGGATCTGTTCGGGTCTGCAGAGGCAATTGGCGAACAGAACAGTGGCACGAAGAACAACAGCAAAGAATTTGTTTGGGAGGAAGAATGATATTTCGCAGTGTGTAAAAACCCCTGACAGACTAGGGTTTATATAGGTGAAGGCAAAATAACTGTTGGAATTCCGCAATTAAGAGAGAGGTTTAATTCTGCCATTAAATGAAATAATAGCTGTTGCAAAATTAAATGAAAATATAGTTGTTGGGCCATTAAACAACGAAATTCCAATGGATGTAAAGACTATTAAAGGTGCAGTAAATGGTGTGAAGTTATCAGATTTTGGAACTACGTTGCACGTATTAGCAAACATAACTTTATTCTGTTAGTACCATCAATCTCTTAGGTGCTGGTTCTTCCTAATTTTTGGCTTTTGGTCCGTCATTTTTACTTGTTTCCTTAATCAATACTTGTAATTACCTTTTCAGCATTAATAAGGGCATTAACTCGATCAATCCTCTCAGAGACAATAGGAGTATAGTAATTTTGCAAGTTGAGGGTAAGTTGATTGAATTTTATAGCACCAATCATGATGAACATGACCAGCTTATCATTTATATATTTTGACTCACACCTCAAGAATATAGTATACCATGTTTGAGGCAAAGCTCAGCACCCAAAGACATGACCTTTTGAGGGGAGGAGGAGAGAACAAGGAAGAATCTGTGAAAAAACAAGTGTGCATGAAACTGCAACAACTATGTTCAGTTTACACTATATCTGTGTACATCGTGCACTTATCTGTGTTCACAATACACTACAACTGTGTTCACGAAAATGTGAACTCAAATTTGAGAGAATGGAGAAGAACGATTTTTCCAGGAATTTTCACACGAATTTCAGGCAAAGCTGAAACTCATCATCATCTTCTTTCTTGGATATTTTTTTGATGATTTTTTTCCAGAGATCTCTCTCTCTCTCTCTCTCTCTCTCTCTCTCTCTCTTAATTACATATACATCATTTTCATTTCTGCAGCCTTACAGTGCCCATACTTACAACCATGCACTGTCAAGGGCTTACATCAACAAGTACAAGTATTTACTACATCAGACAAAATACAAATCTCAAGGGACTTGTTATGCACACAACTGATCTCCTTTTTTCTCAGCAGCTGAACACACATGTTCACATCTTGGACACACTTGGCTTTACGGCTGTACACACTTGTTCACAACCTGAACATACTTATCTTATTTTGCCTACAGCTGATCTCCCTTTCTTCAGCAGCTGTACACACTTATTCGCATCTTGAACACACTTATGTAACTGGCTGAACAAACATATTAAATAACCAAACAAACTTCAGTCTGAATTAACACCAACATATCCTCCCTTTAATTCAGAATGAGTCTAAGCCCAAGCTCATTTCTGAATTTGATGAATTGTTTGATGTCCAAAGCTTTTGTAAACCCATCAGCTAGTTGATCAAATGACTTGCAATGTTGAATCACAATTGATTTTTCAGAAACCAATTCTCTTATGAAGTGATACCTTGTATCAATATGCATGCTTCTTCCTTGATTGATGAAATTCTTTGCAAGATGGATTGTAGACTTGTTATCACAAAAAATAACAGTACCTTCACCTTGATCTTGCTTCAGATCTTTCAGAATCCTCTTCATCCATACTACTTGACATGATGTATAGGACAAGGCCATATACTCAGCTTCTGTTGTGGAGAGAGCAACTGAATTCTGTCTTTCGGTGCCCCATGTGATGCATGATTTTCACAGTAATAATGTATATCCTGTCAAACTCCTTCTATCTTCTTCACTGCTTCCCCAATCACCATCTGAATATGCTATCAGCTTGCAAGCTTCATCTCTGCCATAAAACAGACCAAGTTCTTTGGTTCTTGCAATATATCTCAACACTCTTTTGGCTGCTGTCATGTGAATCTCATTAGGCTTATGCATAACTCTTGACAATTGATTTACAACATATGACAGATCTGGTCTTGTGTGTGCCAAATACATCAAACCTCCCACTATACTTCTGAAATGATTCTTATTTACTCCAGCAAAAGACTCATCTACTACAAGCTTTTCTTTGGCATTGAAAGGGGTTTCCACAAATTTGCAATTTGCCATTTTCAGTCTGTTCAGTATAGATTGAGCATACTTCTGCTGAGACACATGTATTCCATGCTCTGTTTGTTTGATTTCTAGTCCCAAAAGTAGTACAGCTTTCCTAAATCACTCATTTCAAATTCATGCTCCATTTGTCTTTTAAATTTGTCAAGCCAAGACTCTTCATTGCTGGTATAAATAATGTCATCCACATAGAGACATAAAGCTAGAAAATTACCATTTTTTGACTTGACATAGAGTGTAGCTTCAGAGTCATTCCTTGTATATCCTTGTTTGATCAGGAATTCATGTATTCTTTAGTACCATGCTCTAGGTGCTTGCTTCAATCCATACTGGGCTTTGTGAAGTTTATCGACTTTTGAGCTCTGATTTTCTCTAACAAATCCCGGAGGCTGTTTCACATAAATTTCTTCATGTAATGCACCATTCAAAAATGCTGATTTCACATACAGCTGTCTAACTTTCCATCCTTTGGAGGCTGAAACTGCAAGTAAGGTTCTTATAGTTTCATATCTGGCAACTGGTGCAAAAGTATCTTCATAATCTTCTCCATAGACTTGAGTGAATCCTCTAGCCACAAGCCTTGCCTTCAGCTTGCTTATGGAGCCATCAGTGTTGTATTTAGTCTTATACAACCACTTAACATCCACTGCCTTCTTTCCTTGTGGTAGCTCACACAAGCTCCATGTTTTGTTCTTCTCAATGGCATTAATCTCCTCTTGCATGGCTGTCCTCCATTCATCTTCAGCACAAGCTTCATTAAAATCTGCAGTTTCTGAAGTAAAACAAGCAAATAGTTCATAAGTCTCATTATAGATATCTCCCAATAATCTTGTTCTCACATTCTGATTTTCACTTGGAGAGTTTGAGGAACTGCTGCTGCAACTACTACCATGTGTACTACTATTTGTAGCATCTGGACTGTCATTCGTTGAATTTGAACTGTGATTTGTGGCACCTGAGCTATGATTTGTATCTGGCTGATCTGCTTTGGTCAATGCATCCACTTTCAACCTGTTGTAGTCTACCACTGTTGGTTCCTTTCCATTCCATTCCCATGCTTCAGTTTCAATGAACTCCACATCTTTGCTAGTAATCACACTTCTTGTATTTGGATCATAAATTTTATAGGCTTTGGATTCAATGCTATAGACTATAAATATTCCCTTCCTGCTTTTATCATCAATGTTTCCTCTTGCATTGGTAGGCTTCAACACATAAGCTTTGCAACCAAACACCTTCCTGTTGGTAACTTTGGGCTTGTCTCCATTCAGTGCTTCATAAGGAGTCTTATACTTTAAAGCTGAAGTGGGACTTCTATTTATGACAAATATAGCTGTTGCACATGCTTCTGCCCAAAACTCAAGAGGCACCTTCTTATCCTTCATAGCACTCCTTGCTAATTCCATAATCACTCTATTCTTCCTTTCATCAACACCATTTTGATGAGGTGTGTAACTTGCTGTCAATTGTCTCCTTATGCCATTTTCTTCGCAGAAAGCATTAAACTCTCTGCTGCAAAATTCTCTACCTCTATCTGATCTGAGAGTGCATATTTTGAATGCCAACTTCCCTTCAGCTTCATATTTAATTTTTTTGAAGAAACTCAAAGCTTGAGACTTTTCTGCAAGGAAATAAATCCAGCAGTATCTACTGAAATCATCCACAACTATCATGAAGTATTTTGATCCACCAAGGGAGTTAACAGACATTGGGCCATATAGGTCTGTATGAACTAATTCCAATGGTCTTGAGGCTCTCCAATTTGAATGTGAAGGGGCTTTCTTCTTCTGTTGTTTGCCTAAAATACAAGCTTCACATTCATGCTTCCCTTTACCTTGCTTTATTGATGGCAAACCATACACTAGCTTCTTCTCAGATAATTCATCTAAGCCAGTCACATTAAAATGACTAAATCTTTTATGCCAAAGTTCTAATTCATCTTCAATTATGGTGCTTAGAGAGTTGGTATTGTTAGGAGCAGCAAACATAACATCAAACATCTTGTTATTTGTCATTTTACTTGCACAATCAAGTTTCCTCTTCTTCTTATCATATATCCTGCATTGATCTTCATCAAATGTAGCACAAATGCCATTCTTCACTAATTGACCAACACTTATCAAATTATGTTTTAGATCAGGCACATACAGCACATCTTTAATTGATTTCCTCCCTTTATTAGTAAGCACAACAATATCACCAATTCCTTCTACGCTAGCTTTCTTATCATTGCTGAGTCTTACATCTCTAGCATTAATAGGTTCAAAATTGATGAATAAATCTTGCTTACTTGTCATGTGATTGCTGCAACCACTATCAAGATACCAAGTGAGGGAGTTGTGAACTGGACTATCATCAAATTTTTCCACGAACAAGTTATCAACTTCATGAGCTTCTTCTTCCATATAGCTGACTTGCTCCTTTCCCCTGTTTTCTCTGCTAGCTTGCTCCTTTCCTCTGTTTTCTCTGCAATCCTTCTCATAATGTCCATACTTCTAACATTTCCAGCACTTTGGAGCTGTATTGTTTTTGAACCAACAGCTTTCAATTTTGTGGCCAGTTCTTCCATAATGAGAGTGTTGAGTATTGATTCCCCGGATTTGGTTTTGATGATGAACAAACATAAATATCGTGAACTAATTCTCTTTGAGCGCAGTTATGGAGATCGTCGCCAAATTACTTGGTACGTCTCAAGAGATGCCCCAAGACTTCTTAAAGCGCGTTATCGTGTGCCTGAAGCTTCGTTGAAGCTCAAGGAGTTATTAATGAAGTCAAGAGATTCGGATTGAAGCTTTGAAGACGGTTCGTCATGTTTATTTTAATGTCTTCTTGCTTCATCGTATAGAATGTTAAGCCTTGACTAGGACTTACTTAACAATCTTCATAACGCTCATATCTTAGATCTAGTATTGCCTTAGAAGCCATTAGAAACTTTCCCGAAACTTAGCGCTTCATTCCACGACTTCTTTTGCATCTTAGTTGGTTCAAGAAGAAGAACCAACCGACTAGATGACAATCTAGTCGGTTGGAAATCCTTCTTGAACCGACTAGATATCCTAGTTCATTTCAGCCTAGGCACTGTTGACCAATTAGTCGGTCCAAGAAGGTTCACCGACCGACTAGTTGTCAACCTAGTCGGTTGGAAATCCTTCTCAGACCGACTAGTTATCCTTATATTTTTCAGCCTAGCTACGGTTGACTTGTTAGTCGGTCAAAGAAGAATTACCGAACGACTAGTTTTCAAACTAGTTGGTTGGCATTCCTTCTTAGCCCGACTAGTTTTCCTTGTGAATTTCAGCTTAACTTACTGTTGATCAATTAGTCGGTCCAAGAAGGTACACCGACCGACAAGTTGTCAAACTAGTCGGTTGGTGTTTGTTCTTAGACTGACTAGTTCTATCTCTTGAATTCACTATCTTTGTTGTCAACCTTCTAGTCGGTCCAAGAAGGTTCACCGACCGACTAGTTGCAAAACTAATCGGTCAGTGATCCTTCTTAGACCGATTAAGCAGCTTTAGAAATAGATCCGTTGGGCATTTAATGCTACGAATTTTGCTTTTCTCTTCTCTCTATCCTATATATACTTGATGAGCTTATTGCTTGCATTCAAGGCTGCCATTTATTGAGTTTTAGAGAATCAAAGAGAAAGCATTTAACTCTCATTTCTAAGCTCTCTCTTCTCACAAGAATCTCTCCCTCACTCTATTTCCTCAAAAGAGATTCTCATTCATTGTGAGCTACTCAAGCTAAGTGCTTGAATCCAAGTCACCAACTTCTCCCTGGCCATCTATTGCTGGTCATCTTGGTGGAGCTAGGGTTTGGTGATTGCTTCTTCCTCAAAATCCTTCTTACCCTAAAATCTGTAAGTTTTACTCAAGGCATATGGTTTTGTGGTAAGTGTTTATTGTTTCATTTACTTTGATATTGCAAGTTTATCTCTCGGTTGTGAGAGAAGATCGTGATCCTGGTTTGTGGGAATCACGCTTTCGATTTGTGATGCTTTGATCTTGTAGTAGTTTCTACAAGAAAGTCATAGTGCAAAACTTGGGTTAGAGGATTCTAACTCAAGTAGCCGGATGGGATCCGGGTGTCTGGGACGTAGGATCACCGGGAACAAGTCGGGGAGACTTGGGTGGATCCGAACTCGTTACTTCGCTTGTTTGCGTTGAATTTTATTGTTGTCAATTTTCATTCCGCATTATTGGTTGTGTTTGCACAATAATTAGGAATTATACTCTTGATTATTTTAAAGTACTATTCACCCCCCTCTAGTACTTGTGCAGTAGTTATCAGGGCTTTACATTTCATTCTAATCTGTGCGAACTATTTCCCAACCCCTCTTCCTCCCGCGTCTCCTCAGCTCCCTCCACCGTGCGCCGCCATTTTCGGCCACCGTCAGCCATCGCTGACCCTCTCTCCTCCTTCCTAGGGCTCCCTTGGTATATCTCCTCTCAATCTCTCACTTTGTAGGGTTCATATCTGATCGATTTAGTTCGATTTTGTTCAACTTAGGGTTCTTATTTCGTTCGATTTCGCTTCTATCTCGTGCGTTATTGTGTTGTCTCATCTCTATACCATGGTGAAAACTCGCATCCCTATCCGTCCTACCGCTCCGTCTCCCATGACTGTAGAGCCATCAACCGACCCTACTCCTTCCAAACGTCGTGCCAAAACCACTCGTCCTTCCTCTTCCTCGCCTCCCCTCAAGAAGAAGAGGACTGACGTTTCCAAACCCAAGCCCCAGCCTAAGAAGAAGACTTTGACTCCTGGACCCTTCCGTGCTCCCACACCCCCCTTTGACTCCGACGATGAGTATATCCCAGAGACTGGGCCTACCGAGAAGGCTCCTACTCCTCCTCCTCGATCTACCTCTCGTCCGTCTAAGGGGAAGGCCCACATGCCTTCGGGTGGGGTTGATATCTCGTTGTGTCGCGATGACCCGATGTGTCTTGCGGCATACAACTGTATTAAGCACTGTCCATTGATTCTGGAGCATTTTGTTCAGTTCTCTAACTTTCCTCTGCTCGCAGATCTCCTCTCCTATAGCGGCCTTCTAGATTATCTTCGCCATGATCCCAAGGAAAACCCTCATCCATATCCCAGACTCATCAAATTATTCTATGCCAATCGAGTCTGGGGTGAGTATGATGACACACACTGCATTGAGACCACTGTCTTGGGGACACCCATTGTCCTCACGGCAGAGATCTTAGGGCAGTTGCTTGGTGTCTCCTCCTCTGGCCTGCTCCCTTCTGATATCTCCGTGGATAATATCCACGATCTTAACCAGTCCATTCTTGTTGAGATGTTCCATGTCATCCCTCCCGCCATGATTGGCATTCCATCGAAATCATTCAAGCCTAATGCATGGGTCATAAATCTCATTCTGAAGTCGTGTCTTCTCCCAAAGTACGGCTCCTCCAGCTTGCCCTCCCAGCCTTTCCTCAAGCTTATCTACGCTCTATTTGCTGGGAGCGAGATTAATTGGGCCCGCATTATCTTAGACAAGATGGATTCCTTTGAGTGCATAAGGAAGTCCACCAAGTCTGCTCACATTCCATATCATTGTCTGCTGACTCTTGTCTTCCGACACTTTGGCGTTCCTCTCCCTCCTGATGATCAGCGTCCGTTGGGTCCTCCCCTGAACGCGACTGCCGTCAAGAAGTCTCTTGCGGCCTTGCATCACGTTCAGAGGCCTACCCCTTCAGCTCCTTCTCCGCCTTCACGTCCTGACTCTTCTGCTTCCCAGAGCCGTCAGGAGGCTCGTATTGCTCGATGTGAGGAGATGCTTGCTCGCATCTGTGACCATCTGGGCATTGAGGTTCCTCCTACGCTTTCTGATGAGGAGGCTATGGATGCTGCTGAGGATGAGGAGCTTGCTGCTTCTCCAGTTCGTGCCCACGAGGGTACTTCTGTTGGCACTTCTTCTGCTCGTGCTCCCGAGAGCACTCCTGCTGCCACCCTCCCTTTGGTGGACACTCCAGTCGATCCAGAGACCACCACTTCATCTGCACAGCCTGCTGCTGGTGCTGATCCTGCCTCCGCCTCCTGAGCTTTCGTTGGAGGACTCTCCCATGAGCATTTGGACGATATATCTGTTGTGAGAGAGTGGGGTTAGGATAGATGGGTGGATGTGTATTTTTGTATGTTTTTGTGATACATTTTGATGTATGTATGTTTTGTGCTACACTTCGATGTATTTTGTGACATGTGTTGTATGATGTGCACCGACCTACTGATGGTCTATACTTTTGTTGGCTGAAGAATAATTTTTGTTGTATCCATATATATACATCGTGTTACCATTCGTTTCTGTGTGCATATTGTATTTTTGTATCTGATGTTGACTTCGTCGCTCGACGATTATATTGATTAAATAGATTTGCTTTTATGAAAACATAGAATTGTTTTCATAATTTTTGTTGTATCCATATATATATATATATATATATATATATATATATATATATATATATATATATATATATATATATATACATCGTGTTGCCATTCGTTTCTGTGTGCATATTGTATTTTTGTATCTGATGTTGACTTCGTCGCTCGACGATTATATTGATTAAATAGATTTGCTTTTATAAAAACATAGAATTGTTTTCCATGCACTCAATTCATTATGAATATTGATATTGGAGAGTATGTTCCATAACTCAATACGTGATTTTGATTTTGAGTTTTGATGATTTCACTTTTCGCTTTTCGAATATGGTCTCGTTGGCACGCTTTGATATTCTTCGATATTTTTCCTTGGTGTCATTTGAACCGTTGTCGTATTCTTCGACTCTCGTGTTTAGATTTTTATTTAGCCTTCGTTGTTGGCATTGATCTCCTCCCGCTCTTTTTCCTTATGCCAAAGGGGGAGAGAATTAATAATGACGTTGAGCTAAATGATAATTCAAAGCAATTTACCATGAATCTAATTTGATATGTTAGATTCAGGGGGAGTGAAGATTCAGGGGGAGTGAAGATATAAAAATGGATTTCGATCCTATATTTTAACAATTGGATCATGTTTTATACTTTTCTCGTCTGCTTGATGCTTATGTTTATTATTTAATTTGGAACTAACGAGTCATCAATGCAGGGGGAGTAAGTAAATTTCATTTGTATCATTATTATTGATTAATATTTATATTGGTTTGTCATCACCAAAAAGGGGGAGAATGTTGAGTATTGATTCCATGGATTTGGTTTTGATGATGAACAAACATAAATATCGTGAACTAATTCTCTTTAAGCGCAGTTATGGAGATCGTCGCCAAATTACTTCGTACATCTCAAGCGATGCCCCAAGACTTCTTAAAGCGCGTGATCGTGTGCCTGAAGCTTCGTTGAAGCTCAAGGAGTTATTAATGAAGTCAAGGGATTCGGATTGAACCTTTGAAGACGGTTCATAATGTTTATTTTATTGTCTTCTAGCTTCATCATATAGAATGTTAAGCCTTGAGTAGGACTTACTAACAATCTTCATAACGCTCATATCTTAGATCTAGTATTTCCTTAGAAGCCATTAGAAACTTTCCCGATAGCACTTCATTCCACGGCTTCTTTTGCATCTTAGTTGGTTCAAGAAGAAGAACCAACCGACTAGATGACAATCTAGTCGGTTGAAAATCCTTCTTGAACTGACTAGATATCCTAGTTCATTTCAGCCTAGGCACTGTTGACCAATTAGTCAGTCCAAGAAGGTTCACCGACCGACTAGTTGTCAAACTAGTCGGTTGGAAATCCTTCTCAGACCGACTAGTTATCCTTATATTTTTCAGCCTAGCTACTGTTGACTTGTTAGTCGGTCAAAGAAGAATTACCGACCGACTAGTTTTCAAACTAGTCGGTTGGCATTCCTTCTTAGCCCGACTAGTTTTCCTTGTGAATTTCAGCTTAACTTACCGTTGATCAATTAGTCGGTCCAAAAAGATACACCGACCGACTAGTTGTCAAACTAGTCGGTTGGTGTTTGTTCTTAGACCGACTAGTTCTATCTCTTGAATTCACTATCTTTGCTGTCAACCTTCTAGTCGGTCCAAGAAGGTTCACCGACCGACTAGTTGCAAAACTAATCGGTCAGTGATCCTTCTTAGACCGATTAAGCAGCTTCAGAAATAGATCCGTTGGGCAATTAATGCTACGAATTTTGCTTCTCTCTTCTCTCTATCCTATATATACTTGATGAGCTTATTGCTTGCATTCAAGGCTGCCATTTATTGAGTTTTAGAGAATCAAAGAGAAAGCATTTAACTCTCATTTCTAAGCTCTCTCTTCTCATAAGAATCTCTCCCTCACTCTATTTCCTCAAGAGAGATTCTCATTCATTGTGAGCTACTCAAGCTAAGTGCTTGAATCCAATTCACCAACTTCTCCCTAGCCATCTATTGCTGGTCATCTTGGTGGAGCTAGGGTTTGGTGATTGCTTCTTCCTCAAAATCCTTCTTGCCCTAAAATATGTAAGTTTTACTCAAGGCATAGGGTTTTGTGGTTAGTGTTTATTGTTTCATTTACTTTGATATTGCAAGTTTATCTGTCGGTTGTGAGAGAAGATCGTGATCCTGGTTTGTGGGAGTCACGCTTTCGATTTGTGTATGATTTGATCTTGTAGTAGTTTCTACAAGAATTTCATAGTGCAAAACTTGGGTTAGAGGATTCTAACTCAAGTAGCCGGAGGGGATCCGGCTGTCTGGGACGTAGGATCACCGGGAACAAGTCGGGGAGACTTGGGTGGATCCGAACCTGTTACATTGCTTGTTTGCGTTGGATTTTATTGTTGTCAATTTTCATTCCGCATTGTTGGTTGTGTTTGCACAATAATTAGGAATTATACTCTTGATTATTTAAAGTACTATTCACCCCCCTCTAGTACTTGTGCAGTAGCTATCAGGGCTTTACAAAAAGCACCCTTTCATCATGGGTTCTTTGGGCTTAAATCTGTTCTGAACTTCTGATCTAGGCTGATACATTTGCTGTCTACCAGTTCTTCCACCTCTCCAACTACTTCTTCCTCTTCCCCCTCTAAAGTTATTTGAGCCATGATATCTTGCATAACCACCAAAGGTTTGTTATTGCTAACTGGTGAACTTATTGTCACTTTTGAGTGAAAGGCTTGGTTTATTCGTTCATCATCCTTGCCTCTGTTGAGTCTATCCTCATGATCAGAAAGTGAGGCTAGAAAATCACTTGATGTATAAACAGAGAGATCTTTTGATTCTTCAATCACTGCTGCTACAAAATCGAATTTTGGTGTCAAACTTCTCAAAACTTTCTCAACTACCTTTTGCTCAGCAGATCTTCACCCAATGACCTCATTTGATTAACAATAGCTGTGATCCTTGAAAAGAGGTCTTGTATAGATTCAGATGGCTTCATTTTCATATTTTCTAAATCTTTTCTCAAGGTTTGAAGCTTTACATTGATTACCTTTGCTGATCCAAGGAACTCCTTCTTCAAGATATCCCAAGCTTCTTTAGATCTTGCAGCATTCATGATTCTGGGAAAGATAGTTTCATCCACAGCTTGCTGAATCCAGTAGAGAGCTTTAGCATCCTTCTTGATTTTCTCTTTAGGAGCATTCTTCTGAGCACCTGTGGCTCCATCTGCCAAATCAGTAACACCATCTTCTACATGCTCCCACATATCTTTGGAAATGAAGAAAGTTTTCATCTTGATGCTCCAATATTGGTAGTTGATCTTATTCTCTTTGTTGCTTAAGATTGGAAGATGAGAAAGAGATGATTGATCAGAATCCATGGCTTACTATCAACCTGAGATGCTCTGATACCACTGTGTTGGATGTTGAGGCAAAGCTCAGCACCCAAAGACATGACCTTTTGAGGGGAGGAGGAGAGAACAAGGAAGAATCTGTGAAAAAAACAAGTGTGCATGAAACTGCAACAACTGTGTTCAGTTTACACTATATATGTGTACATCGTGCGCTTATCTGTGTTCACAATACACTATAATTGTGTTCACGAAACTGTGAACTCAAATTTGAGAGAATGGAGTAGAACGATTTTTCCATGAATTTTCACACGAATTTCAGGCAAAGCTGAAACTCATCATCTTCTTCTTTCTTGGATATTTTTTTGATGATTTTTTTCCAGATCTCTCTCTCTCTCTCTCTCTCTCTCTCTCTCTCTCTCTCTCTCTTAATTACATATACATCATTTTCACTTCTGCAGCCTTACAGTGCTCATACCTACAACCATGCCCTGTCAAAGGCTTACATCAACAAGTACAAGTATTTATTACATCAGACAAAATACAAATATCAAGGGACTTGTTATGCACACAACTGATCTCCTTTTTTCTCAGCAGCTGAACACACATGTTCACATCTTGGACACACTTGGCTTTACGGCTGTACACACTTGTTCACAACCTAAACATACTTATCTTATTTTACTTATAGCTGATCTCCCTTTCTTCAGCAGCTGTACACACTTGTTCGCATCTTGAACACACTTATTAACTGGCTGAACAAACATATTAAACAGCAAAACATACTTCAGTCTGAATTAACACCAACATACCGTCGGTCACTTTTAGGTCAGTTGATTATGTACCTTGCTTCTGAGCCAATTGCATGATCCACATTTTAAATCTTAATGGTGGTTTAAATCTTCTTGTCTATCACAGTGGCCATCACCATAAGCATCTTCAATTGATTTGCAACTTTCACATTAGTGAGACACTAATGCTACACTTGCATAACATGTCCATCATCATTGTGAGGTTAATTAGAATCCATCCCTATGGTGAAGAAGTCAGTTGTTATATCTCTAGGCTTCCTACAAACAGTGACCGATGCTATACTATGTTTTATACAAGCAGCACACCTACTAGAGTTTGTGAGGAGAGGGATTTAGTCGATTAAGCTTATTGGACTAGATGACTGAGTGACGAGGAAGACGAATGCTTGTTCAGAATATAAAAAATATAAAAAGATAATTTATATAATCATGCAACACATTTGAAAATTTGATATTGTCCAATTCCTCGTGAGATCAATCAAACATATTATGAGTTAATCAATTAGTCATGATTAAAAAAATCTTTTGTAAATGCTGTGAAGTAAGGATTTCGTATCGCTATTATTAGGCCTCCAATCCAGCGGGTTTTGTTTTGTTAAAGAAAAAGTCCGAGTTTCCTAAAATAGTTTAAAGCATGAAATTCACCGAATCAAGAACCCTAGGAGTCTAAGACATGTGTTTCCTATAAATACAAACAATTTACATAAAATTAAATATATAAGTTGAGTTTCCTAGTTGGGAGATGACAGCGCGAATCGCGATTCCGATCCCTAATCAAATAAGAGTTATTAATAACTTAACAAACCTTGCTCCAGTCTCTCAATCCATATAAACCCCGTGTCGCGTCCCAATGATCGACTTCGAATCTCATTGCCGATCGCAGATCAAAACAAAAGCTCTCCGTATTTCTCATCCTCCAAAAAAATTAAGGCTAGGGTTTTTGATTGTTGAGTCGAAGTTTTCTTGCGCGCGAGGTAGCAACTGCAACATTGATGATGCAAGAAGTCGACGAAGCACCCCAATTCGAGGTGGGATTTCGATTTCAGCCCAGCGCCGTCGACGTGGTCGAGCATTACCTGCGTCCGAGGGTGGTGCACGGGGTCCGAGCTCCGTCGTATTTGATCCGAGAATTAGACGTGTATCGACACGATCCCTGGGACCTCCCACGTCATCCCTTCAAGTACAGCGACGGCGAGATGTACTTCTTCAGCCCGAGGCACCACGCCGGCGGCTGCTCCCGCAGGGCCAACCGCATCGCTGGGAGCGGATTTTGGGACGGACGCAGCAAGGACGAGCTGATCAAGAAATCTGGGCGGGTGATCGGACACAAGACGCAGCTGACGTTCAAGACAGTGTCCCAACAAAATGGGAGGAGAAACTGCAAGGGCGAGAGCACCGATTGGCTGATGCACGAGTTTCGGCTCGGCTACGATGGCAAGTTCGACGACTTGGTGCTCTGCAAGATCTTCAAGAAGATCAAAGCCAAGCATCACGGATATTATGAATCATCATCACCATCATCATCGTCATCATATCCACTGCCGCATACAACGTCGTCGGACGACCAGAACGAGGTCGTGCTGCCGGGATCATCGCCTCGGCCTGCAGAACAGGGTCAGGATGTTTGTTACGGCGAGATCACGAACTCCGAGGAGTACTACGGTTCTGCGACTGCTCCCCTGCCGCTTCTGACACCGCAGCAGCCGGAGACGGTGGCCGACGACGAGGATGATTTCCTCATCGACGTAGATATTGGTAGCCTGGCATCGGCGTGGGACCAGCTCGGGGACAGCGCCTTCACATTCGATGAGCTTGGCGGGGTGAGGCTGGTTTGTGATTAATGACGTGGTCGAGTCACTTTGGATGCGGTGATACGTATTAATTTGGTTTTTATTTATGTAATTGTTCTCTGATCCGTTTTTGATTAGGGAGACGGAGTTTTTGTTGTAAACTTTAGGAAGTCGTCAACTGTTTGTTTCTAGATTTATGTTCAATTAATACAACGTAGCCTTTTCTTGCCTTCATTGTTGCTGCATATGAATCACGGCTTGGGATGGCTTTTTGGCTCATGATTAAGGTTTGATTTTGTAATGGTACCGCGTGAGGGTTTGTGTGATCACTGGGATCAGTAAAAGCTGAAACTCAAATGGCTATCACTAACTTCCTGCTCAATCATTCTCTATTGTTTTCTGGTTATAATTTGAGAGAGCAACCGGTTCTTTTGCTAGTCAATCCTTCACAGAGTTACTATTTACTAATGCAGCAATGCTAGCCATAGTCTCTATCTCCTACATGGCTTCCGAAATATGCAACCAGTCTTATTAGTTCAGTATTATGTTCAACACAAGAATTCACTTCATTAAAAATCCAGCAGCAAGTATTTTGAAGGAAAATGTGGCGACAACACCAATCCCCTACCATGTAAGGACAGAAATTTTCTTCAAGATGTCAGCAGTCTGGCTTGAACACATGACCTCCTTGTAACAATCAACCACTCTACCCAAACTGTCCAATATCCTCTTCCATTTGAGAAGAATTCATCCCCATGATACTATTTCTTCTTTTAATGCAAACTCAGGCATGACATCCATATCTTTCCCTACGAGAGTATGAACGCTCAAGCAACGCAACATCAGAAGCAAGCAATTCATGTTATATACTATCGATGAATTTTAAGCCACCTGCAATGGACCCATCCTGTCATCCGTAACATAACATGTCCAATTCAGTTCACCGTGGATCCCAATCTACACCCACTTCATTTCCTCTATTAATCCCATTCGGATGCCTTTCACAGAAAACTCATGGATTTGGCCATCGACTTCAATTAAGCTACAACCAGGTGATCTCTTCATGATTCCATGTTCTTTCATAAAGCCCCGAATTCTCTACATGTCCCCAAATCTTTTAGCACTCGCATATATATATCAGATAGAATAACATAGTACGCATGGTTGAGAGGATCCAACTCAATCATATTTCCAGCAATTCTTTCCCCCAACTCCACCTTTGCATACATCCTACATGCACCAAGTAATGCTCCCCAAACAAACGAGTCAGGCTCCACCGGCATACTCCCAATAAGCCCTTCAGCCTCTTCAAACAAGCCTGCTCGACCAAGCAGATCAACCATACAGGCAAAATGTTCCACTCGGGGCTCGATTCTGTAAATTCTTTTCATCACATCAAAGCACCATCTTCCTTTCTCAACCATACCAGAGTGAGAGCACGCACTCAATAAGGCACCAAAGGTCGCATGGTTGGGCCTCATACCATGCTCCTCCATTTCTTCCAAGAGAGCAAATGTCTCTTCTCCAAGACAGTGGATAGCAAGAGCCGATATCATCGCGGTCCAAGCCTGGACATCTGTCTTCGGCATATCACGGAAAACCTCAACCGCCCTCTCCACACAACCACATTTACCATACATATCAATCAGAGCAGTTCCAATGACCACATCAAACTCCAACCCCTTCCTCTTCAAGTAACCATGCACCCATTTGCCCTGATCCAACGCTCTGAGCGATGCACAAGCTGCGACCACACTCGCAACCGTCATCTTATTGGGCTTCAACCCTCCATCATCCCCGCAAACCATCATCATCTCATGGAAAAGATCCAACGCCTCCCTGCACCTCCCACCCCGAACGAATCCGGCAATAATCGAGTTCCAAGTCCTCACGTTCCTCACCTCCATTCCCATAAAAAAAAGCCCAACGCGGTGTCCAGTTCTCTGCATCTCAGATACCCAGTCAACATGGAATTCATAGAAACTATGTCTCTCTGGGGCATTTCGTCAAACACCATGCGTGCAAAAACGGCAAGCAGCATACATGAATATCAAAGAGTTTTGAACGAAGAGGTCACGGGGGAAACCAAACTTGAAGACGTGGCCGTGCAGGGCTTGGCCATTGAAAGAGTCGTGGCGATGGGAGCAACATTTGATGAGAAAGGGGAAGGTGATGTGATCAGGGCGGAGCCGATACGTGAGGAGCTGGGAGTAGAGAGAGATGAGAGAGAGAGAGAGAGAGAGAGAGAGAGAGAGAGATGGGCTGTTGGAGTGCGCTCTAATGATGGCGTTGTAGGCGAAGAGGGTGGGCGAGGGGATGGAGCTGAAGAGAGATAGAGCATAGGGAAGGGAGGAAGAAGGGGAGGAGGCGAGAGAGAGGAGGAGGCGAGCGATGACGAGAGAGGCGGAGGAGGGTTGCGAGGAAGGGGGATGGGGGGGGGGGGGGGGAGGTGAGGATTTGACAGCGGATCTGTTGGAGTTGGCGAGCGTTTGTGCAGCGGTCGATGAGGCAGAGGAGGGACGACAGAAGTTACGCGCATTTCATCTTTCCCTGCGGAACGCGAACTCAGCAGCCGGCGCGCGGTCTGAAATTTCCTCCCACCTTTGGGGATCGGTTGTGTACTTTACGAAGTAGGAATGGCAATATTGCACGTCCGGGCGGGTATTTAACTATTCAAGCTTGTCTTGACCCGTCAACAAGTCGAAGTAGGACGGGGCTCGGATCGGCCCGATCGGCCCAGGCCATTACTAACATCCATGTGAATCCCAAATAAAAGTTTTATTTGGGAATTGGGAGAATTGTGATTTATTTGGTAATTTCGAATTGGGAATTTGCCCAATTGGGATAACAGTGGAATAGAGTATGAGTTGTGGGTTATTGGCTGACCGCGTGGTCCGCATCAAAATAGTAAGGTTTTTTTTGAACGGTTATAGTTTACCGGGGCGGGCCGAAGGGGCATACAAAGCCCAAGCTTGCCCCGACCTGTCTGCGGGCACATTCAAAACCGAGTCGGGCCAGGTCGGGTCAGGTCATTACTGCCATCACTTTTACACCCCTTTGTTTTTATTTTTTACTACTTTTTTAGGCGTGCTGCTAAGAGCACTCCCAGTGGAACGCTGAACAGAGCTGAATCGGTGGCTTAATCTGACTGTGGAGGAGTATTTTTTGCATAAAAGTAGATAGATGGCTGAACGGATGCTAAAATTTAAGCACATGTTTAGCATCGCATTCGACCGCTGACGGATTATATTTTTTCCAAATACGCCGGCATCAAACGTATGATAGTTACACACCGAACGCATGATTCGGAGGCGGGAGAGGGGGTATGGGTGGGGGTGTTGTGTGGGGTGGAGGGCTTTATTTTTTTTAAAACCATGACATGACCAGACTGGTGATTAGTTACCAGAGGATTAATCGTGTGATGATAATTTTTTGATCTCACTAAGCAGTAAATCGGGTTCATTACTGTTGATCTCACTAGTTGAGGATATTTTAATACAACATTGAATGTAAAATTTCTTCCCTATATTTTTAGTTTCCATATCGGGCAAGCATATCTTGTATATGCAACCCCTGCCACATATTCGAATTTAAACAGCACCTATTAATAAAGATTGTGGTACTTATTTTACTCCTAATTTCTTAAAACAATAAAATAATAATGATTTTTGATACAACCCTTTGACCGAGCCCAGAGGAACCATGTCAACCATGACTAGTCAACTAATCCACTATGGCCTTAGGCTCTAGCCCAAAGACCTCACGAGCAGGTCGCGCCCCTCTACCCAAGACGAAGGCCCGATAGACCGCCCACTTTCCGAGGTGGAGGAAATCGCTTACCAAACCGAGGGAGACTCGCCAAATATGGCAGACACTCAAAGCCATCACTCCAGCAATCATGGACTACCTTCATGACATTTATCCCTTCATCAAATGGGCGCAATTATTGGACTCGATATTTCCTAATCAGCGCATCTCAATCAATGATGGCAATAAGGTCTCATCATTGCCCATTACTACGAGAGGCTCACGTATATGAAAAGGATGATAGATCACCACGAAGGGGCTCCGAGATCTACAATAGAGGTATACCGCTACCATTTCCCAACACCTTCTTCCAACTTACACATTTCTCCTCCACAGCTCGGCCTGAGGACTCGCGTATTGGTCTCCCTATAATGACCCATATTTTAAATTGAATTTGTTCCATTATTTTCTTTAGAATTTACTCCCTTATTTATTTTTATTCTTCTCATCCCCTTCTTAATTTTCTCTCTCTATTTTTCCTCTGATTTAGATTTAATAGAAAGCATATAGTCCAAACTTTCGTTTTCCTCCTCTTCATTAATTCCTCCTATACTCACCCTGGAGAGCAGAAGAAGCCAGCTTTACAGATGTCGCAGACCACACAATTCAAGAAGAATGGTACTCCAATGAATACTGAACGATCCGTGGTGTGCCACTATTGTCAACGACCTGGGCACGTGAAGAAAGACTGTCGTCCCTACAACAAGCTATGTCTGATTTGCGGCGCGTTTGAGCACTCTATTGCAGACTGTCCTAAGAAGAAGGAGAACACAACTGATAGTCTTACTCAGCAAGAGCAACGTCCACCAACCCAACCTCAGAGGCGCCAGGCGTTTATCTTATCAGCGTCAGAGACGGATGCTCCTTCATCTTAGAAGACATCATCAATTATCTTAGATTATGCTTTTCTATTCCATTTGATATTAGTATTTTTTGCATTTTGGAAATTCCGAGGACGGAATTTATTATAGGGGGAGGATGTAATGACTCATATTTTAAATATGTTGAAGGACTTTGGAGAAGATTAACCATGACAAATAGCCATGGTACTTTATTTATAAAATTCAATAGGTATTCCAAGAGACTTGGATACCAAAGGTCTCCACCACATTAAGAGTGGTGGAGTAATGGGTGGATAAGTGGTGGGAAGGCCGAAGGCCTCCCCCCACTCACAACACTCCCCCTTATCCATCCATTACTTTGGTCTTAGCGTATAAGGCTAAAAAGGGATGGATACTTCTGGATCCTGAGTAATCGTGTTTGCCTCGTTAAAACCTTAGCTGCGGAAAACCCAGTGGGAAAAACCAACAGCTTAAGGGAAAAGAGTGTAACACATAAGTTACCCAGTCAACATGGAATTCATAGAAACTATGTCTCTCTGGGGCATTTCGTAAAACACCTTGCGTGCAAAAACGGCACGCAGAGTACATGAATATCAAAGAGTGTTGAACGAAGAGGTCACGAGGAAAACCAAACTTGAAGACGTGGTCATGCAGGGCTCGGCCATTGAAAGAGTCGTGGCGATGGGAGCAACATTTGATGAGAAAGGGGAAGGTGATGTGATCAGGGCGGAGCCGATACGTGAGGAGCTGGGAGTAGAGAGAGATGTGAGAGAGAGAGTGAGTGAGTGAGT
Organism: Scilla litardierei; assembly: GCA_030789695.1. Lineage (NCBI taxonomy): Eukaryota > Viridiplantae > Streptophyta > Magnoliopsida > Asparagales > Asparagaceae > Scilla > Scilla litardierei. The sequence goes on from CM061133.1 coordinate 37,751,906, forward strand.
GAGAGAGAGAGAGAGATGAGTTGTTGGCGAAGAGGGTCGGCGAGGGGATGGAGCTGAAGAGAGATAGAGCATAGGGAAGGGAGGAGGAGGGGGCGGATGCGAGCGAGAGGAGGGGGCGAGCGATGACGAGAGATGCGGAGGAGGATTGTGAGGAATGGAGACGGGAGGAGGTGAGGATTTGGCAGTGGATTTGTTGGAGTTGGTGAGCGTTTTTGCAGCGGTCGATGAGGCAGAGGAGGGACGACCGAAGTTGCACAGGCGAGAGGGCGAGCATTTCATCTTTTCCTGCGGAACGCGAACTCAGCAGCCGGCGCGCGGTATGAAATTCCCTCCCACCTCTGGGGATCGGTTGTGTAGTTGTGTATGAAGTAGGAATGGCAATATTGCAGGTCCGGGCGGGTATTTAACTATACAAGCTTGTTCCGACCATTCTACAAGTCGGTGTGTGACGGGTCTCGGGTCGGCCCGATCGGACCAGACCATTACTAACAGCCCTGTGAATACCAAATAAAATTTTTATTTGAGAATTGGGAGAATTGTGATTTATTTGGTAATTTCGAATTGGGAATTGGCCCAATTGGGATAACAGTGGAATAGAGTATGAGTTGTGGGTTATTGGCGGACCGCATGGTCCGCGTTAAAATTGTAAGGTTTTTTTGAACGGTTATAGTTTACCGGGGCGGGCCGGGACATACAAATCCCAAGCTTGCCCCGACCCGTCTGCGGGCACAATCAAAACCGAGTCAGGTCAAGTCAGGTCAGGTCATTACAGCAATCACTTTTACACCCCTTTGTTTTTATTTTTTACTACTTTTTTAGGCGTGCTGCTAAGAGCACTCCCAGTGGAACGCTGAACGGAGCTGAATCGGTGGCTTAATGTGACTGTGGAGGAGTCTTTTTTGCATAAAAGTAGATAGATGGCTAAACGGATGCTTAAATTTAAGCACATGTTTAGCACCACATTCAGCCGCTGACGCATTATATTTTTTCCAAATACGCCGACATCAAACGTATGGTAGTTACACACCGAACGCATGATTCGGAGGCGGGAGAGGGGGTATAGGTGGGGGTGTTGTGTGGGGGTGGAGGACTTTATTTTTTTAAAACCATGACATGACCAGACTAGTAATTAGTTACCAGAGGATTAATCGCGTGATGATAAATTTTTGATCTCACTAAGCAGTAAATCGGGTTCATTACTCTTGATCTCACTAGTTGAGGATATTTTAATACAACTTTGAATGTAAAATTTCTTCCCTAGATTTTTAGTTTCCATTGCGGGCAAGCATATCTTGTATATGCAAACCCTACCACATATTCGAATTTAAACAGCACCTATTAATAAAGATTATGGTACTTAGTTTACTCCTAATTTCTTAAAACAATAAAATAATAATGATTTTTGATACAACCCTTTGACCGAGCCCAGAGGAACCATGTCAACCATGACTAGTCAACTAATCCACTATGGCCTTGGGCTCTAGCCCAAAGACCTCACGAGTAGGTCGCGCCCCGCTGCCCAAGACGAAGGCCCGATAGACCGCCCACTTTCCGAGGTGGAGGAAATCGCTCACCAAACCGAGGGAGAACTCGCCAAATATGGCAGACACTCAAAGCCATCACTCCAGCAATCATGGACTACCTTCATGGCATTTATCCCTTCATCAAATGGGCGCAATTATTGGGCTCAATATTTCCTAATCAGCGCATCCCAATCAATGACGACAATAAGGTCTCATCATTTCCCATTACTACGGGAGGCTCACGTATATGAAAAGGATGACACATCATCACGAAGGGGCTCCGAGATCTACAATTGAGGTATACCACTACCATTTCCCAACACCTTCTTCCAACTGACACATTTCTCCTCCGCAGCTCGGCCTGAGGACTCGCGTATTGGTCTCCCTGTATTGACCCATATTTTAAATAGAATTTGTTCCATTGTTTTCTTTAGAATTTACTCCCTTATTTATTTTTATTCTTCTCTTCCCCTTCTTAATTTTCTCTCTCTATTTTTCCTCTGATTTAGGCTTAATAGAAAGCCTATAGTCCAAACTTTCGTTTTCCTCCTCTTTATTAATTTTGTGGAAAACCCAACTCTCTATTAATTATAATCCTACAGCCCACAACACATTTCTAATTCTTTTCTTCTCTCCTCTATTTATTTCTTTTATCCTTCCATTCCCTAATTTTCTTTAAAATAAATCAAAACTCATTACAATTAATTTGTTGAAGCCCAGGAGAAAGCCCAACCTTGCCCATCTTAAAAGCCCACTTCCCTCTAATCTTCTCCACTCTTAACTTTCTTTCCTTATTTATTTGAATCAGCCCACAAACTGATAGCCTAAGCCCCAAACTCATTCCCTTCTAAGTTCCAGCGGGCTACCTACCTCTCTCTCCCTCCCTCTGCGAACCGAAGCAGCAAGGGTTACGGCCCTCTATCCCCTCCGAGCAAAAACAAAGCCGCTACGCTCCCTTGGATTCGAAAGCCCTAACCGATCAGCCCCGCCTCTCGCGCCTTCGATTCGAAAGCCTATAAGGTTTTCCGAAGCCGCCGCCCTTATCTTTGGGTTTCAAAAACCCTAGCCGCCTCTTTCGAATCTGATCAAATAAGATTCTCTTCGAAGATTTCAGGATTTAGATTTGATTTGAACTCTTTTTATGCGTGGTTCTTCTCTACTTATGATCAATGGGTTTTAGGGGTTTCAATACGAAAATCTCTCTATCTCTTTCTCTAAATTTTTGATTTCTTTTACGTTTGGATTTTTGGAGCTTTGATCCTATTGATTCCTCCGACTGAGGTAGATTATTCCTACTCTAAGCTTTACTGTTATTTCTCTGTTATTCTTTCTCAATCTCTGCATTTAATTGATACCGTTTGTTTGGAATATTCTGGATTTTGAAATTCTTACGGGAAATGATGTTGATTATTTGTGGAGGGGTTTCCCAATGACGCAATAATCCGGCAAATCATCTGTGCTTCATGGCGACTCTCGTCGCTCCTTTCTCCACTTTCTGTTTTGGTTGGTTTCTGGCTTAGTCAGCCGCCAGGGAGGATTTTGGCCCGTTTCGCTGTCGTCTTACTTCTCACAGGCAGTAATCGCTAAGTGTTCTTGTATGGGCCCAGGCATCGTGATGAACTCTGGGCATCGCCAATGCTGTTTTCCCCCTCCTTGAGCCTGTCGTTACTTGATTTGGGTCCAAGCTGTTGTTGCCTTTATGTTACTAGGCCCGTTGTTGTGTTCATGAGCTGATTTAAATTGATGTGTTGTTGAGCCGGAGAACTTGGTACTGATCCTATAAATAGAATAGTGCCAACCCCTCCCTTGGCAGGTAGACTTCGAATTTTCTATAAGTTGCCGAATCTGATCCCAAAGTAAAACTATATTATTATTTTACAATCTTTTATTTAAGATGTTATATTCTTGTGTTTATGGTAATAATAATTGTCATAGGTTCCTCTATCGGCTTCAATTAAACTCTAGCATTAAATTGTTGCGTAAATAATTACTTTTGGGCATAGACCCAATTGATTGACATGTGTACCTTTGATATTGACAACTCAAGACATCAACCCACACATTAGAATGACATACACTTAGTTCACTGTCTAAGGGGTGTGAATGTGATTACGAAAAATGTATTCGGTTTACCACTCTCCTGATGGAAGTGGGGCAAGTTACTACAATCAATTTTCATCCTCCTTTTACGGAACGAGGGTATAAATGCAATTTTCCTCTTTCTTCAGAAATGAGGGTTTCAAGATTCAATTGTCAGCTATCCACACTAATAGCGGGGTTACAGAAATGTGTTAATGAACATTGTAATACCCTGGTAGCTACTGCACAAGTACTAGAGGGGGGGTAAATAGTACTTTAAAATAATTAAGAGGATAATTCCCAATTATCGTGCAAACACAAACAACAATGCGGAATAAAGATAGACAATACGAATAACAATCGGTCGGTGAGCCTTCATTGAATCGACTGGTTTGAAACAGAGATTTTAGTAAAAAGGTCACGATAATCTAGTCGGTCTAAGAAGAAACACTAACCAACTAGTTTGATAACTAATCGGTCAGTGAACCTTCTTGGACCGACTAGTTGCAAACAGAGATTTGTGTGAAAGAAGAAAGATAATCTAGTCGGTCTAAGAAGAAACACTGACCGACTAGTTTGAGAACTAATCGGTCAGTGAACCTTCTTAGACCGACTAGTTGGTCAACAGAGATTAGGCTAAGATACAAAGGATGGCTAGTCGGTTCAAGAAGAAATCTTAATCGATTAGATTGGCATTTAATCGATTAGTTCTTCAACTTGAACCAACTAAGATGCACACGAAGCCAGGTAAAGGAGCGATAAGCTAAGGAACCCTTTCTAATGGCTTCGAAGGCATTCCTAGGAAGTAGATCATATAAATATGAGGGTTGCAAAGAAAGTAAGACTCAAGGCTTAACATTCTATAATATAGAGCTAGAAGACACACAAATATACAAGACAACCCATCTTCAAAGCTCCAACATGATGAGTCTGAATCTCTTGACTTCATCAACAAATACTTGAGCTTCAACGAAGCTTCAGGCACAATGATCATGCGCTCTAAAGAAGTCTTGAGACGTCGCTTGAGATCTACAGAGTAAATTGGCGACGATCTCCATAACTGCGCTCAAAAAGAATTAGTACATGATATTTATGTTTGTTCATCATCAAAATCAAATCTGGGGAGTCAATACTCAACATTCTCCCCCTTTTTGGTGATGACAAACCAACATAAATATAAATCAATAATAATGAAATGAATGAAATTTACTTACTCTCCCTGCATTGATGACACATTAGTTCCATATTAAATAATGAACAGAAGCATCAAGCGGCAGAGAAAAGAATAAATAATGAACTTCACTCCCCCTGAATCTAGCATATGAAATTAGATTCACGGTAATGTTTAAATTATCATTTAGCACTAAGTCATTATAAATTCTCTCCCCGTTTGGCATTATCCAAAAAAGAGCGGGAGGAGGGCAACGATAACAACAATGGCTAACTAAAAGTTCAAACAAGAGAGTCGAAGAATATGACGACGGTCCAAATGACACTAAGGAAAACATCGAAGAAAAACAAGGTGTGTCAACTAGACCATAGTCGAAAAACAAAAAGAGAGAACATCAAAAACAACATCAAATCATATGATTGATTAAAGGAACAATCTCTCCAATATCAACATCTTAGCGAATGGAGTGTATGGAAAACAATTCATGTTTTCATACAAACAAAGCTAGAGAACAAACATAGTCGACGAGCGACGAAAGAAACAATAGAGACACAGCACAACATGCACAATGATACGAACTTGAACAGGATGTATATATAGAACCAGCAGAAGAGATACATCCAGGCAACAAAAAATATCTAACATCAACAGAGAGTGAAGTTAGTAGCACCGAAAATGATATCATCTACGTAAATTTGAACTAGAATAATATCATGATTAGCATACTTAAGAAAAAGCGTTGAATCAACCTCACCCATTTTGAAACCCAAATCCAAAAGAAAGTTCTTTAAGCGGTCATACCAAGCTCTAGGAGCTTGTCTCAAACCATAAAGTGCTTTTTTAAGTTTGAAAACGTGATTCGGAAATTTTTCGTTTATAAAACCTGGAGGTTGAGAAACATATACTTCCTCAACGACATCTCCGTTTAAGAACGCACTCTTTACGTCCATTCGAAAAAGTTTGAAATTTTTATGGCATGCAAATGACAATAATGGTCTAATAGATTCTAATCTAGCTACAGGTGCAAAGCATTCCTCAAAATTGATACCTTCCTCTTGCCTGTAGCCTTGAGCAACTAACCGAGCTTTGTTCTGGATGACATTTTGGTTCTCGTCTGTCTTGTTCTTGAAAATCCACTTCGTTCATATAACGTTGTGGTTCTTCGAAGGCAACGGAACGAGCTCCTAGACCTCATTCCTCTCAAACTGAATGAGCTCCTCTTCCATGGCTACGATCCAAGAACTATCTTCGCACGCCTCATTGATATCATTTGGCTCCACGGAAGAGACAAAGGTACAATGAGCGAAGAAGTTGACTTGAGACCTTGTTTTGACACCATCTTCCATGTTGCCAATCACTTGCTCATGAGGATGGTCACGAACAGTTGGAAGCTTTCTGGGAACACCCTGGTCACTAGGAACATTCTCAAGAGATTCATTAGCCGGGTTAGTTTCAACAGAATCAATAGCATTAGACTTATCAACAGAATCACAAACTACTTCCATAAAGTCATCGTCATCGATAATTCTAGGAGAGACAAAGTCTTCATTAAATGATACATGAAGTGATTCCTCGATCGTTGAGGTTCTATTGTTGTATATCCGGTAGGCTTTGCTATGGGAGGAATATCCAACAAATATCCCCTCATCGGATCTTGGATCAAATTTGTCCATACTACCATTCGTGTTCCTGATAAAACATTTTGCACCAAAAACTCTAAAATGTTTAACTTGAGGTAACCTACCAAACAACAATTCATAACAAGTTTGTTTAGTGCCGGTCCTCAAGAGTATTCTATTAAACACATAGCAAGCGGTATGTACCGCTTCTGCCCAAAATTGATGGCCAAGGTGGCTATCATCAAGCATAGTGCGAGCACTCTCCACTAGCGTCCTATTCTTTCTCTCAACAACACCATTTTGAGGGGGTGCGCGAGGAAAAGAAAAGTTGTGAGTAATACCAACCTCATCACAGAAGTTTGAGAAAGACTCGTTCTCAAATTCCCCGCCATGATCACTACGAATAGTTACAATGGTGGTTCCAATGAGATTTTGTACTTTCTTAGCAAATACTGTGAAGTTTTCAAAAGCATCATTTGTATTAACTAAAGTAAATACCCAAGTAAACCTAGAAAAGTCATCAACGATGACAAGTCCATATCGGGCATTTCCTAATGAAGCAACTCTAGTTGGCCTAAAAAGATCTAGATGTAAAATCTCTAGAGGCCGTTTAGAGGATATGCTTTTCTTAGGTTTGAATGACGATTTTTGGAAGTTTGTCTCGTTGACACGAGTCGCTAAAGCTTTTCTTTTTAAAAGAAAGCATAGGGAATCCTTTTATAGAATCTAGCTTGGATAGTTTGAAAAGTGTTCCGAAATTCGCATGTCCAAAACGTCTATGCCATAAGTGTCGCTCACTTGTGTTGGCAATAAGACATTATTCATGGGAATTTGGAATATCTAAGATATATAAGTCCTTATGGCGTGTGCCAGAGAACAACAAACTATTATTATCAGACCTTAAAATATGGCACATTCCTTTCTCAAAGCTAACTTTGTAACCCTTGTCACAAAGTTGACTTATAGAGATTAGATTGTGATTTAAACCTTTAACAAGGTAAACATCATTTATAAGAGGTTTAGAAGGGTTACCAACTTTCCCAACACCTATGATGGTTCCACTCTCATTGCCTCCAAAGGCCACTCGGTTTTCATTTTCAATGGGTACCACTTCGGATAGCAACAAAGCTTTACCAGTCATGTGTTTTGAGCACCCGCTATCAAGTATCCAACCGTTCTTGGAGCCAAATATAGATATGTTGCTCCTTTTCTTTTTCTTGAGTACCTGAAGATAAAAACATTGTATCATGGTACCCAAGGTCATTGGGCCCTAAAAGATTAGACCTTTGGAAGCCAAGTCCAATTGGACTTAGACTTCCCAATATAATCATCATTGTGCACAACATTCATAAAATACGAGTTTATATATGATTGTTTCTCATGCATGCTAGTGTCTTTCGGGCCCCAAATAGTAAATGTCTTGGGAGCCCTATTCCTATTGGGAACATGCACTTTTTGTTGGTTTATACGCGGTGCATGTGTTCTACGAGGAAGTGGCCTATTGTATGCATGACGTGGATAAGCAAGCGGCACATGATGACATGATGGTGGCAACATATGATACGGTGCATGATAGTAATCATTCATGTAATAATGATGAGGATGAACATATGCATGTGGGAAAACACGTGCGTGAGTGTGTCTCACTTGGTGTGCACGTGCTCGTGGGCGTGGAGCATAAAAATCATCATAAGTGTGAACATGTGGAGTAGGAGGTATGTTCCTACATGGTATAACATTTGTGTATATAAATGCATGACACTTCTTTGGACGTCCACCCAAAGTGGGTTTCTTTCCAAAAGGGGATGTGAACTTAGTGGAAGTACCATTTGAAGATGAACTACCCATGGGGTGTTTACTCCCACTAGTTGAGGCATCGGAGGATGGCCTCACAAAGGTGGTGGAAGATTTGGATGAATTTTACTTATTATACCCCAACCCAATGCGATGATTGACCGGAAAGAAGTCATTCAGAATATTATCCAAACGATCCTTGCCTTTGTTGAATTTCTCAACACGGACTAATGTGAACTCATATTTCTCAGTGAGAGAAAGTATTTTAGCATCCAAAGTAGATACCTGCGTGGTGAGTTCACAAACACGTGACTTGAGATTCTCATTCTCAATACTCAAAGTTGAGTTTCGAGAAATTAAATCCGCTATCTCATATTCATCCGGATCCTCAATGTTAACATGCTCAAGTTGAGATTTGAGATTTACAATCTCAATTCTCAAGGCTTCAACAACGGTGTCATTGTTGGTGATGACATGTTTAGGTGTGGTTAGAAGACTAGTTAGTTCATCTTTGATTTTAGTATATCTATTCACTAACTTAGAATACTTAGACCAAATTTCTTCATTTGCTAATCTAAGGTCATCCATAGTTACCTCTTCATCTTCATCCTCACTTTCATCTGAAGCGGTCTCTTGAGCATATTGTTCTCTTGCCATGAAGCACATGTGTGCTTGCTCCACTTGTTCTTCATCTGACTCACCACTTGAAGAGTCCTCTTCAGAGTCGGTGAATGTACCAACAAGCCCTTTCTTGTACTCCTTCTTGTACTTTCTTAACTTGTCGTACTTAGGTGCCTTCCATTTCTCCTTTTGTTTGTTGAGGGGACAATCGACCTTGATGTGTCCTAGCTTATTGCATTTGAAACACAAAGAAGAAGAAGCATTAGTAGAACCAACTTTGGATTTGTTCTTGAAGTTACCTTTTCGGAAAAACCGGTTGAACTTCTTTGCCATGAGGGCCAAAGATTCCATGTCCAACTCAGCTTCCGATTCTTCACTATCGGTAGGTGTGGTAGGGGCGGCCTTGAAATCAATAGCCTTTTTCTTCGGCTCTTCTTGCTTCAAGAATGCCTTCATCTTGTCATGCATCTTGATCTTGTTGTCCTTTCGTACCTCATAAGACATTAAGGTACTCATTAGTTGAACAATAGTATACTTAGACATATCATTCCCTTCCTCGATAGTGTAGGTTCGCTTTTCCCAACTCGAAGGAAGTCCGTCAATGATCTTTGCGACTTTCTCTTCTTGGGTATAGGTCTTCCCAAGAGCTTCCAATTCATTGGTTAGATCCACGAAGCGAGCATAGTATTCCTTAATTCTTGCACCATGTTCCATGTGAAATAACTCGAACTCTTTATTAGCAACAGTGAGTTTAGAGTGTTTTACCCTGCTCGTTCTCTCGTGCATGATGAGAAGTTGATTCCAAATCTGATATGCACTCTTACATGTGCATATTTTATTGAAGTCTTCAGGCTCCAATGCACATTGTAAGGTATTCATTGCCTTGGCATTGCTCACCTCCGCGGCAAACTCCGCGGTAGTCCACTTTGTGAAGTCTTCTTCAATGGGCTCAACGTACTCCGTTAACATGGCTCTCCAAAGTGATGCGCTCCGGAGGAAATTTTCCATCCGGCATTTCCAGTACCCATAGTTGGTATCGTTGAAGTGAGGAGGCCTGTTTGAGGAGTAACCTTCGAGCACTGAAGAGGCTCCTTCACGATTCTTGTAAGAGCTGTAGTCGGGAAGTGGTCGAACGGCCTTGTTGTCGTTGTTTGTCATAGCTATGAACCAAGCTCTAATACCAAATGTAATACCCTGGTAGCTACTGCACAAGTACTAGGGGTGAATAGTACTTTAAAATAATTAAGAGGATAATTCCCAATTATCGTGCAAACACAAACAACAATGCGGAATAAAGATAGACAACACGAATAACACAAAAACAAACAATAGATCTAACGGGTTCGGATCCACCCAGGTCTCCCCAACTTGTTCCCGGTGATCCTACGTCCCGGACACCCAGATCCCTTCCGGTTACTTGAGTTAGAGTCCACTAACTCAAGCTTCCACTAAAAACTTCTTGTATCAACTACTACAAGACAAATGAATACAAAGATTCAATCGTGACTCCCACAAACCAGGATCACGTACCTCTCACAAACCGAGAGCAAAACTCAAATACAAAGTTTAATGAAATATGAAATACTGACCAAAAATTCTTATGCCTTGAGAGATACTTATAGTATTAGGGCAAGGAAAGATGATGGAGAGAAAAGATCACGAAGAACGATTAAAACCCTAGCACCACTGAGATGAACAGATGGAGACGGCTAGGATGATGATCGTGATCCTTGAAGCCTTCAGGAGAATGAACGCACAAAAGCCAATGATCTCTAGGAAGGATTAGGTTGAAAAGAGAGAGCGCCTTTTTCGAGAGAGTTCGAGCCTTTTCAAATTGATAATCGATATGTGAAAAAACTAGATATGAATGTCTACACATAAGGGAAGAATTTCCATGTTTGAAACGCATCAAACAGATATGGAAATAATCAAATCATATCACACAAAATCGTGGAAATAAAATCTCTAACGGCTGGAAAATTGAAGCAGCTTAATCGGTCTAAGAAGGATCATTAACCGATTAGATGGAGAACTAGTCGGTCGGTGAGCCTTCTTGGACCGACTGGGTTGAAACAAAGATTTTAGTAAAAAGGTCACGATAATCTAGTCTGTCTAAGAAGAAACACTAACCGACTAGTTTGATAACTAATCGGTCGGTGAACCTTCTTGGACCGACTAGTTGCAAACAGAGATTTGTGTGAAAGAAGAAAGATAATCTAGTCGGTCTAAGAAGAAACACTGACCGACTAGTTTGAGAACTAATCGGTCAGTGAACCTTCTTGGACCGACTAGTTGGTCAACGGAGATTAGGCTAAGATACAAAGGATGGCTAGTCGGTTCAAGAAGAAATCTTAATCGATTAGATTGGCATTTAATCGATTAGTTCTTCAACTTGAACCAACTAAGATACACACGAAGCCAGGTAAAGGAGCGATAAGCTAAGGAACCTTTTCTAAAGGCTTCTAAGGCATTCCTAGGAAGTAGATCATATAGATATGAGGGTTGCAAAGAAAGTAAGACTCAATGCTTAACATTCTATAATATAGAGCTAGAAGACACACAAATATACAAGACAACCCGTCTTCAAAGCTCCAATATGATGAGTCTGAATCTCTTGACTTCATCAACAAATACTTGAGCTTCAACGAAGCTTCAGGCACAACGATCATGCGCTCTAAAGAAGTCTTGAGACGTCGCTTGAGATCCACAGAGTAAATTAGCGATGATCTCCATAACTGTGCTAAAAAAGAATTAGTACACGATATTTATGTTTGTTCATCATCAAAACCAAATCTGGGGAATCAATACTCAATAAACATCACTCCCCTAGACATGATTCACGACCTAGAATGGTTAGTTACTTTAACCAACTCTTTAAAAACATTCATAACTCGGTAGATCATGTAATGCCCTACAAGCTACTGCACAAGTACTAAAGGGGGGGTGAATAGTACTTTAAAAATAACAAGGAGTATAATTCCAAATTATAGTGCAAACAACTACCAAATCAATTTGCAGAAGCTTAAATTGAATGACAACAACAAAATTAACAATGCTAACAAATGATGTTACTGGGTTCGGATCCACCCAAGTCTCTCCGACTTGTTCACGGTGATCCTACGTCCCAACCACCCGGATCCCCTCCGGATACTTAGGTTAGAAACCCTAACCCAAGATTTCCACTATGATATCTTGTGAAAAACCTTCACAAGATCAAATCATACATGCAATGGCAATAGTGAATCCCACAACCCGGGATCACAACCTTCTCTCACAACCGAGAGAATCAACAAGCAATATAAACAAGTTTATAATGAAATAAACAATCTTACCACAAAATCCTATACCTTGAGTTTTCTTACCAAATAGGTGCAATGAGGGATTTGAGGAAGATGAAGTCACCAAGACCTAGCACCAAAGAAATGACCAGTAAAGGGTGCCTAGGGGAGATTTGGAGACTTGATTCAAGCAAGAGTTTGAAGGGCTCACCAAGAACAAGCTTCTCTCAAGATGGATTCTAGATCTAGAAAGTGAGAGAATGGATTTCTTGTGAGGAAGAGAGCTTTGGAAATGAGTGAGAATGACTATCTCTTTCTATCTCAATGAATCTCTTAATGGCAGCTCTAACCTAGAGAGAAATGACCTAGGTTCGTATTTATAGGGTCCCATAAAAACAAATTAGGTCAATTCTCAACGGATAGAAATCTGAGGCAACTAGTCGGTCAAAGAACAACCACTGACCGACTAGTTCATCAACTAGTCGGTCAGTCAAACAACATGGACCGACTAAGTGAAGAACTGAGAAAAGATAGAAATTCAGACCTAGAAATCTAGTCGGTCCAAGAAGACTTTCTGACCGACTAGTTTCACAACTAGTCGGTCAGTCAGTGAACGTAGATCGACTAAGAGGCAAAATCAAATAGTCTGAATACAAAATGACTTAGTCGGTTCAAGAACAAATGTTGACCGACTAGATTATCAACTAGTCGGTCACCAAACGTTCTTAGACCGACTAACGATAAACAGTAGCTTAGGAGAAATTTGGCATGTACAGTAAATCACAACTAGTCGGTCAAAGAAGCATCACTGACCGACTAGTTCACAAACTAGTCGGTCGGTGAGTCAACGTAGACCGACTAACTGTAAACAGTACTGAACAAGAAAAGATTAACTTAAACTAGTCGGTTCAAGAAGCTCTGCTGACCGACTAGATCACCATCTAGTCGGTCAGTACTTCTTCTTGTACCAACTAATATGCACAAACAAGTCCGAATCGAAGCGCGATGCTTCGAGGAAGTTAGAATGGACTTGTACTAAGATCCTAGAGCTACGATATGAGCGTTATGAAGATAGAATCGTAAGATATACTCAAGGCTTAACATTCTATAGATCGAAGCTAAAAGACTATAAATAAAACCTTAATGAATGGTCTTCGAGAGCTTCGATTAATTCTTCATGACTTCCAAAACGGTCCAAAGGCTTCAACGAAGCTTTAGGCAATGAATACGAGCTTTGAGAAGTCTTGAGATGTCGCTTTGATTGTTCTCGTGAATTTGGCGACGATCTCCAATACTGCGCTCACAAATTGTTAGTTCATGAATTATTTATGTTTGCTCATCATCCAAAACCAAATCCGGGGAGTCCAATATTCAACATTCTCCCCCTTTTTGGTGATGACAAACCAACATAAATAATAATCAAAAATAATAATTCAAATGTAAAATACTTACCCCCCCTGCATTGATGACACGTTAATTCCAAAATGAATATATATAAATTGCATCAATGAGACGAGTAAGATATATAACGAGAATTGATTTTTGAAATATCGGATTTTGAAAATCCTTATATATATCTTAACTCCCCCTGAATCTAACACATCAAATTAGATTCTTGGAAATTGAGTTAAATTTTCATTTGACCTATTTATTATCATTATCTCTCCCCCTTTGGCATTATCCCAAAAATGGGGGGCATACAACGACAACAACTAGGAAATGGAAAATCCAACATCGGGAGTCGTAGAAAATGACGATGGAATTAATTGACACCAAGGGAAAAGTGATGAAATCAAATCAAGGTGTGCCAAAATGTCCATTATCAAAAATTAAAATCATCAAAAATACCAAATTTTTATTCATTTATTGAATAAAGAAAAATACTCTCCAATATTCAATATTCTTGGTTAAATTTGTGCATGGAAAACAATTCTATACAATCATAGAAATATAATCTATTTAACCTAGTTTTTAAGCGACGTGCGACGAATTCACATGTCAAAGGCATTGAACGAATATAAAATGTGCACGATGAAGTAAAACAAAGAGAACATCGATGTATATATATATATATATATGAATACGAAGAGTACATCCAAAAAATCACATCGAATACATCATAAGAAGTGCAACATACTATCTATATCAACATCAAGAAGATAATACAATATACATCATCAAACCATCATCAACATCCAAAGTACATCAAAATACAACACCGACATCCATAAAAGTCAAAATACATCAAAACAACCCCAACACTCAATCCTAACCCAAAATACTTTCAATAAGATGCATCATCCAAAGATCATAGGAGAGGACTCGAAACAGACGATCACGAGGAAGTGGCAGGATCTGCAGTCTCCGGGGGTCCAGTCGAGGGAGTGGACTCAGGCTCTGCAGGGAGGAGAGGCGTGTGAACAGAAGGGATCGTCGGGGCAGGAGTGGAGACATCGACGACAGGCTCAACGGCAGGGGTCTCAACAGGAACAACAGCAGGCAACACTGGAGCAGGGTCGTCAGCAGGAGCAGCAGCAGCATCAGAAGGCTGATCCACTGGTGCAGAAGTCTCAGGGGCACCGGAAGAGGTGCCAGCATCAGGAGCAGATGTGGTAGCAGCAGCAGCAGTGGCCTCATCCCCACTAGCCAAGGAGGTGACAAGCTCATCAATATCATCATCGTCCATCTCCTCATCCTCAGAAACGGAAGGAGGAAGCTCAATGCCCATCAAACGAGCCATACGACAAACTACCTCCTCGGTACGAGCCAAACGCGACTCGTGTCGACGAAGCAACCGAACGACATCATCAAGAGAGGCGGAGGGAGGAGGGACTGAAGCAGCTGAAGGAGGGGCCTGAGATGCAGAAGGTGTCGACCGCTGCACGTGACGGAGTGCCGCAAGAGATTTCTTAACGGCCGTCGCATTCAGAGGAGGACCAAGGGGACGCTCATCATCAGGGGGCAAGGGGACACCGAAAAGACGGAATACCAAGGTCAGGAGACATGGATATGGGATATGCGCAGATTTAGTGGTCTTGCGAATACACTCGAAAGAATCCATCTTATCGAGTATAATGCGAGCCCAATTAATCTCGCTACCCATAAACAGAGCGTAAATCAATTTCAGAAACGGCTGAGATGGATGAGATGAAGATCCATACTTGGGAAGAAGGCAGGATTTCAAGATCAGGTTAATCACCCAACCATTCGGCTTGAATGATTTCGAAGGTACTCCTATGAATGCAGGGGGGATAACCTGGAAGATTTTGCCTAGGGTCCGCTGATCGAGGGAGGAGATATCATCGACAGAGATGTCAGAAGGGAGGAGGCCACACGACGAGCAACCAATCAACTCCCCCAAGATTTCTGCCGTGAGGACTAAAGGAGTCCCCAAAACAGAAGTCTCGATAGAGTGAGACTCGTCGTACTGGCCCCGGACACGATTGGCATAGAATAGTTTGACCAGGCGAGGATAGGGACGGGGGTTCGCCTTGGGGTCATATCTAAGATAGTCCAATAGGCCACTATAGGAGAGAAGATCCGCAAGGCCAAGAAAATCAGAAAACTGAACGTAATGCTCTAACAGCAGTGGGCAGTGCTCTATACGGTTGTACGCTGCGAGACACTGAGGGTCGTCGCGGCACAACGATATATCTACACCGCCGACTGGCATATGAGCTTTACCCTTAGCCTTACGGGACTTAGGAGGAGGTGGAGGAGGGGGTGGAATAGGTGCCTTCTCGGGATGTTCAGGAGTGTATTCCTCATCGGATTCATCCTCGGAATCACTATCTGAACGCTCACCGGGAGGAGTGGGTGCACGGAACTTTTTGGGTTTAGGTTGAGGCTTGGAAGATTGGCCGGTAGGTTTAGGCTTGGACGTCCTCTTCCTCTTCAACGGAGTTGAAGACAAAGAGGGGGGTCGAGTGGTCTTGGCCCTACGCTTAGGAGGGGTCGAAGCAGTCGGAGCATCAACGGTCATGGGGGATGCCCCAGAAGATGTAATCGGGATTCTCGTTCGTGCCATGATCGTGGCACAACGAGTACAACAAAGCGACGGGATAGGATCAAACACCCTAAGCTTAAACAATCCTAAGCACAAACCCTAAGAAAGAGAATCCGAAACCCTAGAACAATTTTCGAAACCCTAGAGCCTAGAAATGAAAACGAGATCTAGAACACACCCTAGGGAAGAAAACTAAGATCTATGAAGGAGGGAAATACCTAGGGGAGAGGTCGATGGCGTCAGACGGCGGAGATGGCCGGAAAAGCGGCCGGAGACGACGGAAGACGAAGGGTTTCGATCGGGTTTAGGGGGTTTTCGAGCTGGAGTTTTGAAAACAACCGACTAAAAATGAAAACGATCAGATAGAAGGTGATTAAGTCGGTCGAGAATGCGAAAAGACGCGTTTGCCCCAACGCACTTAGTCGGTCGCAGTTCAAGCACTGACCGACTAGATTACGATCTAGTCGGTCGGTCAATGAGCTTAAACCGACTAAGTCGAAACAGAGGCAAACAGAAAATTCTAGGGCTAGAGTTAGTCGGTCACAGTATAATCACTGACCGACTAGTTCTCAATCTAGTCGGTCGGTAAGAGTACTATGACCGACTAAAAGAAGTTAATGACAATGGAAAGAATAAAGCTTGAACTTGTCGGTCTGAGTTCACTAGTTGACCGACTAGATGAGCATCTAGTCGGTTGGCTGATGAACTGAAACCGACTAGAAGAGTCCAAAAGTGGATAAATGAGTTCTCTTCATAAACCACTTGGATGAAACATCTTAACCCTCTCATTAGTCATCTAAACTACCCCATAAAACATCTAAATCTTAAATGCGACATTCAAATAAGAATTCGAGCAAAAATTCAAACATAACACACAAAATCCCAAAAATTCAATAAATCTAGCATGAACGAAATATCGCGAAATATAATAGCATGCAAGATAAATGAATGAGACATGAATCCTATATCTCGGATTCACCCATAATCCCCAATTCTCGACGCAACCGCACAAAGGAGTCCTCCTTTAGGGGTTTCGTGAAAATATCGGCGATTTGCTTTTGGGTTTCAACGTACACTAATATGATGTCCATTTTAGCAACATGATCATCTAAAAAATGGTGTCGGACATCTATGTGTTTAGATCGGGAATGGTGCACCGGATTCTTTGAAAGACAAATAGAACTTTGGTTATCCACCATGATAGGGCTAGTATCACAATGAATACCAAAATCCTTCAGTGTGTGTCTCATCCAAAGAACCTGGGCACAAGCGGCACCGGCGGCACCGGCGGCAATGTATTCCGCCTCGGTGGTTGAAAGTGATACGGAATTTTGCTTCTTGGAAAACCAGGAGACAAGGGAATTTCCTAGAAAATGGCAAGTGCCACTAGTACTTTTCCTGTCGGATTTGCATCCCTCATAATCAACATCACTATATGAGACTAACTCATATGTGCTAGATTTCGGATAAAGTAATCCAAAATCTAAAGTGTAACTTAGATAGCGAAAAATACGTTTTACCGCTACTAAGTGAGACTCCTTAGGTTGAGACTGATAACGAGCACATATGCATACGGCAAATATAATATCGGGCCTACTTATGGTAAGATAGAGTAAACTACCTATCATACCTCGATATAGACGAATGTCTACATCCTTACCGCCCGTATCCTTGTCAAGATGCGTAGTCGTGCTCATTGGAGTCTTTTTCCCGGAAGCACTCTCCATTCCAAATCGCTTAAGCAACTCCACCGTGTACTTCGTTTGGTGGATGAAGATTGCATCGTTCAATTGGCGAATTTGGAGACCTAAGAAATATTTGAGTTCGCCCATGTGGCTCATCTCAAATTGTTCCTTCATAACATTAGAAAACTCTTCGCAAAGAGTGAAGTTAGTAGCACCGAAAATGATATCATCAACATAAATTTGAACTAATAAAATATCATTATTCGCATGCTTAACAAAAAGTGTAGAATCGGCTTCGCCCATTTTAAAATTCAAATCCAAAAGAAAATTCTTTAGGCGATCATACCAAGCTCGAGGAGCTTGTCTCAAACCATAAAGAGCTTTCTTTAGTTTAAAGACATGATTTGGAAATTTTTCATTTATGAAGCCTGGAGGTTGAGAAACGTAAACTTCCTCAACAACATCTCCGTTTAAAAATGCACTTTTAACATCCATTTGAAATAATTTAAAATTTTT
Source organism: Scilla litardierei (assembly GCA_030789695.1). Classification (NCBI taxonomy): domain Eukaryota; kingdom Viridiplantae; phylum Streptophyta; class Magnoliopsida; order Asparagales; family Asparagaceae; genus Scilla; species Scilla litardierei. The sequence goes on from CM061133.1 coordinate 37,770,198, forward strand.
ATGGCATGCAAAAGACAATAATAGTCTAATTGATTCTAATCTAGCTACCGGAGCGAAGGATTCTTCGAAATCGATACCTTCCTCTTGGCGATAGCCTTGAGCAACTAACCGAGCTTTGTTCCGGACGACGACTTGATTTTCGTCGGTTTTGTTCTTGAAGATCCACTTTGTCCCTATGATGGTGTGGTTCTTCGATGGAAAAGGAACAAGCTCCCATACCTCATTCCTCTCGAATTGAATGAGTTCCTCCTCCATGGCAAGGATCTAAGCACTATCTTCGCACGCTTCAATTATATTCTTTGGCTCTATCGATGAGGCAAAGGCACTATTGGCGAAGTGGTGGACTTGTGATCTCGTCTTGACACTATCATGCATATTGCCAATGACTTGCTCATGGGGATGGTCGTGAATGGTATGAAGCCGCTTGGGAATACCTTGATCACTAGGCACATTCTCAACAAATTCATTAGTCGGGTTAGCATCAATAGAATCAATTGAATCAATAGACTTAGAATTTTCAAACGAATCACATAAAACATCCATAGAATCATCATCATTTGAAATTCTAGAAGTAGTAAAATTCTCATTAAAAGAGACATGAAGTGATTCCTCGATCGTAGAGGATCTTTTGTTGTATATCCGGTAGGCTTTGCTACGTGAGGAATACCCAACAAATATCCCCTCATCCGATCTCGGATCAAACTTGTCCAAATTATCATATGTGTTTTTAATAAAACATTTTGCGCCGAAAACACGAAAATGTTTAACTTGAGGCAATCTACCAAACAACAATTCATAGCAAGTTTGTTTGGTGCCGGGCCTCAAAAGTATTCTATTAAACACATAACAAGCGGTGTGTACCGCTTCCACCCAAAATTGATAACCAAGTTGACTATCTTCGAACATAATGCGAGCACACTCCACAAGCGTTCTATTCTTCCTCTCAACAACACCATTTTGAGGAGGTGCGCGAGGGAAAGAAAACGTGTGAGTAATTCCAAGATCATCACAAAAATTTGAGAAAGAATCATTCTGAAATTCACCCCCATGATCACTACGAATAGTGACAATGGTGGTTCCGATGAGATTTTGTACTTTCTTCACAAATATTGTGAAGTTTTCAAAAGCTTCATTTTTATTGCATAAGAAAAATACCCATGTAAATCTAGAATAATCATCGACGATGACAAGTCCATATCTTGCATTTCCTAAGGAAGCAACTCTAGTTGGCCCAAATAAATCTAGATGTAATATCTCTAGTGGCCGTTTAGTAGAAATGCTTTTCTTAGGTTTAAATGAAGATTTAGGAAGCTTGCCACGTTGACAAGAATCACAAAAACTTTTCTTTGCAAAAACGAGCTTCGGAAAACCTTTAATGGAATTTAATTTTGAAAGCTTATAAAGTGTTCCAAAGTTCACATGTCCAAAGCGTCGATGCCATAAGTGTTGTTCACTTGTGTTGGCAACGAGACATTGTTCATATGACTTGGGAAGATCCAAAATATAAATATCTTTATGGCGTGTGCCGAAAAATAATAACTTATTATTATCATTTGAAATATGACATAATCCTTTCGCAAATCTAACTTTGTAACCTTTGTCACAAAGTTGGCTTATTGAAATAAGATTATGATTTAAACCATTAACTAGATAAACATCACTAATTAAGGGTTTAGACGGGTTACCCACTTTACCAACACCGACGATGGTTCCGCTCTCGTTGCCTCCAAATACGACGCGGTTTCCATTTGCAATAGGAACTACTCCGGAGAGCAATTGAGCGTCACCCGTCAGGTGTTTTGAACACCCGCTATCGAGTATCCAATTCCCTTTGGAGCTAAATTTAAATTTGTTGCTCCTTTTCTTTTTCTTTTCCTTGAGTACCTAAAGATAGAAACTTTCATATCATGGTACCCAAGGTCATTGGGTCCTCAAAGGTTAGACCTTTGGAAGCCAAGTCCAATTGGACTTAGACTTCCCCACATAATTTCTACTATGCACAACATCCGAAAAATAAGCATTCATATACACTTGTTTTTCATCCATGCTTGTGTCCTTTGGGCTCCAAATAGTGAAAATCTTGGGAGCCCTCATCCTATTGGGTGCATGCATGCGTTGTTGGTTTCTACGTGATGCATGTCGTGGATAGGCATAAGGAACATGATGGAATGGTGCACGACGAGAATTATTCATATGAGGAGGTGGGTGAACATATGCATGTGTGGGAACACGTGCGTGAGGGTGTCTCACATGGTGTGCACGTGCCCGAGAATGTGTTGCATAAAAATCATCATATGTGTGAGACGGTGGAGTAGGACGTGTGTTCCTACGTGGCATGGTATTGGTGTACATATAAGCATGCCCCTTCTTTGGAGGTCCACCCAAAGTGGGTTTCTTTCTAAAAGAGGGTGTGGACGAGGTGGAAGCACCATTGATAGATGAACTATCAATAGAGTGTTTGCTACCACTCGTAGAGTCACCGGAAGTTGGCCTAACAAAAGTAGTGGCCGCTTTGGATGGACATCCCATCGTATACCCCAAACCAATGTGGTGATTGGCCGGAAGTAAGTCACTTAGGATTTTATCCAAATGGTCCTTACCCTTATTGAATTTATTAATTCGGCCTAATGTGTTCTCATATTTCTCTTTGAGAGAATGCATAGAAGTATCCAAGTTGGATACTTGCGATGTGAGCACATAAACACGAGATTTAAGATTCTCGTTCTCAATACTCAAAGTCGAGTTTTGAGAAGTTAAATCCGCTATCCTATGTTCTTCCGGATCATCAATGCTAACATGTTCAAGTTTAGATTTGAGATTAACAATCTCATTTCTTAACTCTTCAACAACGGTGTCGTTGTTGGTGATGATAGTCTTAGGCGAGGTTTGAATGCTAGCTAGGTCATCTTTTACTTTAGTATATCTATTTACTAATTTAGTGTATTTAGACCATAAATGAGAGTTAACATCCCTAAGATCATCCATAGTTACCTCATCGCCTTCGTCGTCGCTATCATCGGAGGAGGAAGATCCTTGATCATGCTCCTCTCTTGCCATGAAGCACATGTGCGCTTGCTCCACTTTCTCATCGTCCGACTCTCCGCTTGAGGAATCCTCGGAGTCGGTGAATGTTGCTCCGACAAGTCCCTTTTTGTACCCCTTTTTGTACTTCTTCGACTTGTCGAACTTCGGCGCCTTCCACTTCTCCTTTTTCTTGTTTTGAGGACAATCCGCTTTGATGTGTCCTGGCTTATTGCATTTAAAGCACAAAGGTGGAGAGGCGTTAGTAGAAGTAAATTTAGATTTTTGTTTGAAGTTACCCTTTCGGAAGAAGCGATTGAACTTCTTTGCCATGAGTGCAATGGATTCCATGTCCATTTCTTCTTCCGAGTCCTCATCATCGGTAGAGGTGGATGAAGCCGCCTTGAATGCAATTGCCTTTTTCTTAGGCACGTCTTGGTTCAAATAGGACTTCATCTTTTCTTGTAACTTCACCTTGCTATATTTGCGTACCTCGTATGACATCAAAGTACCCATCAATTGAACTACGGTATACTTATTCATGTCATTACCTTCCTCGATGGCGAATGTACGTTTCTCCCAAGAAGAAGGAAGTCCTTCGATAAGCTTCGGGCAATTCTCCTTTTGGGTGTAGGATTTGCCGAGGGCCTCTAACTCGTTTATTATGTCAACGAAGCGAGCGTAATATTCCTTCATCTTCTCGCCCTGTTGCATATGAAACATTTCGTAATCTTTGTTTACGACTACGAGTTTAGAGTCTCTTACCCTACTCGTCCCTTCATGAAGAATGAGGAGGGAGTTCCAAATTTGATATGCACTCTTACATGTGCATATCTTATTGAAGTCCTCGGGCTCCAATGCGCATTGCAAGGCGTTCATTGCCTTGGCATTGCTTACCTCCGCGGCGACCTCCGCGGTAGTCCATTTCTCAAAGTCTTCTTCTTCGGGCTCGATGTATTCCTTCATTGTGGTCCTCCATAGAGATGCACTCCGGAGGAAGGTTTCCATCCGGCATTTCCAGTACCCGTAGTTGGTACCGTTGAAGAATGGAGGCCTCGTAGAGGAATGTCCTTCCATCACCGAAGACGCTCCTTCACGGTTCTTGAAGGTGCCATAGTCGGAAGGTTGACGCACGGTCTTGTTGTCGTTGGTAGACATAGCTAAGTATCTGGCTCTGATACCAAATGTAATGCCCTACAAGCTACTGCACAAGTACTAGAGGGGGGTGAATAGTACTTTAAAAATAACAAGGAGTATAATTCCAAATTATAGTGCAAACAACTACCAAATCAATTTGCGGAAGCTTAAATTGAATGACAACAACAAAATTAACAATGCTAACAAATGATGTTACTGGGTTCGGATCCACCCAAGTCTCTCCGACTTGTTCCCGGTGATCCTACGTCCCAACCACCCGGATCCACTCCGGATACTTAGGTTAGAAACCCTAACCCAAGATTTCCACTATGATATCTTGTGAAAAACCTTCACAAGATCAAATCATACATGCAATGGCAATAGTGAATCCCACAACCCGGGATCACAACCTTCTCTCACAACCGAGAGAATCAACAAGCAATATAAACAAGTTTATAATGAAATAAACAATCTTACCACAAAATCCTATACCTTGAGTTTTCTTACCAAATAGGTGCAAGGAGGGATTTGAGGAAGATGAAGTCACCAAGACCTAGCACCAAAGAAATGACCAGCAAAGGGTGCCTAGGGGAGATTTGGAGACTTGATTCAAGCAAGAGCTTGAAGGGCTCACCAAGAATAAGCTTCTCTCAAGATGGATTCTAGATCTAGAAAGTGAGAGAATGTATTTCTTGTGAGGAAGAGAGCTTTGGAAATGAGTGAGAATGACTATCTCTTTCTATCTCAATGAATCTCTTAATGGCAGCTCTAACCTAGAGAGAAATGACCTAGGTTCGTATTTATAGGGTCCCATAAAAACAAATTAGGTCAATTCCCAACAGATAGAAATCTGAGGCAACTAGTCGGTCAAAGAACAACCACTGACCGACTAGTTCATCAACTAGTCGGTCAGTCAAACAACATGGACAGACTAAGTGAAGAACTGAGAAAAGATAGAAATTCAGACCTAGAAATCTAGTCGGTCCAAGAAGACTTTCTGACCGACTAGTTTCACAACTAGTCGGTCGGTCAGTGAACGTAGACCGACTAAGAGGCAAAAGCAAATAGTCTGAATACAAAATGACTTAGTCGGTTCAAGAACAAATGTTGACCGACTAGATTATCAACTAGTCGGTCACCAAACGTTCTTAGACCGACTAACGATAAACAGTAGCTTAGGAGAAATTTGGCATGTACAGTAAATCACAACTAGTCGGTCAAAGAAGCATCACTGACCGACTAGTTCACAAACTAGTCGGTCGGTGAGTCAACGTAGACCGACTAACTGTAAACAGTACTGAACAAGAAAAGATTAACTTAAACTAGTCGGTTCAAGAAGCTCTGCTGACCGACTAGATCACCATCTAGTCGGTCAGTACTTCTTCTTGTACCAACTAATATGCATAAACAAGTCTGAATCGAAGCGCGATGCTTCGAGGAAGTTAGAATGGACTTGTACTAAGATCCTAGAGCTACGATATGAGCGTTATGAAGATAGAATCGTAAGATATACTCAAGGCTTAACATTCTATAGATCGAAGCTAAAAGACTATAAATAAAACCTTAATGAATGGTCTTCGAGAGCTTCGATTAATTCTTCATGACTTCCAAAACGGTCCAAAGGCTTCAACGAAGCTTTAGGCAATGAATACGAGCTTTGAGAAGTCTTGAGATGTCGCTTTGATTGTTCTCGTGAATTTGGCGACGATCTCCAATACTGCGCTCACAAATTGTTAGTTCATGAATTATTTATGTTTGCTCATCATCCAAAACCAAATCCGGGGAGTCCAATATTCAACAGATCATTTCTCTTGCTTAGAGATATTGTGACTGTTTTCGTTTGGTATAAACTGTTAAGCTTGGTTTAGTTGTAATCTACTTTCTAACTCTGTTGTTTATCTTCTCCTCAGGTTTAGTTGGAGATTTACAGCTTTTGTTCGTGCACCGAGTTACTAATATTGATCGTTCAGGTATGATTTTAATTTTGGTATTATTTTCTACTTAGATCTATTCTGTTATCACTGGTATCCAGCAGGATCTGCATCATAATTGTAAATTTGTGATGGCCCCTGAAAATGGGTCGTTACAAGTGGTGGCCCATGCAGGTCCGCGCTGACCACCTCGTGAACAGTATAAGTCAAGTAGCATATACCGTAAATCATACCCATACTTATTTGCGGTATTTTGATTATCAGAATGACGAAGGCGTACCACCATCTTGCACGTCCTATTGCAAATGACTCCATCGCCATTAACCAAAACATGACAAGGAATGTAGGCGACGGAAGTGGCTCTGGCACCGTCAACGACAATGTCGAAATCAACACAGACAACAATCTCCACGGGAACATCAGCAACGGAAATGACGATAACCACGACATCGATGACCAGCTTAACGATTACGTCGACAACGAGAATGCCAACGACATCAATCCCAAACTCGACGGTCCTGACAACAATGTCAATGGTGGTAATCACCACGTCAACAAGGAAATTATGGTAACAACCCCGAGTGGCCTTCATCGACGATCCATATTTCAGACCAGACCTTACAAGAAATGATCAGAGCATTGCATCAGGAGCTTGAGCGTATGCATGAAGGAGGAGTGCAAGAATTCAGGTCACTGTGTCCACCAATCTTCAAAGGAACGGAGGGACCTCTTAGAGCAGAAGAATGGCTACGTCGCACAACTGCCATGCTAAGAGCAGCACGGGTCGCGACAGATTCGTGGGTGGACATGGCAAAGCTATAGTTGGTTGAAGACGCCATGTCGTGGTCGGATTCAGAGGAAGATCGCTTGACTCAGCCGGTTCCATGGAGCACATTTACAGAGAAGTTTAATGCTCTGTTTTTCTCCCCAGAGGCGAAGAGGGCACTGCAGACCCAATTCATGAACCTGAAGCAAGGTTCCAAGAATGTGAAACAGTACAACGCTGAATTTTCCAGACTCAACAAGTTCGCAAAGAACGTGGTGGCCGATCCATGGGACAGAGCTCAGCGTTTTCAATAAGGTCTGAATATGAAGCTTCAGAAGCAACTGGTAGGACAGAAGCGAAAGACTCACACCGAGGTACTCTCTGCAGCTCGAGACTATGAATACGTGCAACAGAAGGAAGGGCTAGAATGACAGATGACTGCCCCTCCGACTCAACAAGAATCACCATCAGCTGCAGTGGAGCAGAACCGACGCCCACCATCGAATACTCCCCCCAGAGAATAGAAGAAGCCAGCTTTACAGACGTCGCAGACCACACAATTCAAGAAGAACGGTACTCCAACGAATACTGAAAGATCCGTGGTGTGCCACTACTGTCAACGACATGGGCACGTGAAGAAAGACTGTCGTCGCTACAACAAGCTATGTCTGATTTGCAGCGCATCCGAGCACTCTATTGCAGACTGTCCTAAGAAGAAGGAGAACACAACTGCTAGTCTTACTCAGCAAGAGCAACGTCCACCAACCCAACCTCAGAGGCGCCAGGCGTTTATCTTATCAGCGTCAGAGACGGATGCTCCTTCATCATAGAAGACATCGTCAGTTATCTTAGATTATGCTTTTCAATTCCATTTGCTATTAGTATTTTTGCATTTTGAAAATTCCGAGGACGGAATTTATTATAAGGGGAGGATGTAATGACCCATATTTTAAATAGAATTTGTTCCATTGTTTTCTTTAGAATTTACTCCCTTATTTATTTTTATTCTTATCTTCACCTTCTTAATTTTCTCTCTCTATTTTACCTCTGATTTAGGCTTAATAGAAAGCCTATAGTCCTAACTTTCATTTTCCTCCTCTTCATTAATTCTGTGGAAAGCCCAACCCTCTTTTAATTATAATCCTACAGCCCACAACACATTTCCAATTCTTTTCTTCTCTCCTCTATTTATTTCTTTCATCCTTCCATTCCTTAATTTTCTTTAAAATAAAACAAAACCCATTACAATTAATTTTTTGAAGCCCAGGAGAAAGCCCAACGTTGCCCAGCTTAAAAGCCCACTTCCCTCTAATCTTCTCCGCTCTTAACTTTCTTTCCTTATTTATTTGAATGAGCCCACAAACTGATAGCATAGGCCCCAAACTCATTCCCTTCTAAGTTCCAGCGGGCTACCTACCTCTCTCTCCCTCCGTCTATGAATCGAAGCAGCAAGGGTTGCGGCCCTCTCTTCCCTCCGAGCAAAAACGAAGCCGCCACGCTCCCTTGGGTTCGAAAAACCTAACCGATCAGCCCCGCCTCTCGTGCCTTCGATTCGAAAGCCTATAGGGTCTTTCGAAGCCGCCGCATGTACCTTTGGGTTTTAAAAACCCTAGCTGCCTCTTTCCAATTTGATCAAATCAGATTCTCTCCGAAGATTTCGGGATTTAGATTTGATTTGAACTCTTTTTATGCGTGGTTCTTCTCTATTTATGCTCAATGGTTTTTAGGGGTTTCAATACGAAAATCCTCTCTCTCTTTCTCCAAATTTCTGATTTCTTTTACGTTTGGATTTTGGGAGCTTTGATCCTATTGATTCCTTCGACTGAGGTAGATTATTCATACTCTAAGCTTTACGGTTATTTCTCTGTTATTCTTTCTCAATCTCTGCATTTAATTGATACTGTTTGTTTGGATATTCTGGATTTCAAAATTCATATGTGAAATGATGTTGATTATTTGTGGAGGGGTTTCCCGATGACGTAATAATCCGGCAAATCATCTGTGCTTCATGGCAACTCTCGTCGCTCCTTTCTTCACTTTCTGTTTTGGTTGGTTTCTGGCTTAGTTAGCCGACAGGGAGGATTTCGGCCCCTTTCGCTGCTGTCTTACTTCTCACGGGCAGGAGTCACTGAGTGTTCTTGTATGGGCCCGGGCACCGTGATGAACTTTGGGCATCGCCAATGCTGTTTTCCCCCTCCTTGAGCCTGTCGTTACTTGATTTGGGTCCAAGCTGTTGTTGCCTTTATGTTATTGGGCCCATTGTTGTGTTCATGGGCTGATTTAAATTAATGTGTTGTTAGGCCGGAGAACTTGCTACTGATCCTATAGATAGAATAGTGCCAACCCCTTCGAATTTTCTATAAGTTGTCGAATCTGATCCCAAAGTAAAACTATATTGTTATTTTACAATCTTTTGTTTAAGATGTTATAATCTTGTGTTTATGGTTATTATAATTGGCATAGGTTCCTTTATCGGCTTCAATTAAACTCTTTCATTAAATTGTTGCGTAAATAATTACTTTTGGGCATAGACCCAATTGATTGACATGTGTACCTTTGATATTGACAACTCACGACATCAACCCACACATTAGAATGACATACACTTAGCTCACTGTCTAAGGGGCGTGAATGTGATTACGGAAAATGTATTCGGTTTACCACTCTCTTGATGGAAGTGGGGCAAGTTACTACAATCAATTTTCCTCCTCCTTTTACGGAACGAGGGTCTAAATGCAATTTTCCTCTTTCTTCGGAAATGAGGGTTTCAAGATTCAATTGTCCGCTATCCACACTAATAGCAGGGTTACAGAAATGTGTTAATGAACATCACTCCCCTGGACATGAGTCACGGCCTAGAATGGTTAGTTACTTTAACCAACTCGTAAAAACATCCATAACTCGGTAGATCATTTCTATTGCTTAAAGATATTGTGACTGTTTTCATTTGGTATAAACTGTTAAGCTTGGTTTAGTTGTAATTTACTTTCTAACTCTGTTGTTTATCTTCTCCTCAGGTTTAGTAGGAGATTTACAGCTTTTGTTCGTTCACCAAGTTACTAATATTGATCGTTCAGGTATGATTTTAATTTCGGTATTATTTTCTATTTAGATCTATTTTATTATCGCTGGTATCCAGCAGGATCTGCATCATAATTGTAAATTTGTGATGGCCCCCGAAAACGGGTCATTACACTCCCCGTGAACCATACTCGATCCCACCGAGCATCTTTCAGACAAGTGCTGACTTAGGCATCGGAGGGGACTTGGTCAGAACCAAGGTCCGACCCCCCTGACGAGCTCTTTGTTTTGCAGATCCGAAGTGACGTCACCACCGCCAAAGCCTCCCTTCGGTGTCCCATTCCCGGATCCAAACGCCCTCGTCCCAAGAGTCTGTTCGGCCGGTCGATCCCGAAGGTTGTTGCTCCGCCGAAGCTGCTCTTCGGCACATTGATGCACGGATCCGTGTGTTCCTGCCTAAGCGAATGCTTGGATAACCGACCCTGGAGGTCGCACGCGTCTCACGTGACCGTGACAATCCTTGACCTCCAAACTATCAACCAGTGGTGAGAAAACGCCCCGAAACATCTGGTGTTGTCTGTGGGAAACGAGTTGACACTTGCGTCATCAACCACGCTGACAATGATTCGTTTTGCTAATCAAAGGGCCGGAAGGCCAACTCCTAAAGAAAGGTAATGGAAATTGAATTCCACCCCCAAGTGATTTTGATGATGAGCACACCAAATGAAGCTTAGTGTACTAACTACACTACGACTAAGTGTGCAGGTTGTGCGACAAATGAAAAGCTTTATGCACACTCCAGAGAAGCGTAATCTACGCTCAAAGACAAGGACGAACGTTACTAGATCAATGATGAAGCTCAAAGATCAAAATGAAACAGAAGCTCAAGAGAAGCTCACATCTACATAATCATCAGTTGATCAAGCTTTCGAAGACGTGTCCTAGTCTATAGTGAGTGTGTTGTGTCTTTTTTAGGGTTATGTTAAAGCCAAACATATAGACAACACAAACACACAAATGATTTCAAAGTTAAACATCTTAAACATCTTTAAAATTGTAATGACCCTAGTTTCTATATATGTGTATTTGTACGTTTTTGACGTAGATACGTCCGTATATTTTTTGGGAGTATGCCCGTATTTTTCTTTAATTATTTGGTGTAGGAATTTATTTTAAAGGATTTTAAACTCATTACTTGAATTTAGTAAATGGGAGTATTTGGAGAAATACATGTATTTGGAGTGTATGAAGTATTTCTACATGTATTTTTATTTTCTTAAAATACAAAAATCCACATTTTTCTTACCATGACAACACACTTGCTATGTGTCATGTTTTTAATTAGTATAAGACACATGGCTTATTAGGTGTAAGGAGGAGAGGGTTTTAAGGAATGCAAGTTTCAAGGCATGAAAAACAAAAACCAAATAAAAGAAAAACCCCCTCATTTTCTCTCCCTCATTTGCTCCCCCAATTCAGGTCAAAATCTATCCCCTCTCATTTCCTTCATGTTACTTCATCTCCCCTCATCAAATACTCTTCCAACTAGTTCCCCTCTTTAATCTCTAAAAGCCCACCAATTTTCCTTCTCATTCCAACATCAAAACTAGCCAAAAATCCAACTTTTGGAGGTCTAATTAGGAGCTTGAAGGAAGGAGATTTTGGAGGAGGCCCAAGTTCTACAAGGAGAAGAAGGGCCAAAGAACAAAATTTGGAGGACTTTTACTAGGTAAGAATTTCTAGCATTCTAGTTAGAATTTAGTTTAGGATTGTGTTAGTAGAATTCTTTTTACATCCTTGTAGAAATTAGTTTAGGACTTGGAGATTTATTTTAGCATGACATGCTAAGTTTTGGTAGGAATTATTGTTTGCAAGTATGATAGAAATCATGCTCTAGTAACATTTATTTTTATTCCATTTTTGGTACCATGTTGAGCTTTAAAAATCAAGATTCATATGTTTTGGTTTTATTGTGTTTTAATTCTCGAAATTAGTAAAATTGTGCCATATTGAAAAATTGAGACAATGAATTACATGTTAACTTGTTAAGAATGTTAATTTGTGATTTGCTATGTTTAAGAGTTGATTCCCATGCTAGTTCTACTAAATGATAGGTTGCAAGCAACTTAGTCTTGATTATGTAATACATGTTTACAATGAAATGATAATCTTTCTTTAGAGATTAGAAGTAAATTAATATCTTGTAAATCTGCAATTCATTGTCATGCTACTATAATTATGTTGATTAATGGCACACAACTAGGTTAGAAACTAGTTTAGTTAAAGATTTAAGTTGCTGGAATTTTTGTTGCAGCAGAACAGTAACTTGTAAAATTCGTAGAAAATAGTATAAAAATCAGAAAAATAAAATTAAGGACACTACGAAAAACTAGAGAAAATTTCCTACAACTTTGCAGAGAAGCCGAGAGCCAATTCTAACTGCAATTGGGGTAACAGAGCCATTCTTTCTGGACTGTCGTTTTTGGACAGATTTGTGTTGTAATTTTGAGTAGGATTTTTCATAATTGTGCTCTTGTTTTAAGTTAATTTCAAATATGCTAATTTGTGCTTTATTAACATGCTCTTAAGATGCCTTTATGATGATGTTTAATTATGTTGTGAATCATGTGGAAAAGTTATTGAAAATGAGATTACATGTACGTTGGAACATGAGTGGTATTTGAGACTACTAAGTGATGCCATGATTAATGAACTTATCAAAGAAAAAAAACTTGTGAGTGAGAATGAGAATTTGACATCGGTGATCTCGGTCCATTTTTGAAATGGGTGAGACTCTAGATGTGGGTTTGGGGGAAACACGGATAAATGGTAGGTGTTAAGGAGCGGACGTAGTATGATTCTCACTCGCTTCGTCACTCCCGGAAGGGTGAGTTGACTAGAGTTAGAGAGGCCGCCGGTGCGCTCGTGACACACCTGGACGGTAATTGATGGTTTTCTCCGTTTGTTCGACAGAAAAACCGAGATGATTCTCACTCCGGTACCTTGTCCAGTCGGGTACGGAGTTACGAGAGGCCCCTCCAGTGCTCGTGTCGCTGGAGTGGTACCACTTTTCACCCACCCTGGGTGAAGTCCGCTCTCTTAGTAGCCTATGGTTTATCCGGGTTCTAAATACAGAACACCAATTTAATTTATTTAACTTAATCATTTATTACTTCAGTCTTGTTCACTGTTGTTTACTTTCAGCACTTGTACTCTGTTTTTAATTTCTGCGTAATATGTGATGACATGACACCTGTAGTTAGTTAGTTAGTTAGGGAGGCCAGTTCTAAACTGGGTTCTACTAGGGTGTTAGGAGTTCCTACTGGGTCACGCGTTGACGTGTCCCATCCCGTGGTTTTCAGGTGCGAGTCCCGAGCAGTCAGCGGGTGTCCAGGAGCCAGAGATCAGTGCTAGTGCTACTGAGGTAGAGCCTTCGGGCGACTTCGTACAGTTAGATTTCCCCGGGGTAGACTAGTGGGTGCGTTGTACCGGGTGTGTACTTTTGTACTTTGGGCTGGGGGTTTCTTTTGTTGTACCGCTTTTTGTACCCCCGTTGTACAGCTGATGTATGTATGTATGTATATGGACTTATGTAATGTAATGTAACTTCTGTGTTGTTGTATTTACTTTTCAGTACTACGTTTTACTTTCTGTTGGAGCACTTTTCTTTCTCTATGTACTATCCAAGTGTTATTGCAGTGGCCTGCTCATTTATTTTATATTAAACCACAAAAAATGCCTAGTAGTATTTAGATAAGAGGGCTCGAAGCCTGAGTCTAAATACTACGGCGACCTCGTCAGCTACGCTCTCTGTACTTGGGTGAGCGGGGTGTGACATAAATCATTTTCAAAAGTTATTGAGAGCTTTTTCTAGTCACTTTGCATTTTCGTAGTGAAACTCCATTACACCCTGGAGCTAACTACATGTTTGACTAGCCGTGTCTCAGAAGAAACTCCTCTGGGAGTCGACTACTAAGGAGTGGGAGTCGACTACCAGCTGAGAATTAATTTCTCCTGAAACACACTGGGAGTCGACTACCAATCCCAGGGAGTCGACTAGCAGCTGTCGAAATCTGACGTTTTGACTTGACTTTTGACATATCTCTAATTTATTATTCCCATGATTTTCGGGACAAAAGTCAAAAGAATTTGAATTTTGAATTCTCAATTCTCACCTATAAATAGAGGACTATTTCTTTGAGAAATTACAACTACTCTTGAAATCAAAATTCTCTTGTGCAAAACGTTCTCAAATTCTCAGCTCTCATTCTCTCTTAGCCAAATCTATTTTTATTCTTGATCTTGTAATTTCTTTAAGATATTATTTTCTGAAGATCGAATTTTTATTTGGCTATTTGTTTTCAAAATCCATATTACTTATTCTCTGATTTTATTTAAAAGGATTTTCAAAAACATTTGATTTATATCACAAAGACTTCATTTGTATCTTTGTGTGATCTAGAATCTTATTCTATCAAGCCACTATTGCACGTAATTGTCTATTACTATTGGCTATAGAATTTGGGTGTAAATCCAATCTCCACCAAACAATTGTGGTGAGTTGGATATCATTTTTCTCGTTGTGTTTACACTTTGTTGTAAGGGTCTTGTTGTTGGAAACCCTAGACAAGTCCAGGTGTTGCAATTGGAAATCCTGGTCAAGACTAGGTTGTTGAAAATCCTAACGAGTGAAGTTAGGTGCTTATATTTGCTAAGGCAGATAGTGGAAATCTCGTACCGGATTGGTCGGGGACTGGACGTACCCAAGTTGTGGGGAACCAGAATAAAAATCCTTGTGTTTGCGTTTGCTTATCTGTGTTTGATTATTTATCTTTGCAAGCAATTCTCATTTGACTTGTTATTATAATTCTTTAATCATTTGCTTGTTGAATATTATTCTTGTAATTCTTTTATAATATACTGCAAAGATCAGTTTTTGTATTTGTACTTCTATGCATATTTTATATATCTTCATTAAGTATTTAACTAACTGAGCTGTGCTTAATTTCCCACTGGGAGTCGACTACTGTTCATAGGGTGTCGACTACCAGAAGACTTTTATCTCTGATTTGATTTTGAAGATTTATTGAGTTGATTAAGAACCAAGCGTAGATCACTCTACTTGGTTTCTTAGGCAACATTAGATGGCTTTGATTTGTGTTCGAAAAAGTTTATTTTATACAACACTATTCAACCCCCCTTCTAGTGTTGTTTACCATCCACATGATCCAACAAAAGGAAGACTTCAGGCCCCAAGGTGTTCGGTTTAATCATAAACGCCACTTTCAGTCACCAGAAAGAGGATCCCTCTCTCCAAAAAGGCATTACGGGTCCCCACCTGGGCGATCCAATTCACCTTGTCACGGGCATTCAACTCAAGAACTCGGTCTCCCCTGAGGCAAAGATCACCTCACCCCAGTCGAAGATCTCATCCTCGGAGACCCCCTTCACTTTCCTCTCCACGATGATGCTCCAGCTCACCAATCCAACGATCTTGCAGTTTGCATTGTCAGAGATCCCAAAGATTTATGGCTTGGGTATCCCGTGGCTCGCTCCGTCTTACCTCTCCTTCATGATCAAATGGCGTCAGCATCTATGATCGCCTCCTCCTCCAAGTTCCAAGAGCCCAGATTCGATGACGTCGTTGATTCTGCTTCCAGATTTGAGTCTTCCGGATAGGGATCCACACCTGTCACCAACCAACTGATGGTAACAGTCGTTCCACCGTCGACTGTCGATCAAGAGGTTAGGTTTGCAGACCCGAATCCAGACCTGGGCAGCATCATCGACACAAGGTCTCCGTCGCCGGACCAAGGAAACGTTTAGCACCGACAGCACAAAGCATTTAGTCACCTCCCCTACCAAATCCACAACTTCGCCCTACCCGACACTGTCGTCACCATCCGTTGTGCCCTCGCGTCCACCGGTATCCTCCTCGACTCCAACTCCAATCCTGGGTTTTCTTCGCCTGAGTCTGCTGTGGTCCAAGAGACGAAACCAAAGAATGTGAGGAACGAGAATGAAAGGAGCGATCTATCGACCTATGCGCTCAGCTTCAACAAGGGGAATAGCAACGACCTCGATTTCATCGATGAGGGCGAGTTCCGTCACCAGAACATCTCAAATCGACTTTCGACGTTCAACAGGGGGCACCGCCGATAATGGGTGTCGCATGCCGCTGGTGTGCACTCATTCTAATGCAACTCGGCGTTGGGTACAAATAGCAGCAAACACAAACCCCGTGGAGAACGAATCGAGCCCTCACCAGACATCGACGAGGAAGAAGACCCCTAATTTCCCGTCGGCAAGGAAGAAGAAGAAGACCCTTGAATTCCCACTTGTCCACTCATCTCCGAACATTGGGCGAAAGAGTAGCAGCAGCCGCATCGGAAATCTCCAACGAGATCTTGTCTTGGCCTTAAGAACACTGCCAACGCCACCACTTTCTCCACCCCAGCCACCAGCATCAGATGTGGCCGAACCCTACTCGATGTAGTCTGCTAGGAGAAAGAATCTCACATCGACAGCATCGACGGGTGCTTACGGTGAATGGATTTGACCAGGACTCACGGTGGAAGATGCCGAAGTCGCCTGCAAGGTTCCATTCCACCACCGATCGACTGACTTGACCTATCATCGGGTAGCTGAGCTACCTCATCTGACCTCAAGACCGGTGTGACTTCAAGCTCTGGCTCACCTTGGAATCGTGATCAGCATGCACGTTGTCAAGCTCAGCATGCATCCGCTTGTTCATCGGCTGAGCTTGGTTGAAGTGGAGCCTGGGAGTCATCCCGAGTGCTCAAGCCCATGTCTGATTCTTCATTCTTAACTTCATTTTACTTTTCTTTGGTTGGGAACACAGCAATGGTGAATAAGCTGGCATGAGCAGATCTGGCACTGAAGGCTGAAGGTTTTAGGATTCAACCAAGGAGCATATTCAACAAGTTGCTAAATGGGGAGAGCAAATCTGTGCTGAGACCAAACTAATATCCTCCTCCTTCGAGGACAAGATCACATCTTGACTGGGTTCGAAGCTCACACCGACCCAGCAAAAAGATATACGGCCAATGAGGAACTCAAGAGTGGAGCTACGCCGAGATTCTCTTACCGAGCAAAGCACACCGACTGTGCCAATCATACAGGAGCATGGCGAGCATGTTGTATCGAGCTGCCCCCAAGCCATGCATCCGAGCCTCCTTACCGAGCCTCCTCGCCGAAAGTTCGTGCCTACTTACCGAGAACATTCATGCCTCCTTACCGAACATCATTACTGAGCTTACAAAGTCGTCCCCACTTCGACAGAGCTGCTGACCGAGCCGAGCTCACCCCTGTCCAACCAGCCAAGCTTGTAGACCCACCTCAGTCTGAGCTTGTCGACCAACCACAACATGATGGAATTTTCGACGACTCGAGTTTCCCACCTTTCAGGGCAAACCCGAGCCGTGGAGGGGGCCAGGACAACGTACACAGAAGGACTCGTACTACCTCCGCCTCCCAAACTCAATCGACTATATAGAAACTAAGGAAGGGACGCAAAATCTCCACCGAATCCGCTTCTAAGGAGCAAGCAGAGCTGCCAACCGAGCCCCGCCATGCATCCATTTCTTTGTTCAAATTTACCGATCGTCTCAACGGGAGCTCGAGGACCATATTGATGACCACAAAATGTCATTCCATTGACATCGAACCTCACACGCAATGCAAGCATATGGCATTCAATGCGGTGATCTCCAGTCCTCATCATTGCTCCCCCAATCGAAGCAGCCCTCCCGATCTCCTAACTCAGAGACCAGATCGTTCAGGGGGCTACCAAACAGACAAGAGCTGGAGCAGGAGCAGGAGCAGGAGCTAGGATCCAGACAATAGCTGGAGCTGATATCGGCCGCAAGGCTGGGAGCCACTCCCCCAGCAGGCCGACCAAACCCGGATTGGTTGTAAGGCTGGAGGTAACTCCCCCAGCAGGCCGATCATTCCATCGACCATAAGGCAATGGCAAATCCCCCAGCAGGCCGATCATTCGATTGACCGTAAGGCTGGGGCAACTCAGCCAGCAGGCCGACCATTCAATTGACCGTAAGGCTGTGGGTAGCTCCCCAAGTAGGCCAATCGACCTATCGACTGTAAGACTGGAGCAACTACCCCAGCGGGCCGACCTGTCGACCGTAAGGCTGGGGAATACTTTCCCATCAGGCTGACCATTCGATCGACCGTAAGGCTAGGGGTAGCTCCCCAAGTAAGCCAATCGACCTGTCGACTGTAAGGCTATGGGAGACTCCCCCAGCAGGCCGACCTGTCGACCGTAAGGATGGGGGCAACTCCCCAGCAGGCAGACCATTCGAACGATCGTAAGGCTGGAGGTAGCTCTTCCAGCAGGTCGATCGACCTGTCGACCGTAAGGCTGGGGGCAACTCCCTCGCAGGCCAACCTATCGATCGTAAGGCTGGGGCAACTCCCCCAACATGGCGACTATTCGATCGACCGTAAGGCTGTGGGTAGCTCCTCCAACAGGCTGCTCGACATGTCGACCGTAAGGCTGGGGAAAACTCCCCAGTAGTCCAACCTGTCGCCCATAAGGCTAGGGGAAACTCCCAGCAGGCCAACATGTCGACCGTCAGGCTGAGGGCAACTCCCCCAGCAGTCTGACCCATCCGGTTTGTCGTAAGGCTGGGGGCCACTCCCACAGTAGGCCGACCCATCCGTCAGCCGTAAGTCGATGGGAGCTACTGCCCTCGCCACCGAATGAACAGATTGGTTGTAAGGATATGGGCCACCCCCCAGCTAGCCAACCCACTCCTTTATCGGTCGTAAGTCAAGGGGCCACCCCCCTCGCCACCGAACGAACAGATCGGTCGTAAGGCTACGGACCACTCCCCCAACTGGCCGACCCATTCCTTCGTCGGCCGTAAGTCAAGGGGCCACACCCTTGCCACCGAACGAATAGATCGGTCGTAAGGCTGGGGGCCACTCCTCCATCTGGCCGACCCACTCAATCGTTGGTCGTAAGTCGAGGGGCCACTCCCCTTGCCACCGAACGAACAGATCGGTCGTAAGGCTGGGGGCCACTCTCCCAACTGGCCGACCCACTCCTTTGTTGGCCGTAAGTCGAGGGGCCACTCCCCTCGCCACCGAACGAATCTCGGACCGACCAATTATTGTCCCTAGCCAACTTCGCAAGCCGAACCAATTTTACAAAAGGAGCTACTTCTCCCTCTTATACTACATCTTTCGACCTCAATCTCTATAACGGTAGAGCTCAGAAGATGGGGGCAATTGATACAACCCTTTGACCGGACCCAAAGGAACCAAGTCAACCACGACTAGTCAACCAACCCACTACGGCCTTGGGCTCTAGCCCAAGGATCTCACGAGCAGGTCGTGCCCCTCTACCCGAGACGAAGGCCCGATAGACACCCCACTTTCTCAGGTGGAGGAAATCGCTCCCCAAACCGAGGGAGCACTCGCCAATTAATTATGGCAGACACTCAAAACCATCACTCCAGCAATCATGGATTGCCTTCATGGTATTTATCCCTTCATCAAATGGGCGTAATTATTGGGGTCAATATTTCCTAATCAGCATGTCCCCATCAATGACGGCAATAAGGTCTCATCATTGCCCATTACTACGGGGGGCTCACGTATATGAAGAGGATGAGGCATTATCATGAAGGGGCTTCGAGATCTACAATGGAGGTATACCACTACTATTTCCCAACACCTTCTTCCAACTTACACATTTCTCCGCCACAGCTTGGCCTGAGGACTTGCGTATTGGTCTCCCCGTGAATCATACTTGATCCCACCTAGCATCTTTCAGATAAGTGCTGACTTAGGCATCGGAGGGGAATTGGTCGGAACCAAGGTCCGACCCCCCTGATGAGCTTTTCGTTTTGCAGATCCGAAGTGACGTCATCACCACCGAAGCTTCCCTTCGTCGTCCCATCGCCCGGATCCGAACGCCCTCGTCCCAAGAGTCTGTTCGGCCGGTCGATCCCGGAGGTTCTCGCTCAACCGAAGCTACTCTTCAGTACATCGACGCACGGATCCGCACATTCCCGCCCAAGCAAACACTCGGATAACCGACCCTGGAGGCCGCACGCGTCTCATGTGAACACGACGACCCTCGGACCTCTAAACTATCAACCAGTGGTAAGAAAACACCCCGAAACAATTTTAATAATATTCAATTGTTAGTAATCAGCCAACATGAATGCCAACAAGCTGGGTTTGGTGCTTGAGAGTGGAAGAGTAATAAGAAGAAAGACATCTCTCTCTTAACTTTGTCACAATTTGAAAGTTTAAGTGTGAAAGTAGCTAAGAATTAAAAATCAACGCTATATTGGAGAACTTGTAATTTTAAGTGCCCCTTTAGTCCACTAGAGATTAGAAGTAAGAAGTAAAAGTGAAAGTAATAAATAATGGAGTCCACATAAAAATCAACTTTCATCTACATGTTCAACCTACCAAATACGTGGTTGTCACATTAATTAAGGTGTGTCCCTTATCTAGTTAAGTTAATCTTAATCAAGAACCAATCAGATGGGTACACCGGCGGGCAAGTCTGATGTGGGCATAAAAAGTGTTTATAGTTCTCATTATCATAAGGACTTGGTAAATTTTAATATCAACTGAGGAAATTAGTCAGTTCTACTTAATAAAAATTCTGAATTAAATATTGATCACATTTTGGAAGGATACTTTAGTAAAGAAATTAGAATTCCTAATCCAAATTACATTCTTCTAAAATGGGTGTTTTCAAGGAAAGATAGGTTTTCAAATAGCTAAGACTGTTTGATATTTTATGGAAACTACTTAAAATTAATTTTCAATAAAATCAATTCTGTTGTGAACGGTAAATACCGGAGTTGGTTAAGATTCTGGGCTATCTTAGAGATAGGCCCATATCATTGTAGCCCATATTTGTATTCTCCCTACTTGCCTATAAATAAAGAGCTGGGAGCTCCTCCCCCAGTAGTTGATTCATAACACGTTATCAGCATGAGCCTCTAAAAATTCTTTCACAAAATTCTTTTCTATCGTTGCGAAGGCGAAGGGAGACGGGAGATCCATGCGTGCAGTCCAAGGCTTCCTTAATCGAGTGTCGTCATTCGTGTAGGGCTTCGTTCAACCGTCGCTATATCTGGAGGACAGATATAGAGGTAAAAATCACTAAAAACGATGTTTTTATCATACAAATGATTGATCTACCCATAGATCTCGCAAGATCGATATGGGGATTTGCTAAATCGCCTAAAAATGACAAACTTTTTGTCCCAAAAATCAAAATTTTAGGGTTTTTTCCTTGTGTAAACCCTACCCCATACCCACCGACGGCCTTGCCGCTGGCCTTGTCCCCCCACCCTCCATGGCCGCACCCCCTGCAGGGGGGGCGGCGCCGTGGTCGCTCCCCCTGCAGGGGGGCGGCCGGCGTCCCGCGACAGCACCCCCTACAGGGGGTCGGCAGCCGCCCCGCGGTCGCACCCCCCTGCAGGGGGGCGGCCGGCGCCTCCTCTCACCGCTGACCGGCGGCAGTAAGGGGGTGGTAGTGGCTAACCCTAGCCGCCGCCCCTAACTTTACTGGGCTTAGAGCCCAGATTCAAAAAAAAATTTACTGTCTTGCGGGCCTGAAGCCCGCAAGCAAACTGCGGGCCTCAGGCCCGCAGGCTTTGTTTTAAAAAAAAGAGGAGGGGAAGGCTAAAATAAGCCTTAAAAAGAAAATTGGGGGACTAAAGATTGAATAAAAATGGCGTTTGGGGCCACAAAACTTCATGAAAAATCATGAGAAATTATGAGGCTATAAAGGGACTTTTGGGGATATTTTGGGGATGATTTAAAAATGAAAACTTTTTCCTTCTCAAAGAACATGTTTAACAGTTTGAGCTCTTTTCCAATTTTTTTGGATACACTCAACTTGCTCAACCCTCTATTAAATGATTTCTTCTGAAAATCATTATTTCATGTGTTGCGTCACTGGCTTATTCGGTGGATATTTTATGCATGGTTGTGCATTATATTTAAGTTTAATAATTAGGAAGATCATGTGACCACTCTGCCGTTAGTTACCTAACCTAACGGTGTAAGACATTGCACAGTGGTCCAATAATTATTAAGTGATTAAATTATTTATCCTCATGCATACATAACTGCCTGTGATGTCTGTGAATGAAAATGTTGATGAGCACAATATTTCTGCATGAATGGCTAAATGCGGTTTTTGGATCGGCTGTTTAAGTCCCACATTTTATTTCCCGCACTTTTCTTTTATTTTTGAGAGAAATTGTAGTGAGGAACTTATGTAAATGTCAAAGACAGAAGACCACTTTCCATGGAGACGGAGGCCACAATTGAAGCTGGAGATATTATATGGGACCCACGGAGTTTCCAAAGTTGTATTTTCCTTTTAAGCTGCAAATTGTGTAATATGGACTGTATTGACTTTGGACTCTTTTTATGTGGGACTGGCCGATCCACGCATTTAGCTTCTCATTAAATATTGCCTCCACATGAAAATGTTTCTTTGATTAAAATGTTAATTCATGCATATTTGTGCTCTGCTAGATAAATGGCTAAAATTGCAAGCGTCGATTTTAAAGTGCTGGATGCATCAGGTAGAAACTATCTGAGCTGGCAGCTAGATGTAAAGTTTCACCTGCGGGCAAAGTCCCTCATTGCCAAACAAAATATGAGTGGGAGAACCTGAGACTGCAGGACTTTAAGTCCATTGATGAGTACAACTCAGCACTTTTTAGCATCACCTCACGCCTGAAGTTGTGTGGTGAGAAAGTCTCAGATGATAGCATGCTGGAAAAGAAGTATACGTCTTTCCATGAAAAATATGCGATACTTATGCAGCAATACCGTAAGCAAGTTCACCAAGTATTCTGAGCTGCTGTCATGTTTACTCATGGCCGAACAAAACAGAGAGCTTCTTCTCGCCACTCACAATATGCACCCTCCTGGCACT
The DNA here is from genome assembly GCA_030789695.1 of Scilla litardierei. Lineage (NCBI taxonomy): Eukaryota > Viridiplantae > Streptophyta > Magnoliopsida > Asparagales > Asparagaceae > Scilla > Scilla litardierei. The sequence goes on from CM061133.1 coordinate 37,793,038, forward strand.
GCCCCTCTACCAGAAGCTCACCATAACTTTTCCTTCAAAAAGAAGAGAGATAATAAAAGAAAAGAAAGACCACAGAAAGGGGGACAACACAAAAGAGCCAATGGCCAAGTACAGCAGCAAAAGAATGAAGGGAAGCGCAAGTTCACCTGGCGCAGAAATGACAACAAGAAAAATGATGCACCCCAACCCAAGAGGGATTGGGAAGACCAGTGTCACAGTTGTGGCATGAAAGGCCACTAGTCCAGAGTGTGCCGGACCCCACTGCATCTCCAGGAGCTGTATAAACAAAGCAAGAAAAAGAATGCTGAAACAAACCTGGTGACTGCTGATGGAAATTGAGTTCCACCCCAAGTGATTTTGATGATGAGCACACCAAATGACGCTTAGTATACTAACTACACTACTATTAAGTGTGTAGGATATGAGAAACTTTACTCATACTCAAAAAAGCGCAATCTATGCTCAAAGACTAGGACAAACGTGGCTAAGATCAAATGATGAAGCTCAAAGCTCAAATAGATCAATAAGCTCAAGTGAAGCTCACTTCTACTCCATCAAATTGATCAAGCTTCCGAAGACGTGTCCTAAGTCTATAGTGAGTGTGTTGTGTCTCTTTAGGGTATTTGTTAAAGCCAAATCATATAGACAAAACACACGCACACAAAAACTATTTGAAAGATGTTTTTGAAAATCTTTTAAATCTTTTCAAAATGTTTTAGAGAGCTTTCTCTAGTCATCTTATAACTTTCGTAGTGAAACTCCACACACCTTGTAGTTAGCTACTTTTCTGACTAGATGTGTCGCAGGAAAAACTCCTCTGGGAGTCGACTACCAACAGTAGGGAGTCGACTACCAGCTGAGAATCAAGAATTCCTAAAACACTCTGGAAGTCGACTACCTACATGAGGGAGTCGACTACCAGCTGTAAAAATCTGACGTTTTTGACTTGAATTTTGAAAATTCGTTGAGCGATTTTCTCCGTGATTTTTGGGACAAAAGTCAAAGTAAATTTGAATTTCAAATCTCAGAATTTTCCCTATAAATAAGAGCTAATTTCATTTGAGAAAAACACAACTATTGAAATCAAAATCTTTCGTACAAACGCTCTGAAAATTCTATAAGCTCTCATTCTCTCTTTAGCCAATTCTATTTTAATTGTAATCTTGCAAAATTCTGTTATTATTTTTTTTAAGATCATATTCTCGTTTTATTGGCTAATTGTTTTTCAAATCCTTATTGCTCTTCTCTTGATTTTTGTTTAAAAGGATTTTTGAAAAACATTAGATCTAAATCACAAAGAATTCTCTCGTATCCTTGTGTGATCTAGACTCTTATTCTATCAAGCCACTACACACAGTTTTGTCTATCTTTGTTTGGCTATAGAATCGGGTGTAAAACCAATCTCCATCAATTTATTGTGGTGAATTGGATATTGATCTTTATTGAGTTGTTGTTGGAACACTAGACAAGTCTAGGTGTTGCCAGTTGGAAATCCTGGTTAAGGCTAGGTCGTTGGAAATCCTAACGAGTGGAGTTAGGTACTTGTATTTGCCAAGGTAGATAGTGGAAAATCTCGTACCGGATTGGTCGGGGAGTGGACGTACCCGGGTTGCGGGGAACCAGGATAAAATCGCTTGTCTCTGCGTTTGTTTTTCTGTGATTGTTTATATTTCTTGTACAAGCATTTTTCATTTCCTAATCTTATATCTTTGTAATTCCTTGTTTATTTATTATTGCAAAGATTGTTTATTCAATTCCGATGTGTAAAGATCTCTTTGTAAAGATTTACATCTGGTTGTAATCTTCTCTATATCATATTACTTTGTTGATTAAGAACCAAGCGTAGATCACTCTACTTGGCTTCTTAGGCAACATTAGAAGGATTTTATTTGTGCTAATATTAACAACCGAAAAAGTTTACTATTTGCACAACACTATTCAACCCCCCTTCTAGTGTTGTTTGCCATCCATAGTATCCAACACTTGGTATCAAAGCAAGGCTACAAAGGTGATGGCGTCAACATCATTTCACTCTGAAGGACTGAATACCATGCGACCACCACTGTTCAACGGAACCAACTACGCTAGCTGAAAGATCAGAATGAAGACTCACCTAGAGTCATTAGACATTGAAGCTTGGACCGTTACTAAAGTCCCGTACATCGCACCTACCGACGTTGAGTTTGTGAAATGGTCTGTCGATGACAAGAAGAGAGCTAATCTTAATGCAAAAGCAATGAATGCACTATTTTGTGCCGTTACAGAAAATGAGTTCAATCGAGTCTCCCAATGTGAGACAGCACACCAAATATGGCATACTCTTCAGGTAAGTCACGAAGGAACCGAAAAGGTAAAAGAATCCCGCATAAATGTTTTACATTCAAAATTCGAATCTTTTAAAATGGAAGAAGGAGAGAGTATCACCGATGTGAATACTCGTTTTACTAATATTACAAATGAGCTCGCAGGATTAGGAAAGAAACTTTCCGAATATGAGCAGGTAATGAAGATACTAAGATCCCTTCGACCCGAATGGAAGGGAAAGACAACCGCCATCCGAGAAGCTCATAATGTGAAAGACCTCACCATTGAAGAACTAATGGGAAATCTCATGGCATATGAGATTGAGCTTGAAGAAGACAAGAAGATCGAAGAAAAACCAAAGAAGAAGAATCTCGCGTTCAAAGCCCAAGAGAAAGATTTCGATTACCCGGACAAAGAAGACCATATCGCATTCATCTCAAAGAACTTTAAAGAGTTCATCACAAGTAAGTATGGAAAATGATCTTTTAGACCCACTAACAGTATTATTTGTTTTGGTTGTGTCACGACCCGCTTCCCTAAAATGGAGGCGAGACGTGAAAAGGTCCGCACGAGAGTGGAGCTGTGGAGCCCCAAACCCGATAAGCGTCCACAATACATAAACAGGTCCCTGTAACCACAACAGAATAACAATAATAACACAAGGAGAGACTGAAATAAAATTCCACATCTCACAAAATGTCCAACATCAACAAAAGTCCAACATCCAGAAAAGCCACCAGGCTAAAACAAAAGAGTGTAAAGGCCCAGAACAAGGCCAACAAAAGATGCCACAACAACAAGTATGGGTGCTACGCACCGATAACAAAAAAACTGTCTAATAAAAGTAAAACACAACGAGGACACTAGGACTGGTCCCCAGTGTCCACGTACTCCCCGTCAAACACAAGCACGGGCTCGGCGTCCGCAAACACCTCGTCCCCAACAAGTAACTCAGGCTCGGGCTCTAACATGTGTCACCCAAAAGAGAAAACGGGCACATGTCAGCAAGTCGAACGACTTGTGCAAGGAAACGGGAATAATGGTAAACTAGCAACCTAGCAATTAAAACATGGTGCATGGCAAGTAAAGTACGGTGGTAACAAGTAAGGTAAAGGAGAGTACAATTGGCAAATATCAAGTAGTAGGGGTGACATGTAATGTCAAGTAACAAGTAAGGTAAAGTGTAGTACAAGCGGCAAGGGGTTGTTGTGACATGTAATGTCAAGTAACAAGTACAAGTACAAGGGATCACTCAACGAGTGCCCTATTACCCGCAGGCTGTGTTCAAGTATCAAGTACAAGGGATCACTCAACGAGTGCCCTATTGCCCGCAGGCTGTGATGAGCTCGTCTTCTGGAACACGAGCCAGAAAGTGTATTTGATAAGTATGGCGTAGGGGTGCACCTAGCCGGAACAAGTAACACTAGTATGTAGCGATGCTACGCAATCACGATGAGTATTCAAGCATGCAATGACATGAGCAGATAATTCGCATACCGTTAATTAAATTAAACGTGACAGGCGAAATGCAATGACATGAACATATTCGCGTACCGTTAATTAAATTAAACGTGACAGGCGAAATGCAATAACAGTTAAGGATGCATGGATGACATGAACAGTTAATACGCGTACCGTTTAGGGAAAGTAAACGTGACATACAAGCATGATGAAGGTGACGGACCAAGCTTCGTTGTCAAGCTAGGTCAATGGCGTCTAAACGGCTATCCTTTCACCGTCTAGTCTCTTTTACGCTAAAGCAAGGTAAATGGCCTAAGACATGGCCTAAATCAAGAGATGCAAGTTTCACTTGCCTATCACCGGGGAGAACGGTTACGAAAGTTCGTCTCCGCGGATGCTAGCCTACGGGGAATCGCTGTTATGGGGAACAATCATCAAAACACAAGTATTTTATTAGGGTTTCATAAAAATTGCGATAGGGTAAGAAAACAACGGTAGATCGATTTCTTACCGAGAGGAGGCGGAAGGAACACTCCGGGGAACCCTAGGACCAGATCTGGAAAAGATTAGAGAAGTTTGGGAAAACTAGGGTTTTGGGGGATTTGGGGATTTTGATGGGTTTTGATGGAGGTTTGGGGAAGATGAGGGGTAGATAGAGTAGATGGATGGATTGGATGATGGATTTAGGGCTTGGAATGAAGGAATGGAGCTTGGAGGAAGATGGGGGCTCAATGGGGGTGAAACTAGGGCTTAGGGTCGTGTTGGAGAAGAAGAAGTCGTTTGGGAGGGGTATTTATAGGTTGGGCTGGCGGCTGCCCAGAAATTAGGGTTTTAACACTGGTTAGTCGGTCAAAGAGCAACCACTGACCGACTAGTTTGGCAACTAGTCGGTCGGTCGACCAATGCTGACCGACTAAGTGCAAACAGTAACTCCTGAACGAAAATAGGATTCTAGAGTTAGTCGGTCCATGAACAAGTACTGACCGACTAGTTTGGCATCTAGTCGGTTGATGAACGTTCTTAGACCGACTAAGGGTAAACAGTAACTGATACAAAAATAAGATGATGAGTTAGTCGGTTCAAGAAGCATTACTGACCGACTAGTTTGCAACCTAGTCGGTCAACCAACGTTCTTAGACCGACTAACGATAAACAGTAACTCCTGAGAAATTTAGAAAGCTAACTAGTCGGTCCAAGAAGGATTGCCGACCGACTGGATCGTCATCTAGTCGGTTGGTGGCCCTTCTTACACCGGCTAATGAGCACAGAAAGTACCGATACGGAGCGCGGGGCCCCGGGATCGATTCCTATGACTCCTAGGCTTGATCTAACAGTTAGATACGACCGTTATGAAGTCCGTCACGAGTGACATACTTCGAAATCGACAATCCTAAGGAAGAAGCGAGAAAATACGACGAATCGATCGAAAATGAAATCCATGGAGACGAAAACCACACATAAGGAGAAAATTCACCAAAACACATATTATATTATATTAAAATCCAGACTCATGAAAAGCAGTCGTTACATCCTCCCCAACTTAAGAAAAATTCCGTCCTCGGAATTTCCAAAAACTCACGAGTCCGGAAACAAAAGTGGGAAACGCTCTCGCATCTCATCCTCATTCTCCCAAGTAGACTCTCCAGGTGAACCGTGTCGCCACATCACCCTCACAAGATTGACAATCTTGTTCCGAAGCGATTTCTGACGCCTGTCCAGAATCTGCACTGGATACTGGTCATACGTCATATCGGGGCGAACGGTAATCTCCGAAAAATCCACCGCATGAGACGGATCGCTAATGTATCGACGAAGCTGCGACACATGGAAAACATTATGAACTCCTTCCAAAGATGGCGGCAAGGCCAAGCGATAAGCTACCTCGCCAACCCTCTCCAAAATGTCAAACGGTCCAATGTATCGCGGGCTCAACTTTCCATGCTTCCCGAAACGAATCACACCACGATTCGGGGAAATCTTCAAGAACACATGGTCGCCCGGCTGAAACTCCAAAGGACGACGTTTAGCATCCGACCAATGCTTAAAACGGTCCTGAGCAATCCTCAACCTCTCCCGAATATTCCTGACGATATCCACGGCCTCCACGATCATCTCAGATCCCAACAACTCCCGATCTCCAACGTCATCCCAACTCAATGGCGATCGACATTTCCTCCCATAAAGAGCGACGAAAGGCGCCATGCCAATACTCGCCTGGAAGCTGTTGTTGTAGGAAAACTCCACCAAATGCAGATGGTCCTCCCACGAACCCTTGAAATCCAACATGCACGCCCTCAGCATGTCTTCCAAAATCTGAATCGTCCTCTCGGACTGGCCATCCGTCTGCGGGTGGTACGCCATGCTGAAACTCAGACGCGTACCCAAGCTCTTCTGCAAACTCTGCCAGAACTGAGATGTGAACCTCGTGTCTCTGTCAGACACGATACTCACGGGGACTCCATGAAGTCACACAACCTCCTGTACGATTCACGTTACATCACTATCTAAACTAGGAAAAAGGAAATAGAACGGAGAGTAAAAGAATTTTACCTCCATATATCTCCTTGCTAGCGCCTCAGTGGACTGTCCCACTCGGAACGGAATAAAATGCGCAGATTTGGTCAATCGATCTACGATCACCCAAATCGCGTCATTCTGCTTCGGACTCCGAGGTAGTCCAGTCACGAAATCCATAGTGATGTGTTACCACTTCCACTCCGGAATCGGAAGCGGTTGTAGCAACCCGGCCGCACGCTGATGCTCCGCCTTCACTTGCTGGCAGACCAAACACTTGGCTACACTCCGAGCCACGCTCCTCTTCATACCATGCCACCAATAATTCAGACGAAGATCCTGGTACATCTTGGTGCCACCAGGATGCACAGAATACGTCGAACTGTATGCCTCCACCATCAGCTCCTCTCTGATATCCCCAGCAGGCACACACAACCTGGCTCCAAACCTCAGCGAGCCATCCTCATGAATCAAAAAGTCAGTCCGCAGACCGGCTTCCACCATCTCCCGAATCCTGACCAACTTCGGATCCTCAGCCTGGCCAGCCTTAATCCGATCCACGATCGTCGACTGTACCTGCATGTACATCAACGAAGAAGCCTCTCCAGGAAGAACAATCTCCACGCCAGACTCGCAAAAATCCTGCTGCAATCTCCACTGCGAGGTCAAAATCATCACCGCTGGAAGCCTACTCAAAGCATCCGGAACCACATTCACCTTGCCAGGGTGAAACTGCAAATCAATATCATAATCCGCCATAAGCTCCAACCATCGACGCTGTCGCATGTTGAGCTCCTTCTGAGTGAAAATATACTTCAAGCTTTTGTGATCGGCGAAAATCTTCACTTTCTCACTCAGCAAGAAGTGCCTCCAAATCTTAAGAGCAAACACAACGGCAGCCAACTCCAAATCATGCGTCGGATAATTCTTCTCATGAACCTTAAGCTGAAGAGACGCATACGCCACAACGTGCCCGTGCTGATGCAACACACAACCGAGACCCTTACCAGAAGCATCGCAAAAGATCTCGAATCCACCGCTGCGATCAGGCACAACAAGAATAGGGGCAGTCGTCAACCTCTCCTTCAAAATACCAAAAGCACTCTCACAATCACCCGACCAATCATAAGCAACATCCTTCCGCGTCAACCTGGTCATCGGCTCAGCAATACGAGAAAAGTCCTTAATGAATCGCCGATAATAACCAGCAAGTCCAAGAAAACTCCGAATCTCAGACGCTGACGACGGAACAGGCCACTCCCTGATGGCCCGAATCTTCTCGGGATCCACTGAGATACCATCTCCAGTCACCACATGCCCGAGAAAAGCAACTCGATCCAACCAAAACTCGCACTTCGAAAACTTAGCATACAAACGATGCTTCCTCAGAATCTCCAACACCGTCCTTAAGTGCGAGGCATGCTCTTCCTCCGACTTCGAATAGATCAGAATGTCGTCAATAAAGATAACGACAAACTTATCCAAAAAGTCGTAGAAAATCAGGTTCATCAGATTCATGAAAACTACGGGCGCGTTAGTTACGCCGAAAGGCATAACCACGAACTCATAGTGTCCATACTTCGTCCTGAATACTGTCTTCGGAACATCTCCCTTCTTCACCTTCAACTGATGGTAACCACTCCTCAAATCCAATTTAGAAAACACCCTCGAACCTCCAAGCTGATCAAAAATATCATCGATGCGAGGCAACGGGTATTTATTCTTAATGGTTACCGCATTCAACTCCCGATAGTCCACGCACATGCGACGCGAACCATCCTTCTTCTTAACCAACAACACCGGTGCTCCCCACGGAGACACGCTAGGATTAATATAACCCTTCAGCAACAGCTCATCCAACTGCTTTCGCAACTCTTCCAACTCAGCAGGTGCCATACGATACGGCGCCTTCGAAATCGGCTGCGCACCTGGAACAAGATCGATAGAAAATTCCAGAGCTCGATCAGGCGGCAAACTAGACATCTCCTCGGGGAAGACGTCGCCAAAATCTCGCACCACAGCTGGCCACTCCAGCTCCATCTGCATAGCCACAGCCTCCACCGGCCTGGCCCGAAATCTTACAGGACCAAGCGAACTGCTACCACGACTGAACTCAAACACTGGGTGTCCGAGAATCTCGAACACCACCTTCTTCCTCCTGCAGTCGATCGTAGCATAGAAGCTCGCAAGCCAATCCTTCCCAAGAACTGCATCATAGTTGATGATGTCGTGGACAATGAAATCAGCACAAAGCTCACGTCCACAAACCACCAACGGGCAAGAATTGCGACCACGATGCACCGAGACCACACCATTCCCTGTAACGATATTCTAACTCTTGGGAAGAGGGGACGTCGACAAGGAATGCCTCTCCACGAAGCTCCGGGCCAAAATGCACATCGATGCACCAGAGTCAAAGAGGACTCGTGCAGGAAACGTGCAAACCAAAACCACACCTAACAAGCAATTAACAATCAAATCCTAGTCTAGCAAACAATCATGAGCAAGCAACCAATGTAATCAAAAATCAACTAACTAAGGGAGATAAATAGCTAGAATGAGCGTTACCTGCAATAACTTCATCCACGGCCATGCTCTCCTCCTCAGTCATCAGAAAGGCCTGCCCTCTCGGCGGAACAACCTGCCGAAAGGCCTGTCTCTGTGGAACAAGGGGCGCTCCACGTCCAACGGGCACAGGAGCTCGCTGCTGCAACGGCTGTGCTGCAATAGGAGCCCGCCAAGGCTGCCTCGACTTCGGACACTCCCGGATGGTGTGGGCAGGATCTCCGCAGACAATGCACTGTCCTAGAAACCTCCTACACTGATCCCTGAGGTGTCCAGTCTTGCCACAGAAATGGCAAGTCTTCAGGATAGGCCCTCCTGGCCTCTTGAACTGCACCGGATGACTAGGCTTGAAACCAGGCCTAACCACCGCCCCGGCCTGCTCCATAGGCCTCTTCCCAGCTCCGGAAACATGTCCCTTCCTCTGATTCAAATTCAACTCCTGCCGCCTCGCAGCAATCAGAACCTTCTGATATGTCTCCAAGTCAGAAGAGGTCACAAAGCTCTGAAGCTCCAAGGCAAGTCCCTGGAGAAATCGCTGAGCTTTCTCATCGGCATCCTGCACCATCTTAGGTGCAAACCGACTGAGCCTCGTGAACTCCTGGTGGTACTGATCCACCGACAAGCTCCCCTGCTTCAGATCTATAAAGCGCTGCAGCATCACCTGCCGAGCAGCCTTCGGGAAGAACTCTCCATCGAATCTGGACTTGAAGGTAACCCAGACGATCGGCTCCACCAGCATCTTCTCTTCAGCATCCCACCAATTCCTGGCGTTATCCTTCAGCTGCCTCTTAGCCAAATCAACCCATCCAGCTGGGTTAATCTTCGCCATCTTCAGATTGTCCTCGACGTTCCGAATCCACTCATCGGCAGCCAGAGGACCCTCAGAACCATCAAAATATGCGGGACCCAGCTCCCGAAATTGCTTCGCTCCTGGCTCAGAGCGAGGAACATCCGGAAGAGCCCGGGCAGCTCGAGCAAGTGGAGCATTCTGGACTTGCAAAAGCACGCCCTGCTGCACTTGCATCATCTGGATCATCATCCGCATCATCTCACCGCTGGTGGGTTCCCGCTCAGGCTCCTCATCATGAGGGGGCGCACCACTACCACCACCACGGGTGAAACGCCTTCCTGCCATCTAGTGACACAGAAAACGAATCAGATCAGACTCATAGCTTATGACTCGGACGTCGAACTTAGTTTATTGGACATTCTAATATTATTATCGCTATTCCAAAAATCGCAGTTACAGAGGGACCTGCATGGGCCACCACTAAAACCTGTCACGACCCGCTTCCCTAAAATGGAGGCGAGACGTGAAAAGGTCCTCACGAGAGTGGAGCTGTGGAGCCCCAAACCCGATAAGCGTCCACAATACATAAACAGGTCCCTGTAACCACAACAGAATAACAATAATAACACAAGGAGAGACTGAAATAAAATTCCACATCTCACAAAATGTCCAACATCAACAAAAGTCCAACATCCAGAAAAGCCACCAGGCTAAAAGAAAAGAGTCTAAAGGCCCAGAACAAGGCCAACAAAAGATGCCACAACAACAAGTATGGGTGCTACGCACCGATAACAAAACAACTGTCTAATAAAAGTAAAACACAACGAGGACACTAGGACTGGTCCCCAGTGTCCACGTACTCCCCGTCAAACACAAGCACGGGCTCGGCGTCCGCAAACACCTCGTCCCCAACAAGTAACTCAGGCTCGGGCTCTAACATGTGTCACCCAAAAGAGAAAAGGGGCACATGTCAGCAAGTCGAACGACTTGTGCAAGGAAACGGGAATAATGGTAAACTAGCAACCTAGCAATTAAAACATGGTGCATGGCAAGTAAAGTACGGTGGTAACAAGTAAGGTAAAGGAGAGTACAATTGGCAAATATCAAGTAGTAGGGGTGACATGTAATGTCAAGTAACAAGTAAGGTAAAGTGTAGTACAAGCGGCAAGGGGTTGTTGTGACATGTAATGTCAAGTAACAAGTACAAGTACAAGGGATCACTCAACGAGTGCCCTATTGCCCGCAGGCTGTGTTCAAGTATCAAGTACAAGGGATCACTCAACGAGTGCCCTATTGCCCGCAGGCTGTGATGAGCTCGTCTTCTGGAACACGAGCCAGAAAGTGTATTTGATAAGTATGGCGTAGGGGTGCACCTAGCCGGAACAAGTAACACTAGTATGTAGCGATGCTACGCAATCACGATGAGTATTCAAGCATGCAATGACATGAGCAGATAATTCGCATACCGTTAATTAAATTAAACGTGACAGGCGAAATGCAATGACATGAACATATTCGCGTACCGTTAATTAAATTAAACGTGACAGGCGAAATGCAATAATAGTTAAGGATGCATGGATGACATGAACAGTTAATACGCGTACCGTTTAGGGAAAGTAAACGTGACATACAAGCATGATGAAGGTGACGGACCAAGCTTCGTTGTCAAGCTAGGTCAATGGCGTCTAAACGGCTATCCTTTCACCGTCTAGTCTCTTTTACGCTAAAGCAAGGTAAATGGCCTAAGACATGGCCTAAATCAAGAGATGCAAGTTTCACTTGCCTATCACCGGGGAGAACGGTTACGAAAGTTCGTCTCCGCGGATGCTAGCCTACGGGGAATCGCTGTTATGGGGAACAATCATCAAAACACAAGTATTTTATTAGGGTTTCATAAAAATTGCGATAGGGTAAGAAAACAACGGTAGATCGATTTCTTACCGAGAGGAGGCGGAAGGAACACTCCGGGGAACCCTAGGACCAGATCTGGAAAAGATTGGAGAAGTTTGGGGAAACTAGGGTTTTGGGGGATTTTGGGATTTTGATGGGTTTTGATGGAGGTTTGGGGAAGATGAGGGGTAGATAGAGTAGATGGATGGATTGGATGATGGATTTAGGGCTTGGAATGAAGGAATGGAGCTTGGAGGAAGATGGGGGCTCAATGGGGGTGAAACTAGGGCTTAGGGTCGTGTTGGAGAAGAAGAAGTCGTTTGGGAGGGGTATTTATAGGTTGGGCTGGCGGCTGCCCAGAAATTAGGGTTTTAACACTGGTTAGTCGGTCAAAGAGCAACCACTGACCGACTAGTTTGGCAACTAGTCGGTCGGTCGACCAACGCTGACCGACTAAGTGCAAACAGTAACTCCTGAACGAAAATAGGATTCTAGAGTTAGTCGGTCCATGAACAAGTACTGACCGACTAGTTTGGCATCTAGTCGGTCGATGAACGTTATTAGACCGACTAAGGGTAAACAGTAACTGATACAAAAATAAGATGATGAGTTAGTCGGTTCAAGAAGCATTGCTGACCGACTAGTTTGCAACCTAGTCGGTCAACCAACGTTCTTAGACCGACTAACGATAAACAGTAACTCCTGAGAAATTTAGAAAGCTAACTAGTCGGTCCAAGAAGGATTGCCGACCGACTGGATCGTCATCTAGTCGGTCGGTGGCCCTTCTTACACCGGCTAATGAGCACAGAAAGTACCGATACGGAGCGCGGGGCCCCGGGATCGATTCCTATGACTCCTAGGCTTGATCTAACAGTTAGATACGACCGTTATGAAGTCCGTCACGAGTAACATACTTCGAAATCGACAATCCTAAGGAAGAAGCGAGAAAATACGACGAATCGATCGAAAATGAAATCCATGGAGACGAAAACCACACATAAGGAGAAAATTCACCAAAACACATATTATATTATATTAAAATCCAGACTCATGAAAAGCAGTCGTTACAGGTTGCAACAAACCAAGGCATGTCAAGAGAGACTGTCCATTGAAGAGAAACAATCGTGATTCCAGAGATCGTGGGAATAACAAAGATAATAATGAAAAGCGAAACAACGGAAGAAACAAATTTCGACGACCAAAGAAGGAAGCTTACGCAGCCTTCGACCAGAGCGACGATTCCTCATCCGATGAATCCTTAGAAGAAGATAACGATGAAAGAAGAGAAACAGCACACATGTGCTTCATGGCATCCACATCCTCCAAGGTAAGCACACATCATGATTCATCTAGCGATAATGATTCGTCATCAAGTGATGATGAAGACATGGATTATAGGGGAGCATATAAGGAGCTATGCAAAATGCATGAAAAGCTCATAAAAGAACATAGAAAAACACTTAGAAATATTAAAAAGGATACTAAAGAAAAAGAAGAAATCATTAAAGAAAATAGTCTCCTTAAAGAAAAGAATGATTTTTTGCAAAAAGATATTTCATTGGTAAATGAAAAAGTTGAAAATCTGAATAATCTTCTCGTATCTGTCAAAGATAAATACGACGCTACGATGAAAATTATTGAGAATTTCAACAAAGGAAAAGGGAAGCTAGACAGTCTAATAGATAATCAAAAAGCTTCATCTAGCAAAACCGGACTCGGTTATGATTCACATCATACCAAGAAACGGGTTAAGCATACTAGGATGCATCATTCTAACAATAATGTTTTGAGCATCTGGATACCAAAGAAATTATTTGATCAACGAAGGAAAAGGTATGCTACCGACTTTGTTCAACAAATTCATTTCAACAAAAACTATAAATATGTTGTTCATGAAGGAACTAAACCATACTGGGTTTGGCTTCCTAAAGACTAACTTCTCGGACTCAAAAAAAGAGTACCATAAACGTTTTATTTTTTTCAGGTACTCCAAAGAAATGAAAGGAAGAAAACAAGATCAAACGCTTTGTAAAGGATCAACATCAACAACTTTCTTGTGCGACTCAATTTTTTCTTTGCTAAATATATATGATTAAATTTAATTTTCTTTATTTGATCTTATGTATTTGTGTTATACTCCTAAAAACATTTTGTGTTCAGAAATCGCACTCGACCTGGATCAAAAACCCATCGGGATGAGAAAACGACTCAACCCAGTAGGGAGTCGACTACCTACATGAGGGAGTCGACTACCAGCGTATATGCGAAATTCTGGGTTTGTTTTTTTGACTAACTCCTAATGGGTTCTATTGAGTAAATGGGTTCATATCCTTAAGGCAACTTATACCCAATAAGCTAAAACTTCATCCTAACCCTTCATCTCTTGATCCTAAGACCCTCATTCCTTCCCATCTTTTCATCCAAAGATTAAAACCCCCCAAGAGAAACCCTAGGTAGCCGACTACCTCATTTTCTCCTCCTCTCTTGAGAATTCTATTGGTGCTTGGGTTGTTTGAAGCTCCTCCAAACTTCATCTCTTCCAAAAACCTACTCAAGGTAAAATCTTTTTTTACTTCATGATCTTTACTTCATTATTTCTTTTCTCTTTCTTATCTAGCATCGTAAAAATACTATTTTTACTCTTTCTAGATGCCTATCAAAGGAATTTTCACCAAGAAGAGAAAAACCTCATCTGAAATTGATTCTGAAAAAGAAACCATTCTACCCTATCTTTTCAAAACCACTACTTATGAACAATTCGTTAAGGTCACTAAGAAACCCATCCTCCATGAACGTTTTGTTAAGCTTAATGATGTTATAAATTATGGCATTGATAGCTTACTAGATTTTAGAACTTGGCCAACCTATTTTCCTCTGAAAATACTTATCTTTGCTATCCAAGGCTTGTGCACTTGTTCTATGCTAATATGGACTACGACCTTGCTAAAAGCCGCTTCATAACCAAAGTTCTTGATACAAAGCTTGCCATTACTGTTAAATCCCTAGGAGAAGCCCTAGGAATTCCATATTCTGGCATGCTACTTGATAAAATAGAAATGACTGAAGGAAGTATTCTAGAGAGAATGTATTTGCCAGGAAGACATTTCCAGACTAAACTGCCATGTAGCGATCTTCGCTATCCGGCAAGAATTTTGGCAAATATATTATCCTATAATATTACTCAGAAATCTGGAAGTCATTCTATCCTATCTGAGAAGCAGGCCAAAATGCATCTATGCTATACTAGGTAACATTCGCATCAATTGGGCCAAAGTTATCTTGGATTCTATACTTGCTTCAGCTTCTTCTGATAGACCATCTTCCACCTTAGCTCATGGGCACTATCTCACTATCTTGTTTATTAGCTATAATGTGCCTTTGGATCATGAAACTTCTATTCTAGAACCGGCTCGAGTTTTTGATGTTCATGCACTTGGGAGAATGAATCTTCACCATGACCTTGATGAGAACATCCCTGAAGAAAAACTTGCAGCTGAAGGAGGATCCTCATCCTCTAGGAAAGGTAAGAAAATTGTGGTTTCAGATTCTGAAGAAGAAGGAGGAGGAGAAGAAGAAAGAGGAAGCAAAGAAGAAGAAGAAGAAGAAGAAGCACCGGCGTATATTCTTGAGCTTCAAGAAATGCTTCTAAAGATGATTGGAAAATTGAATATTTCACAAGAGAGGATTTGAAGATCTCAATCGAAAGGTGGACGACCTTAAGGAGTTCGTCGTGAAAAGTAACAAGATGACTGAGGATACGCTTGTTATGATCCTTGAAGAGATCAAGGAACTGAAGAAGAACATCGGTCATCCTTAGCTTCTCTCATAAACAATGGTTCTCTTTCAAAAATATTATGTCCTTAAGACTTATGGCTTGTAATAACTTTTATCGTGTGATGCTAGCTATCATGAACTTATCTTCTATGCAATACTTTAGTTGTTCTTATAAACTAACATCTCTCTTGCAGGCATATGAAATTGAATTCCCCTCCTGATTATATTATGATTCATATATCATTGAAATTTTTTTGTTGATGACAAGGGGGAGAGAAGATTCATGAAATGCAAAAATGAAATCATATGTATTATATTGTTTTTATATTGTTTTGCTCACGGCTTCGATGCAGGGGGAGAACCGCATCAAAGCAGGGGGAGTAAGTATACTTTCATGTTTTTTTAAACTTACTTCATTTTTCATTTGGGTGTCATCATCAAAAAGGGGGAGAATGATGGAAATTGAATTCCACCCCAAGTGATTTTGATGATGAGCACACCAAATGAAGCTTAGTGTACTAACTACACTACTATTAAGTGTGCAGGATATGCGAAACTTTACTCATACTCAAAGAAGCACAATCTACGCTCAAAGACTAGGACGAGCGTGGCTAAGATCAAATGATGAAGCTCAAAGCTCAAATAGATCAAGAAGCTCAAGTGAAGCTCACTTCTACTCCATCAAATTGATCAAGCTTCCGAAGACGTGTCTTAAGTTTATAGTGAGTGTGTTGTGTCTCTTTAGGGTATTTGTTAAAGCCAAATCATATAGACAAAACACACGCACACAAAAACAATTTGAAAGATGTTTTTGAAAATCTTTTAAATCTTTTCAAAATCTTTTAGAGAGCTTTCTCTAGTCATCTTATAACTTTCGTAGTGAAACTCCACACACCCTGTAGTTAGCTACTTTTCTGACTAGATGTGTCGCAGGAAAAACTCCTCTGGGAGTCGACTACCAACAGTAGGGAGTCGACTACCAGCTGAGAATCAAGAATTCCTGAAACACTCTGGAAGTCGACTACCTACATGAGGGAGTCGACTACCAGTTGTAAAAATCTGACGTTTTTGACTTGAATTTAGAAAATTCGTTGAGCGATTTTCTCCGTGATTTTTGGGACAAAAGTCAAAGTAAATTTGAATTTCAAATCTCAGAATTTTCCCTATAAATAAGAGCTAATTTCATTTGAGAAAAACACAACTATTGAAATCAAAATCTTTCGTACAAACGCTCTGAAAATTCTATAAGCTCTCATTCTCTCTTTAGCCAATTCTATTTTAATTGTAATCTTGCAAAATTCTGTTATTATTTTTTTAAGATCATATTCTCGTTTTATTGGCTAATTTTTTTTCAAATACTTATTGCTCTTCTCTTGATTTTTGTTTAAAAGGATTTTTGAAAAACATTAGATCTAGATCACAAAGAATTCTCTCGTATCTTTGTGTGATCTAGACTCTTATTCTATCAAGCCACTACACACAGTTTTGTCTATCTTTGTTTGGCTATAGAATCAAGTGTAAAACCAATCTCCATCAATTTATTGTGGTGAATTGGATATTGATCTTTATTGAGTTGTTGTTGGAACACTAGACAAGTCTAGGTGTTGCCAGTTGGAAATCCTGGTTAAGGCTAGGTCGTTGGAAATCCTAACGAGTGGAGTTAGGTACTTGTATTTGCCAAGGCAGATAGTGGAAAATCTCGTACCGGAGTGGTCGGGGAGTGGACGTACCCGGGTTGCGGGGAACCAGGATAAAACGCTTGTCTCTGCGTTTGTTTTTCTGTGATTGTTTATATTTCTTTTACAAGCATTTTTCATTTGCTAATCTTATATCTTTGTAATTCCTTGTTTATTTATTATTGCATAGATTGTTTATTCAATTCCACTGTGTAAAGATCTCTTTGTAAAGATTTACATCTGGTTGTAATCTTCTTTATATCATATTACTTTGTTGATTAAGAACCAAGCGTAGATTACTCTACTTGGCTTCTTAGGCAACATTAGAAGGATTTTATTTGTGCTAATATTAATAACCGAAAAAGTTTACTATTTGCACAACACTATTCAACCCCCCTTCTAGTGTTGTTTGCCATCCACAGGATCCAACAACTGCAAATAATGCAGTCAAGTTCATAGCAAAAGACTTCGAATTAGAGGACATGCTCGATTAGCCTACCACATTTATCTTAGCATTTTATTTTCAGAACAATCTATCTTATGAGAGCTTTTTATGTAATTTGATTTATTTTGAATAAAAGTTACTTTCTGAATGCAAATGTTTTACTCATCTTTTTTAGATGGAATGCTCTCATGACTACTTGGTAAACAGTGCTTCGACACATATGATCCTTCAGCATAAATGCTATTTTCATAGCATTATACCATATAAGAGCCCTGTAAATACAATTTCAGGGCCATCGGATATAATTGAAGGTTCTGGGAATGCAACCTTGTTGCTCCCAAAAGGAACAGAAATTAAAATTAAAGATGCATTATACTCTCCGAATTCCAAACGAAACTTACTAAGTTTCAAAGATATCTGTCTGAACGGATTCCACTTGGAAACAGCAAATGTAAAAGAAAATGAATTACTGTATGTTACGTCTCAAGAAAATAGAGTCAAAACCATACTTGAACGTTTTGAGAGCCTTTCATTGGGCCTTTACCATACAAAGATTCGGAGAGAGGAAGCAATTCTGAAGGAGCACCTGAAGTGCCCGACATCAGCCAAATTTTTACTTTGGCATGATAGACTTGGCCACCCTGAATCTGTATGATGCACCGCATTTTATCACAATCTCATGGGCATAACCTGAAGACCAGAAGATTCTTCAGAAGGGAGAATTTCCTTGTGTATCCTGCTTCATGGGTAAATTAATAACAAGGCCATCACCACTTAAAGTGGATATCAAGTCTCCAAGATTCCTTGAAAGAATACACAGAGACATATGTGGACTCATCCACCCCTAGTGGGCCTTTCCGGTACTTCATGGTACTGATTGATGCATCTTCGAAATATTCGTATGTGTGTGTACTTTTGACCCGCAACTTAGCTTTTCCAAAGCTCATGGCACAAATTATAAAGTTGTGGGTGCATTTTCCAGACAACCAAATAAAGAAAATACGTCTGGATAATGCGGTGGAATTCACCTCCCAGTCATTTCAAGAATACTGCCAGGCAACGGGAATAGAAATTGAACATCCGGTGCCGCATGTTCACACCCAGAACAGGTTAGCTGAGTCGCTAATTAAAAGACTCCAATGGATTGCACGTCCATTGCTAATGAAATCCCAGTTACCGATGGATGCATGGGGACATGCAATTCTGCATGCTGCATCATTAATAAGAATAAGACCCTCAGGAGGTCAGAGTCTCTCTCCAATGCAACTTGCATATGGAACGTCACCGAACATCTCTCACTTGAGAATCTTCGGCTGCGCAGTTTATATCCCCATCGCACCACCCCAGAGGACCAAGATGGGACCTCAACGTCGCCTAGGTATTTATGTAGGGTTTGACTTACTCTCCATTATTAGATACTTAGAACCCCAAACGGGGGACGCTTTTAAGGCACGTCTTGAATACTGTGACTTTGATGAGACATATTTCCCCAAAAGGGGCCTAGAATTGAAAATTCTAGCGCGAAGCAAATGTTAACGTGCGATACAAAAAGCTTGACCCACTATGACTCGGTAATAAAACAATGTGATGATAAGATCCCGAAGATCCTACACATCCAGAACACAGTTCATAGATTACCGGACTCATTTACTGACAACCAGAAGATTGTCAAGTCACACATCCTTGCTGCAAATACTCCAGCTAGAATTGACATCCCAAAGGATGGATGCAATCCACCAGCAGCAGAAGTGGCTGCACCTCAACAGAAAAGAGGCAGACCACCAGGCTCCAAGGATAAAAATCCAAGAAAAAGAAAAATATCCGGAGACCTTGAGACGATACCCCCACAGAGAAACGAGCCCGTGTCCATACCCTCTCCCCTCCGGGAATCCACTGCAGATGAACTGCCAGGAGAAACTGAAATATCTTTAAAATATGTACATAAAGGGAAGGTATTGGACAGAAAGAGTTCAGTCGTCGACGATGACTTCACGTTTCACATTGCTATTCACGTCGCCAAAAGCGACGATGAGCATGATCCACATTCCGTTGCTAAATGCAAACGTTGAAATGACTGGCCAAAGTGGAATCAGGCAATAGAAGCCGAGCTGGACTCGCTTCAGAAACACACAGTCTTTGGGCAAATAGTCCAGACAGCTACTGGTGTCAAACCTATGGGATACAAATGGGTATTCGTAAGAAAAAGAAATGAAAATAATGAGATCGCACGCTACAAAGCTAGACTTGTAGCACAAGGATTTTCCCAAAGACTGGGTATTGACTATGAAGAAACATACTCCCTGGTCATGGATGCAATCACCTTCAGATTCATGATAAGCTTAACAGCAAAGGAAGGCCTAGATATGCAGCTAATGGATGTTGTGATTGCATATCTATACGGTAATCTCGACAAGGAGATATACATGAAACTTACTGATGGCTTCTCAAGGCCTGCTGAAATAAAAGATAGACCTCGAGACGTCTACTCTGTTAAGCTGCAAAGATCACTGTATGGTCTCAAACAATCAGGAAGGATGTAGTATAACAGATTCAGTGAATTCCTTGTTAAACAAGGATTCAATAACAATGAAGTCTGCCCTTGTATCTTCATAAGAACAAAGGGAAAAGGATTCGTAATAATTGCTGTCTACGTAGACGATTTGAATCTCATTGGATCTCCTGAAGAGATCGCTGAGATATCTGTAAGCCTAACAAAAGAATTTGAAATGGAAGACCTAGGCAAAACGAAATTCTGCCTTGGCTTACAGATTGAACATCTAAAAGATGGAATCCTATTACATCAAACCACATACACAAAGAAAATGTTGCAAAGATTCCATATGGACCAATTTCATCCACTAAGTACACCTATGGTGGTACGATCTCTAGATGCACATAAAGTCCCCTTCCGACCGCTGGAAGGGGTGGAGGATATACTTGGTCCAGTAGTCCCTTATCTAAGTGCCATCGGAGCACTCTTATATCTGGCAAACTGCACCGTCCCGATATAGCGTTCGCAGTAAATTTGCTGGCCAGATACATCGCATCGCCCACACAGCGCCACTGGACCGGGGTTAGCACCTTCTGTGCTACGTCCAAGGGTCTACAGATTTGGGACTCTTCTACAAAAATGGAATATCCTCTACACTTGCGGGTTATGCTGATGCAGGT
This sequence comes from Scilla litardierei, assembly GCA_030789695.1. Taxonomy (NCBI): domain Eukaryota; kingdom Viridiplantae; phylum Streptophyta; class Magnoliopsida; order Asparagales; family Asparagaceae; genus Scilla; species Scilla litardierei. The sequence continues at coordinate 37,813,628 of CM061133.1, forward strand.
TACTTGTCTGATCCCCACACGCGAAGTCATAGACTGGGTATGTGTTTACCTATGGAGGGACAGCCATTTCCTGGAGATCCATCAAGCAAACCTTGACGGCGACCTCATCCAATCACTCAGAGATCATTGCCATCCAAAAAGCAAGCAGAGAATGCGTATGGTTACGCTCAGTTGTCCACCACATCCTGTCAACTACCAGACTGAAGATTGGAGATCTCGAACCTACTACAATGTTCGAGGACAATGCTGCTTGCATAGCTCAGCTACGAGGTGGCTTCATCAAAGGCGACAGAACAAAGCACATTTCACCAAAGTTCTCCTGGACGCACGAGCTACAGAGAGATGGCAAGATCGACATCAGACAAGTGCAATCATGTGACAATTTGGCAGACTTGTTCATTAAAGTCCTTCCTACTGCCACTTTTAGGAAGCTTATACAGAAGATTGGAATGAGACGCCTAAGAGATCTGAAAGCTTAAGAGCTTGTACAGATCAGGGGGAGTTAGGGAGAGTTTGTACTCTTTTCCCTTAACTATGGTTTTTCCCACTGGGTTTTCCATAGCTAAAGGTTTTAACGAGGCAAATCTCACCAACTCAGGATCCTGAAGTATCCACCCCATGTGAGACTCTTCTATGCTCAGAATCCCGGAGTATTCACGAGCAGAGTCCTCTCCTTGGCTGGATAAGGGGGAGTGTTGTGAACGGTAAATACCGGAGTTGGTTAAGATTCTGGGCTACCTTAGAGATAGGCTCATATCAATGTAGCCTATATTTGTATTCTCCCCACTTGCCTATAAATAAAGAGCAGGGGGCTCCTCCCCCAGTAGTTGATTCATAACAAATTCTAATAATTTCCAAACGAAATTATATTTTTGATGAACAATATAATAGCATTTTTGATGTTGCATTAGACAAAAGGATTGATCTGGAGCTGGAAAAGTTATATTCAGAAAATCATAAAATTGAGATGAAACAGTAAGAGTTAAAGCATCCTTTTACTTGTGAATGGAGTGATTCATTCTTTAGAATGTGTTTTTTGCAATGCTCAAGAGGAGACTATTTCTAATTTATTTGTTCAGTATAATCTTATGAAATCCATTTGAAAGTATATTTTATCAAATTTACAGATTGTTTGGCACCCTGATGATGTGCAGTCCATTTGATCAGAATGGGGGCAAACAGTTTATTTTTTGATGTTGCATTAGGTAGTTTGCCTATAATCTACACGGTCTTTATGCAAGATATATATACATAGAACCTAATCAAGTGAAAATACCAAATATCATGTTTGAGACCTATGTGTATCTCTCCTGTGTAGATATCCATGTAGCCTGTGGTCATATCCATGTACACACCTACACTTCTCTCTCATTTACGGTTGCGCGTGTACACCGCATCTTTTTCGCACGGTTTTTTTCCTGCACCGTGCACTTTGTGCACGGGTTATTTCTAGTAAGTAAATAATTTTCCATCTGTCAAGGAGTATACCAGTAATGTTAACCTGGCTCCAATACACCACCTAGTAGATATGTGTCTCAACTTCTTGGAGTGCATTGGAATAGTGTACACACTATACCCTCCATGTTATGAATCCCTAGATCTATCCTTCTTAAATTTATTTAGCACAACTAATTGTTAGATCAATGCTATTAATTTAGACATATGTGTTCAATACAAACCCTAGAAGGAGAAGGTGATTTTATGGATGCAAGTTGACCTTTTTCGTTTTTTGGGGGGAGGGGTGCACATTAACTTACAAATCGTAATTTTTCTATGATATTACATATAACTAAATCATTACAAAATATATAACGAAAACATACTTGCTTATCTCGATTTAATTTTAAAAAAATTTCATTGATTATAGATCTTAATTTTATAGTTAAAATTATTATATGGCTTCAAGTTGGACATTGGTGTCTAGATGAAAATATGAGATGAAAACCCTGATCCTATCTATCCTTCTGCTGTGATGCTTGTTGATGTTCATGAAAACTCTGATCCTATCTATTTTCTTATGCAAATTGATGGGTTTGAGTTTGATGCAAAGTTATCTTTATATGCTTTTGATACTTATTTGTATACTTATTCTACATGAAAACCCATGCTTTTATATGCAAAGTTCATGAAAACACATGCTTTTATATAATTATTCTCCTCTTAATAAGTTTGCATTTCATTAGAACTTGTTTGCTTGCTGGCTGTTATTGTCAAGGCAACATTATTCTTGAATTTTTTTCATGTGTTTATTTAATTTTCGTCTCTCTTTAACAGACAACATGCATAATAGAGGTGCTAATTTTCATTTCTAACTTGTAGATGCTAATTTTCATTTTTAAAGCGTATATTTTGTAAATACTTATTTGTTTCAATTTTTGTTTCAGGAATTGCATATGCAAGACGGAGAGGGTGGAGGACAGGGTGGAGGGTTTAATTGTTTTTTCTCGGTGTGATGTTGAGGGGGCCGAGGGGAGGGGCTGTTATGTTTAGTTAGATTGAGAGTTTACTTTTGTATTGAGGAGGCCGAGTGGCCGTTGTGTTGATGACTTATGTGGAAATTTTTTGTATTGAGGGGACAGATGGGCCTTTACGTATAGGTGGAAACTTTTTGTTGCTTTGTTTATTAGAATTTGTTGATGATGCTGTGAGAATTTTGATTGCACATGGATGTTTCTTATTTTCTGTTAATTGTGAATTTTGACTGTATATTGATTTTTTAAGATTTTCTATTTTTTAAAAAAATAAATAAATAAATAAGCCACGGATAGTCCGTGGCTAATACACATTAGCCACGGAAGTCATCTAGGGAAATAGACCGTGGCTAACTTATTGTTGCCCCGGAATTTCCGTGGCATTTAAAATTATTATGGCCATGGATTCCCGTGGTTAATTTATAGTAGCCACGGAAATTTTTCTGTGTCAAAAATTGCCACGAAAAGTCCGTGGAAAATAAAATGTGTATTGCTACGGATGTCCGTGGCTAATATCCTTGAGCCACGGAAACATTAGCCACGGACGTCCATGGCTAATGTTCCGTGGCTAATGTTTTCGCTACGGAATTTCTTCCATTGGCCACGGAATTTTTCGCATTAACAATTACACTTCCCCCTACGGAATATTAGCTACGGAATCTCTAAATTTCCGTGGCTAATGGCTTTCATGGTATTAGCCACGGATTTGTCTGTGGCTAATGAACAATTTTTCAATAGTTAGGTGTTGGTTCTTCCTAATTTTTGGCTTTTGGTCCGTCATTTTTACTTGTTTGCTTAATTAATATTTGCAATTACCTTTTCAGCATTAATAAGGGCATTAACTCGATCAATCCTCTCAGAGACAATATGATTATAGTAATTTTGCAAGTTGAGGGTAAGTTGATTGATTTTTATAGCACCAGTCATGATGAACATGACCAGCTTATCATGTACATATTTTGACTCAAATATGATGCTACTGAAACACCAGATGAAGTCTCAAAGAGTCTCACCATCTCGCAGATTCATGGGTGTGAGGTGAGGGAGTTTTTATATGGGTCTCTTGCTTAATGTGAATTGATGCGAGAAGTTGTTTGTAAGCTGGTCAAAGGAGAATATTGAGCCTGATGGGAGTTGATTGTATTAGTTGCAGGTGGAGTCTTTCAGTGACGCATGAGACAAGTCATTTCGCCTTCTTTTGGAATCTTGCATGGTTGAGCGACTAGACAGTAGACTCTTTAAGAGTTAATTTGCTGACATTTATAACCTTTAAAGTGGTAATTTTCATCTTCTAGAGACTGCCCCCACTTGGTTCACTGAGGGCTATGATGACAATCATGATATAGCTCTTGCTTGCTCTATTGAACGCCACAGTGGTGATTGCGAGACTGGTCTTACTCGCTCTAACGATGGTTATGGTACCAGTCATAAGATTAGTCTTGCTAACTTTGACGGGGGTTTGCTCCCCATCCTAGAGTAGTTCATTATCAACCCTATATGCATGATTGGTAGTGGTTAATTAGAATCCATCCCTCTGGTGAAGTCAGTGGTTATATCTTATAGGCTTCCTATAAACAGTGACCGATGGTATGTGTTACGACTATTTGGAAGCGGCCCGAGAACAGACGGTCCAAGTCCACACTCGAAGCTGGAGGCCCCCTAAGGGAGTTTGGCCCAACCTACGAGGCCCTGGCAAGGACTCGGAGTCGGGTCGACCACGACCGGGACGAGCGTCCCGTCAGCCCACGTCGTCAGGAGATAACCGCTCCCCTAAACACGCCCCCTTAATGACCATTAAGAGGCCACATTAACCCACCCCCCATGATGCACGCAGACGCCTTCAAGGAGGCGGATCATGGGGGCGGAGTTGAGGGGAGTACGGTTGGGAGCGATCTTGGGGCGAATCCTATAAAGGGGCTCGAGAGGCAACCGAGGAAAGGACCTGACCCCGGATACCAACGGACGGAGGTATTCTTCTCAAAGACCTTGTTTTCTACTCGACATTCCCTCCACTAGTTCGGTCCGAGGATTCGTGTATCGGCCACCCTGTGAGCCGTACCGGTCCCGCCGTGTATCTTTCAGATCTGTTCTGACTTAGGCATCGGAGGGGACTTGGTCGGAACCAATGTTTGCCCCCCTACGAGCTCCATCGTCTTTCCAGGTCAAGCAAATCCCTCTGTGCCGAGGCTACCCCTCAGCGCATCACCTACCGAGGCACGGCGCACCCAGCACGGAGCCCGCTCGCCCCCGACGAGCGTCTTCGCCGACCGAGGCCGAGCGTTCTCCACGGTGTCGAGGCTACCCCTCCGCACCTCATTGACCGAAGCCTAACGACCCACAGTGCCGAGGCTACCCCTCCACGCCTCATCGACCGAGGCCAAGCGATCCAAGTGACCAGCTCGTCCACCCTCGACACGCCGAGCCCGGAATTTCTGGAGTTGACGTGAGGATCCGGAGCTTCCCCCGTTGGGCAATCGCACGCTCGACGGGACCCAGGGGTCTCATTTGATCCCTCGACCACGTTGACCATCCAACCCTCGGTCAACGATTCAGTGGTGAGAAAACACCCGTACACATCTGGCGCCGTCTGTGGGAACGAACACAAATCCACGTCAAATCACTCCACCACCAAAATGGAACCAGTTTGCAACGGCACGGGGCGCATGCCCCCATCCACGAAGAAGACGACTACGTCCTGCCCGAGAACCAGTACAGCCAACCACAGGAGGGACCAGCGACTCGCGATCGGTGACCCAAGAGCAGCTCTGCCTCTTCGCTCAGGAGACCAATGCCCACCTCCGGACTCTGGTTACGACGATTCAACAGCTCGTGGACGGCCCGTTTCTCCCAGAAGATGTGTCGGCGGACGCCCCCCGGTCATAGATGGATCTGCTGTCCTTTACGCTCGGCCGTATTCACCGACCATGGCGGCGAGGGTGCCAACCCCGAGCAGCGGTTCACCCTACCAAACTTCGTCCCGGTACAATCCCTCACACCAACCTCACTCCGGGGTGAGGCTGAGGGAGGGCCCGAACAAGCTGAAGACGAGTCAGCCACAGCCTCATCTCGATGACCACGCTCAACTTACCAGCGGTCAACCGATCGTCGAGCCATCGACGGTCGACCCGATCGGAGTGAGAGTCCCTGTCGCGGAAGGCGAGAGAGCCGAGAACACCACCGGGAGAGGAGAAGCGCCCGCCGACCGACACCCGTTCCTGGCTCGGATGGGCTTCGAGCCAGCTATCCACATGGTCCCATCGGCTCGCCTCAGCAGCCCGACCTTCGTGTCGACACGAGGGGACGTCTGAGAGGCACCAGGGACGACCGTTGCCAGTTATCCAGGATGATAACTGAAGCACAGGTGCCCTCCCGGTTCAAGGTGCCGACCCTAGAGAAGTACGACGGCACAGGGGAATCGGAAGACCACGTAATAGACTATGAGGGGGTCATGACATTCCAAGGAGCCGACGACACCCTGCTCTGCCAAGGCTTCTACTCTACCGTCCGAAAATCTTCCTGGAGTTGGTACCACAGCCTCCCCAACTGATCCATCGACAACTTCGAGGACCTCTCCCAACAATTCTACAAGCAGTTCATGGCCGGACGCCAGGTAAAACCGGACTCAGAGCTTCTGTTCAATGTGGTGCAGGGTCCCGGAGAAACTCTGAGACACTACATGCATCGCTTTAATGCGGAGAGACTGAACATGGAAAGCTGTCCCGAGCTGGTCGTGAAAACGGCCCTGAAGAAAGGGCTCCATCACAGGGGCCTGAAGAAATCGCTACACAACGAGCCCCCGAAGAACCTGACGCACCCGAAACCTACACCTAGATTCTACCCGGCGGTGTCACGATCGCCAGGCGTGATATGGCCCCTAGATGTCAATTCTGGGCTCTATCCGCAAGCGGATGATGTCAAATTATAGTATAAAAGATATCGAATTCCACAGGGACGATGACAGTGTAATTGGGTTCTCAGTTTACTTTTATATCTCGAAGTGAGATAGCTATCGGGTTGAGAGAATTAGTTTTGGTATCGTTATTGATTTAAGAATAAAAAGTACTAGGGCGTTAGTGATCACCGCTAAGACCGTCGGGGATCGACGTTGGAATAGAATCCTCATGTTGCATTAGGGTTAGGGGATTAATCTCCCAATCTGTACCACTCTCGTGGATTAGAATTACGAGGTATTTCGGTGGCTCTCGTTGACGCAATAGCGGTAGCCGTTAACGTAGCGATATAGTTCGTCAATGGATCCCCTCAAGACACGAGCCGGGCATGGTCACGAGCCTTGGTTGGATCCACCGATTTCCCTATTTGAATTCTAAGGATACCCCTTAAGCACATCAATTTCACAGACCGTGGACACGATCTCGGTATGGGTTATCCTAGGGATTTGGTAGGATCGACCGAAATACTCCCATTTTATCCCCAATTCAACCTAGGGATCCGGATCTACATCTCCCCCCTAGGGTCTTAGGGCTAACACATCAACCCTAGAAAAGAATACTCACTCATGACAATATTAACGAATAAAAACACAATTTTTAGGGAAGAAAACATCATGGCAAATCGATAGAATGAAGATCGAGAAACTTACAGTGAGTAATAGATCTCAGAGAAAAACAAGATTCCAAGAACCCGAGAATAGCAAAATAAACTTTCAATAAATTTCGATCCAATAATCTTCAAAAGTGTAATCTAGATCTAACAACTTTTTCGCTCTAATCTCCTCTCCAAAATTCTATTCAAAAACTAACAATGAATCGTCTCCCAAACGCTGTCGCAGATCCCCAGCCTTCACTCGCTTCAGCGCGCAACAGCCGGCTCAAAATTCTTTCCAAAAATGGCCTTCAGCATCATTGACTGAGTCAGCGACTCGGTCGAGCAGCGGCCTGCCCGGTCGTCTGCTCGGGCCGAGCAGATATACTGCTCGACCGAGCATGACAGTAAATCGCGCTCCTCCAAAATCTTCACTCTGTCTGCACAGGCCGAGCAGCTCTGCTCGGTCGAGCAGATAGTTGACTTGGTCACTGAAGGAGTTGCTCGGGCCGTGCACGAGATTAGTCGGGCGTAGGAATTAAAGGCTGCTCGACCGAGCATCATGAGTGCTCAGTCCGAGCAAGCCACGTATCTTCTCATTTCTTCAATTTGCATCTGCTCGACCGAGCAGCTGCTCTGCTCGGTCGAGTCACCTGGGAAACTCCTTGCTGAAGCTACTGAAGCTTCTCCTCCCTCCTGTTCTCTCCTCCACTTCTCCCATGGCTCCCAAAACTCGTCAAACTCCTGTAGAGCTTCGCCAACGAGCTCACGAGCGTGTCAGATATCTCCATACCCAGATCGGATCCCAGATCGCTCCAAAATCCCTGAAAATTCTTGAAACACTACGAAACTCGAATATAACGTCAGAAATGCGATATCGTAGGAAAATATGGGATTTGAATGCGAAAATGGCAAGGAATGCGATGTCATGATGCTATGAAAAAGGTGTAAAATATGGAGACATCAGGACCTCACCAAGGTGATAGCACGGGCAGAGTGTTACATGCTAACGGAGGAAGCGCTGGCCGCAGAGGACGGGGGTCATCCAACAGGGGTCAGACGGGGCTCCAAGCGAGACGAAAGCAAACGTCGTGAGCCTGACAAAACCCGACGGGAGAAGAGGGCCAAAGAAAAGCCCCGCAAGGAAGAGGCATGACCCTCCAGGCTGAACACAACACCGGACGTCGTTCTTGTGCAGGCCCAGAAAGAGGAACGCTTTGGCAAGCCACCTCTGAAAATGAAGAGAGGTGGAAGGGACGAGGAGAAATATTGCAAGTACCACAACGACATCGACCATGACACCGACGATTGTTGGCACTTAAAGAAGGACATAGAGAAGTTGGTCAGACGCGTCCACCTGAAGAATTTCTTCGGCGATTCGACAACAACCCCCAGAGAAGGGACGTCCAGACAAATAGACAAAGGAAAGAAGGTGAACGTCGTCCAGATCGCTACGGGCATGATCGAGTGAGGGGATGGGACAATCAACCATGGCCTCACCCCCAGGTGAGACTAGCTAGACTTTATCTTCCCCCCTTTATTTTCCTCCAAATGTACTTCTGGATCTGAGAAATGCAATATTAAATCCGCTTTCATACAATTCTACTCCGTCTCGCCGCATCTGGCTTGGCCGTGAAGCTGGGAGGAAACTCCCCCGACGGACCTATTATGATGATCATCCGTAAGGCTGGGGGCAACTCCTCCAGCGGGCCGATCATACAGGTCGACCGTAAGGCTGGGGCAGCTCCCCCAGCAGGTCGAACCCTTGATGGGGTTACATCATGAAGATACACAGCATGTTAGTTATTCATTTACAAGTTTGCTTAACATCTTCAATTTCTTGCATCATGAAGATATAGTTGTCAATTCGCAGCAGCACTTGTGCATTACCAACCTGCACACCACCATTCCAAACTGCGGTGTGCCATTCTCGTGATCATTGTCACATGTCCTCAAATCTTTTTCATTAGTGGGCATACATAGATCACATAGAACGACCCTAAAAGTCTGCAACTTTGTTCTTGTCATTTCCTTGTATGGTGGATGGCCACGTTCCCTGCTTCAACACAAATTGATTTAGAGCTAAAAAGCAGGGGAACAAGTTCCTACAGCTGTCTTATATTCGTGGTTGAAAAGTTTCCTATATTTGATCTGCTCAAGATGTCATACTTGACTTCTGATTCTATGCACTTGCAGGAGTCTCATGTTGGGCTTGGAGAACTTGGATGGTTTGCAGATATTGGTGTTTTCCATGAACCAACCAACAAGGGAGCCACGACGGTGACTGAAGTCCCCGAGCTGCACAGCCCACAAATAAGCAATGCGGCATTCTACAGAAATAGCAAGGCCGGCATGTCCCACAAGAAGGCTAGGATTGAAATTTCCGATGAGGAAGAGTGCTTCACATTTCCAGATTTAGAATAGGATTGAGGCAAAAGAAGCTTAACATATTTTGTCATATGTTTCTTTTGTTTTTTTTTTGGGGTAGGGGGGGTTGTCCAGAGGAGAGGGGTTGACTTGTACATGTACCTTTTGTATCAATGCACATGTTTTAATTTATGTGATTATTGAATAAAATCAATTTAATTTGATTGTTTCTTGTAATTTAATGTTGTTGGTGGGTTATTGAAGCATTTTGAACATTAATTGGATCTATTTAAATATGAATTGTAGAAAGAAACGGTAAAATAAATTGAAAATTAAAAAAATAACATAGACAGTGCTTGTTTGGGACAGAACAAGCGCTGTCTAAGGTCCCAGATAGATAGTGATTCTTTAGTACAAGCGCTGTTTAAAGTCCACCAAAGACAGCGCTTGTATTAAACAAGCGCTGTCTAAAGTCCCAGTTAGACCGCACTTGTTTCGTACAAGCCCTATCTATGGTGGACCTTTAACAGCACTTGTACTAAAGATGCGCTGTCTATTTGGGACCTTAGACAACGCTTGTACTGAACAAGTGCTGTCTAAGGTCCCAGATAGACATCGCTTGTTTAGTACAAGCGATGTCTATAGTGGACATGTAACAGCGCTTTACTAAAGAAACGCTGTCTATTGGGACCTTAGACATCTCTTGTACTAAACAAGCACTATCCAAGGTCCCAGATAGACAGCACTTCTTTAGTACAAGCTGATGGAAATTGAATTCCACCCCAAGTGATTTTGATGATGAGCACACCAAATGAAGCTTAGTGTACTAACTACATTACAATTAAGTGTGCAGGATATGCGAAGCTTTACTCATACTCAAAGAAGCGCAATCAACGCTCAAAGACAAGGACGAACGTGGCTAAGATCAAATAATGAAGTTTAAAGCTCAAATAGAACAAGAAGCTCAAGTGAAGCACATATCTACTTCATCAAACTGATCAAGCTTCCGAAATCGTGTCCTAAGTCTATAGTGAGTGTGTTGTGTCTTTTTATGGTATTGTTAAAGCCAAATCATATAGACAAACACACACACACAAACAATTTGAAAATGTTTTTGAATATCCTTTAAAACATCTTCAAAAATGTTTTTGAGAGCTTTCTCTAGTCATCTTATAAATTCCGTAGTGAAACTCCACACACCCTGGAGTTAGCTACTTGTCTGACTAGCTGTGTCGTAGGAAAAACTCCTCTGGGAGTCGACTACCAAAGGTAGGGAGTCGACTACCAGCTGAGAATCAAGATTTCCTGAAACACACTGGGAGTCGACTACCACTCCTAGGGAGTCGACTACCAGCTGTCAAAGTTTGACGTTTTTGACTTGAATTTTGAAATATCGTTGAGCGATTTTCTCCATAATTTTTGGGACAAAAGTCAAAGTATTTTTGAAATTCGAATTCTCAGTTTTGTCCTATAAATAGAGGACCGTTTTCATTGAGAAAAATACAACAACTATCGAATTCAAAATCTCTCGTGCAAACGCTCTAAAGTTCTAAGCTCTCATTCTTTCTTTAGCCAATTCTATTTTATTTGTGATCTTGCAAAATTCTGTTATTAATTTTAAAGATCATATTCTCGTTTTATTGGCTAACTGTTTTTCAAATCCGTATTACTTTTCTCTTGATTTATTGTTTAAAGGATTTTTGAAAAACATTAGATCTAGATCACAAAGAATTCATTCGTATCTTTGTGTGATCTAGAATCTTATTCTATCAAGCCACTACACGCAATTTTGTCTATCATTGTTTGGCTATAGAATCTGGGTGTAAAACCAATCTCCACCAATTTATTGTGGTGAATTGGATATCTATTTTATTGTGTTGTTGTTGGAACACTAGACAAGTCTAGGTGTTGCCAGTTGGAAATTCTGGTCAAGACTAGGTCGTTGGAAATCCTAACGAGTGGAGTTAGGTACTTGTATTTGCCAAGGCAGATAGTGGAAAATCTCGTACCGGATTGGTCGGGACTGAACGTACCCAAGAGTTGTGGGGAACCAGGATAAAAATCCTTGTGTCTGCGATTACTTATCTGTGTTTGTTTATCTTTGCTCTTACTTTAGTATTCGCTAATTGTTATTCATCTATTACAAAGATCAACTTACTTTTATCCGCTGTGAATATAATATTTGTATTTCTTGCAATCTTATCTGTGCTTATAAATACTCTGGGAGTCGACTACTGTTCATAGGGAGTCGACTACCTGCTGTGAAATTACTCTATGTATTTTAAGATTACTTTGTTGATTAAGAACCAAGCGTAGATCGCTCTACTTGGTTTCTTAGGCAACATTAGAAGGACGTTTATTAACAATCGAAAAAGTTTACTATTTGCACAACACTATTCAACCCCCCTTCTAGTGTTGTTTGCCATCCACAGGATCCAACACTTGGTATCAGAGCAAGGCTACAAAGGTGATGGCGTCAACATCTTTTCACTCTGAAGGACTGAATACCATGCGACCACCACTGTTCAACGGAACCAACTACGCTAGCTGGAAGATCCGAATGAAGACTCACCTAGAGTCATTAGACATTGAAGCTTGGACCGTTACTAAAGTCCCGTACATCGCACCTACCGACGTTGAGTTTGGGAAATGGTCTGTCGACGACAAGAATAGAGCTAATCTCAATGCAAAAGCAATGAATGCACTATTTTGCGCCGTTACAGAAAATGAGTTCAATCGAGTCTCCCAATGTGAGACAGCACACCAAATATGGCATACTCTTCAGGTAAGTCACGAAGGAACCAAAAAGGTAAAAGAATCCCGCATAAATGTTTTGCATTCAAAATTCGAATCTTTTAAAATGGAAGAAGGAGAGAGTATCACCGATGTGAATACTCGTTTTACTAATATTACAATTGAGCTCGCATGATTAGGAAAGAAACTTTCCGAATATGAGCAGGTAATGAAGATACTAAGATCCCTCCGACCCGAGTGGAAGGGAAAGACAACTGCCATTCGAGAAGCTCATAATGTAAAAGACCTCACCATCGAAGAACTAATGGAAAATCTCATGGCATATGAGCTTGAGCTTGAAGAAGATAAGAAGATCGAAGAAAAACCAAAGAAGAAGAATCTCACGTTCAAAGCCCAAGAAGAAGATTCCGATTACACGGACAAAGAAGACCATATCACGTTCATCTCAAAGAACTTTAAAGAGTTCATCACAAGTATGAAAAATGATCTTTTAGACCCACTAACTGTATTATTTGTTTTGGTTGCAATAAACCAGTGCACGTCAAGAGAGACTGTCCATTGGAGAGAAACAATCGTGATTCCAGAGATCGTGGGAAGAACAAAGACAATAATGAAAAGCGAAACAATGGAAGAAACAAATTCTGACGACCAAGGAAGCTTACGCAGCCTTCGAACAGAGCGACGATTCCTCATCCGATGAATCCTCAGAAGAAGATAACGATGAAAGAAGAGAAACAGCACACATGTGCTTCATGGCATCCACATCCTCCAAGGTAAGCTCGCATCATGATTCATCTAGCGACAATGATTCGTCATCAAGCGATGATGAAGACATGGATTATAGGGGTGCATATAAGGAGCTATGCAAAATGCATGAAAAGCTCATAAAAGAACATATAAGAACACTTAGAAATATTAAAAAGGATACTAAAGAAAAAGAAGAAATCATTAAAGAAAATAGTCTCCTTAAAGAAAAGAATGATTTTCTGCAAAAAGATATTTCATTGGTAAATGAAAAAGTTGAGAATCTGAATAATCTTCTCGTATCTGTCAAAGCTAAATACGACGCTACGATGAAAATTATTGAGAATTTCAATAAAGGAAAAGGAAAGCTAGATAGTATAATAAAAGATCAAAAAGCCTCATCTAACAAAACCGGACTCGGTTATGATTCACATCATACCAAGAAACGGGTTAAGCATACTAGGATGCATCATTCTAACGATAATTTTTTGAGCATCTGGATACCAAAGAAATTATCTGATCGACGAAGGAAAAGGTACGCTACCGACTTTGTTCAACAAATTCATTTAAACAAAAATTATAAATATGTTATTCATGAAGGAACTAAACTATACTGGGTTTGGCTTCCTAAAGACTAACTCCTCGGACTCAAAAGCAAAAGAGTACCATAAACGTTTACTCCAAAGAAATGAAAGGAAGAAAACGAGATCCAACGCTTTGTAAAGGATCAACATCAAAAGCCTTCTTGCACGACTCAATTTTTCTTTGCTAAATATATATGATTAAATTTACTTAAATAAATATTTTTCCTCTTTATATGATCTTATATATTTGTGTTATACTTTTAAAACATGTCGTGTTCAGAAAACGCACTCGACCTGGATCAAAAACCCCTCGGGATGAGAAAACGACTCAACCCAGTAGGGAGTCGACAACCTACATGAGGGAGTCGACTACCAGCGTGTATGCGAATTTCTGGGTTTGTTTTTTGACTAACTCCTATTGGGTTATATAGATTTATTGGGTTCATATCCACAAAGGCAACTTATAACCAATAAACTAGAACTCTATCCTAACCATCCAACACTTGATCCTAAGGCCCTCATTCTTCACCATCTTTCATCCTATGTTAAAACCCCCCAAGAGAAACCCTAGGGTAGCCGACTACCCCCTTTGATCTCTCTCTCTCTTAAAATTTCATCTTGGTGCTTGGTTGCTTGGAGCTCTTTCAACTCCATCTCTTTCTCAAATTACTCAAGGTAAAAACTTTTTTACTTCATGATCTTTACTTCATTTTTTTCTCTTGCTTATCTAGTATTGTAAAAATATTGTGTTTACTCTATCTAGATGCCTCTCAAAGGAATATTTACCAAGAAGAGAAAAACCTCATCTAAAATTGACTCTGAGAAAGAAACCATTTTACCATATCTATTCAAGAACACCACATATGAACACTTCATTAAAATCTTTAAGAAACCCATCCTCCATGAACGTTTTGTTAAGCTTGATGATGTTATAAACTATGGCATTGATAGCTTACTAGATTTTCAGAACTTGGCCAACCTATTTTCCTCTGAAAACACTTATCTTTGCTATCCTAGGCTTGTGCACTTGTTCTATGCTAATATGGATTACGATCGTGCTAAAAGCCGTTTTATAACCAAATTCCTTGATATTAAGCTTGCCATTACTGTTAAATCCCTAGGAGAAGCCCTAGGAATTCCATTTTCTGGTATGCTGCTTGATAAAATAGAAATGACTGAAGGAAGTATTCTAGAGAGAATATATTTGCCAGGAAGACATTTTCAGACTAAACTTCCATGTAGCGATCTTCGCTATCCGGTAAGAATTTTGGCAAATATATTATCCTATAATATTACTCAAAAATCTGGAAGTCATTCTATCCTATCTGAGAAGCAGGCCAAATGTATTTATGCTATACTAGGTAACATCCGAATCAATTGGGCCAAAGTTATCATGGATTCTATTCTTGCTTCAGCTTCTTCTGATAGACCCTTATCCACCTTAGCTCATGTGCACTATCTCACAATCTTGTTTATTAGCTATAATGTGCCTTTGGATCATGAAACCTCAATTTTAGAACCGGCTCGAGTTTTTGATGTTCATGCACTTGGAAGAATGAATCTACACCATGATCTTGATGAGAACATTCCCGAAGAAAAACTTGCAGCTGAAGGAGGATCATCATCCTCCAGGAGAGGTAAGAAAATTGTTGGTTCAGATTCTGAGGAGGAAGAACAAGGAGAAGAAGAAAGAGGAAGCGAAGAGGAGGAAGAAGAAGCACCGGCGTATATTCTTGAGCTTCAAGAAATACTTCTAAAGAAGATTGGAAAATTGAAGATATCACAAGAGAAAGGCTTTGAAGACCTTAACCAAAAGGTGGACGACCTTAAGGAGCTCGTCATGAAAAGCAACAAAATGACGGAGGACACGCTTGTTATGATCCTTGATGAGATCAAGGAACTGAAGAAGAACGGCGGTCATCCTTAGCTTTTCTTAAAAACAATGGTTTTTCAAACAATGGTTCTCAAAAACTATGTCTTTAAAACTTATGGTTTGTAATAACTTTAATTGTGTGATGCTTGCTACCATGAACTTATCATCTATGCAATATATTAGTTGCTCTTATAAACTAACATCTCTCTTGCAGGAATAGGAAACTGAATTCCCCTCCTAATCATATTATGATTCATATGTTTTAATACTTTGTCATTGAAATATTATTTTTTGTTGATGACAAGGGGAGAAAATTTATGAAATGCAAAAATGAAATCATATGTATTATATTGTTTTGCTCACGGCTTCGATGCAGGGGGAGAACCGCATCAAAGCAGGGGGAGTAAGTATACTTTGTATTTTCAAAATTTCAACTTACTTCATTTTTCATTTGGGTGTCATCATCAAAAAGGGGGAGAGTGATGTAAATTGAATTCCACCCCAAGTGATTTTGATGATGAGCACACCAAATGAAGCTTAGTATACTAACTACACTACAATTAAGTGTGCAGGATATGCGAAGCTTTACTCATACTCAAAGAAGCACAATCAACGCTCAAAGACAAGGACGAACGTGGCTAAGATCAAATAATGAAGTTCAAAGCTCAAATAGAACAAGAAGCTCAAGTGAAGCTCACATCTACTTCATCAAACTGATCAAGCTTCCGAAGTCGTGTCCTAAGTCTATAGTGAGTGTGTTGTGTCTTTTTATGGTATTGTTAAAGCCAAATCATATAGACAAACACACACACACAAACAATTTGAAAATGTTTTTGAATATCCTTTAAAACATCTTCAAAAATATTTTTAAGAGCTTTCTCTAGTCATCTTATAAATTCCGTAGTGAAACTCCACACACCCTGGAGTTAGCTACTTGTCTGACTAGCTGTGTCGCAGGAAAAACTCCTCTGGGAGTCGACTACCAAAGGTAGGGAGTCAACTACCAGCTGAGAATCAAGATTTCCTGAAACACACTGGGAGTCGACTACCACTCCTAGGGAGTCGACTACCAGCTGTCAAAGTTTGACGTTTTTGACTTGAATTTTGAAATATCATTGATCGATTTTCTCCATAATTTTTGGGACAAAAGTCAAAGTATTTTTGAAATTCGAATTATCAGTTTTGTCCTATAAATAGAGGACCGTTTTTATTGAGAAAAATACAACAACTATCGAATTCAAAATCTCTCGTGTAATTGCTCTAAAGTTCTAAGCTCCCATTCTTTGTTTAGCCAATTCTATTTTATTTGTGATCTTGGAAAATTCTGTTATTAATTTTAAAGATCATATTCTCGTTTTATGGCTAACTGTTTTTCAAATCCGTATTACTTTTCTCTTGATTTATTCTTTAAAGGATTTTTGAAAAACATTAGATCTAGATCACAAAGAATTCATTCGTATCTTTGTGTGATCTAGAATCTTATTCTATCAAGCCACTACACGCAATTTTGTCTATCATTGTTTGGCTATAGAATCTGGGTGTAAAACCAATCTCCACCAATTTATTGTGGTGAATTGGATATCTATTTTATTGTGTTGTTGTTGGAGCACTAGACAAGTCTAAGTGTTGCCAGTTGGAAATCCTGGTCAAGACTAGGTCGTTGGAAATCCTAACGAGTGGAGTTAGGTACTTGTATTTGCCAAGGCAGATAGTGGAAAATCTCGTACCGGATTGGTCGGGGACTGGACGTACCCAAGAGTTGTGGGGAACCAGGATAAAAATCCTTGTGTCTGCGATTGCTTATCTGTGTTTGTTTATCTTTGCTCTTACTTTAGTATTCGCTAATTGTTATTCATCTATTACAAAGATCAACTTACTATTATCCGCTGTGAATATAATATTTGTATTTCTTGCAATCTTATCTGTGCTTATAAATACTCTGGGAGTCGACTACTGTTCATAGGGAGTCGACTACCTGCTGTGAAATTACTCTGTGTATTTTAAGATTACTTTGTTGATTAAGAACCAAGCGTAGATCGCTCTACTTGGTTTCTTAGGCAACATTAGAAGGACGTTTATTAACAATCGAAAAAGTTTACTATTTGCACAATACTATTCAACCCCCCTTCTAGTGTTGTTTGCCATCCACAGGATCCAACACAAGCGCTGTCTATGGTGGACATGTAACAGCGCTTTACTAAAGAAACGCTGTCTATTGGGACCTTTGACAACGCTTGTACTAAACAAGCGCTATCCCAGGTCCCAGATAGACAGCACTTCTTTAGTACAAGCGCTGTCTATGGTGGACCTTTAACAATGCTTTTACTAAAGAAGCGCTCTCTATTGGGACCTTTGACAACGCTTGTAAAGTGCTATTAAAACTAGCACCCATTTAGCAGTGGCGGCATAGACAGCACGCAGAAGCGTTGTTAAAGACCTTATTTAAGCGCTGTTAAAGGTCTCTTTTGTAGTAGTGTTTATTAGCCTATTCACCCCCCTCTATGCTTAGATCCAGATCCAATAGACGTGTACTCTTTTTCCTTAGCTATCGGGTTTTTCCATTGTGTTTTCCATAGCCAAAGGTTTGAACGATGCAAAACCTCCTAACTTAGGATCCAAAAGTATCCAAATCCCCATGATACTAATAAGCACCGTGAATCCTGAAGTATTCATATGTCAGGCTTACAATGATGGATGGATAAGGGGAAGTTTACTCAATCCCATCGAGCACCCTTCAGATCAGATCTGACTTAGGCATCGGATGGGACTTGGTCGGAACCAAGGTCCGACCCCACTGATGAGCTTTCTCGTCTGTGTAAGTCAAGGAGACTTCACCCCGCTGAAGTTACCATTCGGCGCTTCACCCACGGAGCTGATTGATCTCGATCCCGAGCTCGTTCGTCTTTCCATTCGAGGAGGCTGTCGAAGCTACCCTTCGGGATATTGACGCACGGATCCGCGCATCCCCGACCAAGCGAACGCGCTGCTATCCGATCTTGGAGGACGTACGTGCCTTACGTGACCACGTCGACCTCCGACCCTCGAGACTACTAAACTGTGGTGAGAAAACACCCTGAAACAACTTTAACAAAGGATGTCTAAGACCCTATTCAAACAGTCTTGAAACTCTATGGGAATTAATTAAAATTATCTTTAATAAGTTTAATTCTAACATCATTAACTCATTAAAATGTACGTGTATCATTTATATTATTTGAATTAAATTTATTATTTTAAATCAATTCCTCTGTTTCATGTTGTTGTTCTAGACTAGTATTTTAATTTTGTCTAGCTCGTAATGCTCGGAAAGATGCCTAAATTTAATATTGTCCAATTCCTCGTGAGATCAATCAAACATATTATGAGTTAATCAATTAGTCATGATTAAAAAAATCTTTTGTAAATGCTGTGAAGTAAGGATTTCGTATCGCTATTATTAGGCCTCCAATTCAGTGGGTTTTGTTTTGTTAAAGAAAATGTCCGAGTTTCCTAAAACAGTATAAAGCTTGAAATTCACCGAATCAAGAACCCTAGGAGTCTAAGACCTGTGTTTCCTATAAATACAAACAATTTATATAAAATTAAATATATAAGTTGAGTTTCCTAGTTGGGAGAGGGCAGCGCGAATCGCGATTCCGATCCCTAATCAAATAAGAGTTATTAATAACTTAACAAACCTTGCTCCAGTCTCTCAATCCATATAAACCCCGTGTCGCGTCCCAATGATCGACTTCGAATCTCATTGCCGATCGCAGATCAAAACAAAAGCTCTCCGTATTTCTCATCCTCCAAAAAAATTAAGGCTAGGGTTTTTGATTGTTGAGTCGAAGTTTTCTTGCGCGCGAGGTAGCAACTGCAACATTGATGATGCAAGAAGTCGACGAAGCACCCCAATTCGAGGTGGGATTTCGATTTCAGCCCAGCGCCGTCGACGTGGTCGAGCATTACCTGCGTCCGAGGGTGGTGCACGGGGTCCGAGCTCCGTCGTATTTGATCCGAGAATTAGACGTGTATCGACACGATCCCTGGGACCTCCCACGTCATCCATTCAAGTACAGCGACGGCGAGATGTACTTCTTCAGCCCGAGGCACCACGCCGGCGGCTGCTCCCGCAGGGCCAACCGCATCGCTGGGAGCGGATTTTGGGACGGACGCAGCAAGGACGAGCTGATCAAGAAATCTGGGCGGGTGATCGGACACAAGACGCAGCTGACGTTCAAGACAGTGTCCCAACAAAATGGGAGGAGAAACTGCAAGGGCGAGAGCACCGATTGGCTGATGCACGAGTTTCGACTCGGCTACGATGGCAAGTTCGACGACTTGGTGCTCTGCAAGATCTTCAAGAAGATCAAAGCCAAGCAACGAGGATATTGTGAATCGGAATCACCATCGTCGTCGTCGTCATATCCACTGCCGCATACAACGTCGTCGGACGACCAGAACGAGGTCGTGCTGCCGGGATCATCGCCTCAGCCTGCAGAACAGGATCATGACGTTTGTTACGGCGAGACCACGAACTCCGAGGAGTGCTACGGTTCTGCGACTGCTCCCCAGCCGCTTCTGACGCCGCAGCAGCCGGAGACGGTGGCCGACGACGAGGATGATTTCCTCATCGACGTAGATATTGGTAGCCTGGCATCGGCGTGGGACCAGCTCGGGGACAGCGCCTTCACATTCGATGAGCTTGGCGGGGTTAGGCTGGTTTGTGATTAGTCACTTTGGTTGAGAGAGACAAATTAATTTGGCTGTTATTTATGTAATTGTGATCTTTCCTGTTTTTGTTCATTAACTGAGCGATTAGGGAGACTGAGTTTTTGTTGTTGTCGATTATTTTCTAGATTTATGTTCAATATAACGTTGCTTTTTATTGCATTCATTCTTGCTGCATTAATCACAGTTTGGGATGGCTTGGTGGCTCATGATTAAGGTTTGATTTTGTAAGGGCACGTGTGGTTTTGTGTATAATCCTTGGAAGTGAATACAGTACTACTAGATGACCTTTTATCAAAACTCATATTGTACCATTGGGCTTATATTATGGGCTGAAAATAGAGGGCAATATCTTTGATTTGTACTTCGCAAGTGCAAAGGAATTGCAGGTGCAAATGAATTGCAGACCCATTAGTGATCCATCGGCCTAACTTGACTAATCTTTCATTTCAGAGATTTGATTCCTATTATAGGTCTTGATAACTTGACTGATCTTCACTGTCAGAGATCTGCCCAAGTTATCTTTAATCTTCTAAAAAAATACACAATCATGCAATCTTGTTCTTTACCTATTAGAAGGAATCATCATTATTGCTTGTTGGAGTTCTGCATAGAGGATAGTTTGTCGATCATGTCTTGCACGGAGCTTTGTCTCCAAGTGATGGAAATCTAACTTTAAGGACAGCGCTTAGTGATGGAAATATACCTTTAAGGATAGCGCTTACACACATAATGCGGCTTCAATTATATCTGAAGCTGCATCATATGCGTCCGCATGGTAGGAGCGCAGGGGTACCCACCCTCTAGGTGTGAGTGCATGCCGGGGTACCCTACCCCACCTCTTCCCTACACATGTGTAAGTAGCATGTGTAAGTATGGATGCCCTTGCCTTCCTATATAAGGGTAAGCAGGGGGTGTCCCAACCCCCATATATGGGTGAGTGGTAAGGCACGAGCCTCCTTCGGTCATCTAACAACAAACCAGAAATCAATCCCAAATCCAACCCTAAATTGGAATCACATTTGAACCCTAAATCAACCCCCCAGATCACCCCTCCTCCGATCATCGCACACCGCCTTCGATCGTCGTGCGCCATACCATCGGTTTCGCGCGCGGCCTCGAACCGCCCAGCGCTCTCGTCGTCCGCCGTGGAACAGCCCGCCGCCCCAGATTCCGCGCCCGTCGCCTCCGGGAAGTCGCCACCGCTCCGGATGGTGCCTCTCCGTCGCCGTGAGCCCCGATCGCCTGCGCCGCCGTGGAATCGCCGCCGCGCCACGATCTCGCCTCGTCGCCGCCTGGAAGAAGCGCAGCCGCCCTTTTCGCCCTTCGCCCTGCGCTCGAGAGAAACGAAAAAAAAGAAAGAAAGAGGGAACGAAGCAGAGAACGAGATGGGGGGAGATGTAAGTGATTTATTTATTATTATTATTAGTTATTTGTTGTAAACGTGGTGGCTATGGAATCCACAGCCCTGTATTTATAGTGGTAGGGTTACATAATGGGTGGATACCCACTAACGGGTAGGCCCACCAAAAGCCCGTTTATAACACTTCCTCTTATCCATCCATTATTGTAAGCCGTAATGAACGCTTCAGGGTTCATATAGCTTATCTGATCATGAGTCTATGGATACTTCTGGATCCTTAAGTTTAAGAGTACTTACCTCATTAAAACCTTTGCCAAGGAAAACCCAGTGAGAAAAACCAGTGACTAAGGGAAAAGAGTACAAGTCTCTGTAACTTCCCATGATCGATGGATAACATCAGAGGTGCATACTTCTGCATCCAGAGTTGATGTGGCTGCCTCGTTAAAATCTTTGGCTATGGAAAACCCAGTGGGAAAAACCAGTAGCCAAGGAAAAAGAGTACAGCACAACATTAACTCCCCCAAATAAGTACAAGATTCAGGCTTGTAAATCTCTCAACTGTCTCATCCCAATTCCTAGTACAAGTTTTCTAAAGGTGCTGCGAGGCAAAGCTTTAGTGAACAGGTCTGCCAGGTTGTCGCACGACTGGATCTGCTGGATGTCGATCTGGTTGTTCACTTGTTGTTCATGCGTCCAGAAGAGCTTGGGGGATATGTGCTTCGTCCTGTCACCTTTGATGTAGCCACCCCGTAGTTGAGCGATGCAGGCAGCATTGTCTTCATACATGGTGGTAGGTCCAAGATCTCCCGTCTTCAGGCCGGTGGTCTTGAGGATGTGGTTGATGACTGATCGAAGCCAAAAGCATTCTCTGCTAGCTTCGTGGATCGCAATGAGCTCGGAGTGGTTGGATGAGGTTGCTGTCGATGTCTGCTTCACGGATCTCCATGAGATGGCCGTCCCACCGTATGTGAACACAAAACCGGTCTGGGACTTTGCGGTATGTGGGTCGGACCTGTATCATGCATCTGCATAACCGACCAATTCGGAGGATACACCTTTCTTGAAGTATAGTCCCATGTCCACAGACAATTGTAGGTAGCGCAGAAGTTGCTTAACTCCGTTCCAGTGGCGCTTTAAGGGCGCAGAACTGTATCTGGCTAGTAAGTTAACTGCGAACGCTATATCGGGACGCGTGCACTTTGCCAGGTATAGGAGTGCTCCGATTGCGCTTAAGTAGGGTACTTCAGGACCCAGTGTTTCCTCCCCCTCTTCCAGCGGTCGGAAGGGGTCTGTGTCAACCTCCAATGATCGAACGACCATTGGTGTGCTAAACGGATGGCATTTGTCCATACGAAAGTTTTTCAGCACTTTCTTTGTGTATGTCGATTGGTGTAACAGGATTCCTCCGCTTAAGTGGTCAATTTGTAGGCCTAGGCAGAACTTCGTTTTGTCGAGGTCCTTCATCTCAAAAGTCTGTGTGAGACTTTTAGATATCTCACCTATCTATTCAGGAGATCCGATGATGTTCAGGTCATCTACGTAGACGGCAATAATCATGAATCTTGTTCCCTTTGCTCTTATAAAGATGCAAGGGCAGACTTCATTTGTTGTGAATCCTTGTTGCACTAGGAATTCACTGAGTCTGTTGTACCACATTCTACCTGACTGTTTTAGACCATACAATGATCTCTGAAGTTTGACAGAGTAGACGTCCCGAGGTCTTTCTGTCATTTTTGTCGGTAGTTTGTATCCATCTGGGATTTTCATATAGATGTCCTTATCTATATTTCCATATAGGTATGCAGTCACAACGTCCATGAGCTGCATATCCAAACCTTCCTTTGTGGATAGGCCTATAATGAAACGGAAAGTGATCGCATCCATGATCGGGGAATAGGTATCGTCATAGTCTATTCCTGGTCGTTGGAAAAAGCCTTGTGCAACAAGGCGCGCTTTGTAACGCACGATCTCATTTTTCTCGTTTCTTTTTCTCACGAATACCCATCTATATCCCACAGGTTTAACACCCTTTGGTGTTAGGACTACAGGTCCAAAAACTTTGCGCTTCGAGAGTGAGTCCAGCTCTACTCCTATTGCCTCGTTCCACTTTGGCCAATCCTCTATGCGTTTACATTCTGCTAGAGAGCGTGGATCGGTTTCATCGTCGTATTCAGTGACGTGAGTGGCAATAATGAGCGCGAAGTTATCATCGATGATTGTGCTTTTTCTGTCCAGTACCTCCCCAGTACGTACATAATTTAATGATATTTCTCCTATATTTTCCTCTGCAGGGGTTGTTAGGAGGGGAGAGGTAGCTGGGCTGAGCTCGGCATCCTGTGGTGGTATCGTTATTGTTGCTCCAGGATTTTTCCTCTTTCGAGGGTTCTTATCTTTGGAGCCTGGGGGTCGTCCTCTTTTTTGTTGAGGTACGGCCGCTTCTGCTGTAGGTGGATTGCATCCATCTTTGGGTATGTCAATCCTAGCTGGCGTATTTGCAGCAGGGACGTGTGATCTGACAATCTTCTGGTTGTCAGTGAATTTGTCCGGTAAAATGTGAACTGTGTTTTGGATTTGAAGGATCTTCAGGATCTCTTCTTCACATTTATTTGCATGCGGATCAAAATGGGATAGAGTCTTTGTGTCCCATGTAATGGTCTTTGAAGCTTCTGGCTTCTGTGTGTTAATGCCTAGTTTCGGAAAAGTGCTTTCATCAAACTCACAATCTGCTAGACGTGCTTTAAAGGCATCCCCTGTAAGGGGTTCGAGGTATCTAATGATCGATGGTGAGTCGAAACCAATATAGATACCAAGACGCCGTTGAGGACCCATCTTATGATGGGTTTTATCTGATCCAAGGGCTCTCTTTCGACTAGTGCATTGTCCGTCCTTCGCCCTACTTGAGAGCGAAGGTTGGACAACCTTGCACAAAATTAACGCAGCGGAAGCGGAAAAATAAAGAGAAAAACTTTATATAAACATTTTATATAAACTAGCCCTATCTGCATAAAACCCAAGCCAAGAAAATGCTACTATCCCGGGGTTGGGTCCAGACCAACCCCTGAGGATACTACTATCTAATTAACTACTATAGCTACTGCAATAAAATAATGCACATTAATTAAAACTAAAGTTGAGAAAACTCAACATACCCGTAACTCTTGCCTTGCAGCAAAAGTGTTACCGAAGGCAATCAATTGCCCTTCCCGCACGAACCGCTCCGATTCCAGCAACCACTTGCGCCGATCCAAACAACTTCTCGTCGCCGAGCCAACCACTTGCTCCAGAAAGTTTCACGCGAGTGAAACCTCCGCCAAGATTTCGGATCTGAATCCGAACTCCTTTGCGGCTTTGCTAGAGCCCTTAGGAGTAAGGCAGAAATTTATAGGGAGGGGAGAAATATTAATTTAAGCTTAGATCCGAGCGTGCTCCAACATTTTTGAGAGCCGCTCAGATCTAGAGCTTGGGACGAAATTTTGAGGAGGAGAGCAGACCCCTATTTATATAGGCGGTGGACTCTCCCCTTCTCTCAAAATCCGATGTGGGACTATTAATTTGGGATTAATTAAATCAAGTTAGTTTGCCTTTCACAAAGGGCAAACTTTCTCGAATTTTAACTCCCTCACCGTTGAGCTTCAATGTTGGTACAACCTACCAAATCAAAGAGGGTTCAACGGTGAACGCGTAGGAAAAAACAGCTCGTCAATCCGAGTCCGTTTGACCCTTCAAACAATTGTCCAAAGTTAGCCAAAAGTCATGCTTCTCTTAGAAACGTAGCCGTCAAGAAAATCCCAGGTTTCAAAAAAACCCTAACCAGAAAATTCGGGCTTGGTGGGCCTCCATTTTCGCTGGTTTCAGCCCAACAGTTTGGGCTGACTTGTTTTGGCTATAACTTGTGCATTTGGACTCCGTTTTTGACGCGGTTTGAACCTGCGTTTAGAGCGGGACGATCCCGTCATCTAGGTAACCTTTTCAACGCGTTTATTTAATTAAATATAGTCTTAAACAATTTAAGACACATTTAATCTCTTTTGCATCATATGCAAATTAGTCCCTATCTAGGCTTAAATTTTCATTTGCATCAAATACAAATGATCCGAGGGCATATTCCTCTACATCTCCCACTTGCACTCGGGATCATTTATCTCGAATGCAGGAGATGATTGCAAACATCTTTTGCAATATTTTATCCCTTGCATCAAATGCAAATTATTCTCCCTAACTAATTTCTACATATTACTAGACGAAGATCGCACTCTGTGTGAGACCCTACAGCCTGACCCTACTACAGGTTTGGGTTCGAGACCCTAGACGGCAGAGACCACGAGAAGTAGTTGCCGTCCCTGTTTCGGCAACATAATTATGTGGTTTAACCCATTGACAAAATCGTCGGGACTACCAAGACTGTATCTGTGATGAATACCGCAGTTTTAATCCTTTCGTCAAGACTATGTTGTTTATTCAAGTTTAGTGTATGGTAACATGTCAACCCCACCAACTTGAAACCGGTCAGTTACATCGGTCTTTAGTTAAATACATGTTGAACTTCTTTCAACATACTTTGATCAAAGATTTTCACTAAAGCACCGAACCAACACATACAACACTAACTCTCCTTAATGAGAGAGACGAATCCTTTCTTAGACACAACTCCCCTCACATGCTTCAAATGCCACCCAACCAAAATCCTTTCGACAAGTAAAGTCTTGAAGCTAGGAAAATGATCTAAGTGACACCATTCACATGCAGGTTTGTTCAATGTCTTCAAGTCATAGGACCAGCTTGCCTATCATCACAAAAAGTTATCATTGATATTTTAAATTAAGTTTAACCAAATGATAATCTTTTATGAGTCGTTCAGTGAACTCATTCTCTAATGAGCACATGCGTCTTGTTTCTGACTTCACCAAGTCAAACGATTACGAGTCCATCGTTACTAATCCATAGTGAATACAAATACACAATGGTCTTATCGATGTGTCGATATCCTTTTCTCGACATATCAATGACCACGAACCAGTTTAAGACTTTAAGCTCCAATCGGTAAAAAACACTTTCTCATAATCGTGATCGGCATCAAGATAAGTGTATACCTTGCTATAAGTCTAAGGAAATTATCTAAGTATATAAGATGACACGAATGCACAAAGATAATTTAATACCAATAAATTTATTTTTATTCATGAATAAGATGTTTTTCAGGACAATGTGCCTCATAGGCATACAACTCTCAAAACATCTACCACTCACTACAAGGCCCACTCTTTATGGTATTTCATACCGCTTTTACACATTAGTTTCTCCAAACGATCACGTGCAAGGGCCTTTGTAAATGGATCAGCTAAATTCTCTTCAGACGAGACTCTGAGGATTTCTATGTCCTTCCTCTTCTCAATATCACGTATCAAATGATATTTTCGAAGAATGTGTCTGGATCTCTTGTGGAATCTGGGTTCTTTGACCAAGCTCAATGTGGCATTGTTATCACAATACAACGGTATTGGATCTATAACAGTAGGCACCACTCCTAGCTGGCTCACAAATTTCCTAATCCAGACAGCTTCCTTTGCTGCATCATTGGCTGCTATATATTCGGCCTCCATAGTTGAATCAGCAACGGTGTCTTGCTTTGAACTCCTCCAGCTCACTGCACATCCGTTGAGAGTGAAAATGTATCCTGAAATTGACTTGCTGTCATCCACGTCACTCTGAAAGCTGGAATCCGTGAAGCCCTCAATTTTGAGTTCATCACTTCCATAAATCAAAACTAGATCTCTTGTTCTTCGCAAGTACTTGAGAATCGTCTTGACTGCTTTCCAGTGTTCTTCTCCATAGTTAGACTGATATCGACTTACTGCACCTAGTGCAAAAGCGACATCAGGTCTGGTACATATCATGGAATACATGATCGATCCAACTGCCGAAGCATATGGAATATTGCTCATGCGTTCTCTTTCCAAGTCAGTCTTTGGAGACATCTTCTTGGAAAGACTTATTCCGTGATTTGCGGGTATAAACCCACCTTTACTGTTTTCCATGTTAAACCGTTTTAACACGGTATCAATGTACCTAGATTGGGAGAGTCCTAGCATCCTTTTAGATCTATCTCTATAGATCTTCATACCTAGTATGTAGGATGCTTCTCCCAAATCTTTCATGGAGAAGTTAGTTGATAACCAATCCTTAACAGACTTCAACATCGGTATGTTGTTACCTATTAAGAGAATGTCATCAACATAAAGTACGAGGATGACTAAATTGTTTCCACTGGTTTTCTTATAAACGCATGGCTCATCTTCATTTTTAATAAAATCAAACTCTTTGACCGTATTATCAAATCGGATGTTCCAGCTCCTGGATGACTGCTTCAATCCATAAATGGATCTATGCAGTCTACACGCTTTTCCTTTGCTCCCACTAACTTCGAAACCTTCCGGCTAAGACATGTAAATATGCTCTTCTAAATCACCATTTAGAAAAGCAGTTTTTACATCCATCTGCCAGATTTCGTAGTTGTGATAGGCAGCAATAGCGAGTACAATCTGGATGGATTTGTGCATGGCTACGGGTGAGAAAGTTTCGTCATAATCTACACCTAGAATCTGACGATAACCTTTCGCAACAAGTCTAGCCTTGTACGTTTCTATTTTTCCATCTGCACCGATCTTCCTTTTGAAGATCCATTTGCAGCCAATAGGAACACTTCCCTTGGGTACATTCTCTAAAGTCCAAACTTTATTAATGTGCATGGAATCCATCTCAGATTTCATTGCATCCAGCCATTTCTTAGAGTCTCTACTCTGAATTGCTTCTTGGAAGCTAATAGGATCATCTTCAACTAAGATGCTATCCTCAACTCCTCCATCTACGAGAAATCCGTAGTATCTTTCTGGAGCTGGAGGAATCCTATTTGACTTCCTAATAATTGCTTCAGGAGCATTAGGCTCTGCCTCTCCCACTGGTTCCGTGATCTGTTCATGTGTTGATTCAGTCTCTAGACTTTTGTCCAGTTCTATTACCTCGCCGTTAGACTCCTTCACAAGGAATTCCTTTTCAAGAAAGGTGGCGTGTTTGGACACAACAATCTTTTGTTGTTCCTGGTGATAGAAAATGTGTCCCGTCGAGTGACTAGGATATCCTATGAATCTACACATAATAGACCTGTCCTCCAGTTTATCTGGATTAAGCTTCTTGACATACGCAGGACAACCCCATACCTTAATATGCTTAAGGTTTGGTTTCTTCCCGTTCCATATCTCATATGGTGTCATTGGCACGGATCTAGATGGAACTCTATTAAGGATATGGGTGGCAGTTTCTAGGGCATAGCCCCAAAGGGAGATAGGTAACCCAGAGTCACTCATCATTGATCGAACCATGTCTAACAAGGTACGATTCCTTCTCTCTGACACACCATTATGTTGAGGTGTGTAAGGAGGAGTGATCTGAGAGAGAATCCCATTCTCTTTTAAATGCGCAAGGAATTCATGGCTCAAGTATTCTCCTCCTCGATCAGATCGAAGAATTTTAATACTTTTGCCCGTCTGTTTTTCAACTTCGTTACGATACTCTTTGAATCGCTCAAATGTATCAGATTTGTGCTTCATCAAGAACACATGTCCGAACCTAGAGTGATCATCAGTAAAAGTAACAAAGTATGAATATCCTCCTTTCGCTAAAGTAGACATTGGTCCACATACATCAGAATGTACTAGACCCAAGAGTTCACTAACTCTTTCCCCTTTACCCGTAAAGGGAGTTTTAGCCATTTTACAGTTCACAAGCATCAATACAGTTCGCAATTCATAGTTAAGGAAATAAATAATGGACAAGCCCCAACTAACTGGAAGCATAATATGGTTTGATCCAAAAGATTAAGCATGAGTTGGCTAAAAAATATGTTTATCGGAAATCAAAATAATTATCAAGTATTCCACAGGAATTCACTATGGGTGTTACAGTATTTGATTCCCAAAATTGCATAAGATCGTCAATTCCCAAGTATTGCAATAATCCCATTGTTGCGTAATCGAGGTATATACCTGAATGGACCCCAACAAATACCATGCAATGCTTTCATCAATTTGATTCAAAATAGTCTATTCTAAACACTTAGACAACCCATCCAAAAAAAATCGGCCATTAAACATTGACTGTTTCAATGGATACGCCAAAATTGCATTGTACTAAAAATAAAATAAAAAGGCAAAACATCTACAGTTTTCAAATCACAATCCTCACGAACAAATAACAAAACAAAAACATTTCAAAACTTGCCTCATTTCTATTTTCACATCCGAGAACATGCAATTACTAGTCATCAAAATTTTAGTAACATAAACAAAAATGAGGTTCTGTTTTGGATTACACCCCGTGCAACCACCCAATGACAAAATGTAAGAGACTCATAAATCAGCAAAAAACAATTTCCATTTGGAGCTTTTTATCTTTTAAAATTAATTGCTCGTCTTTTGTAATGTAAATGATTGATGCATAATACAACACTGGACATCAATCCATTAATACTCTACAATTGAGTAATTAATATGTAATTCACATGTAGTAATCAATTATAGGTCTCTATGAATAAATAAACTAAAATATAGCTCCATCTAACAGCATGAAGCATGTCAAACAATAAAACCGTTCAATAAGGTAAATTCTATATCTTCATCGCAAATTGGGCAAACACAGGTAGGATTTCCATGCCAGATCAGAACATAAGGACTGGCATATGCAATATGATGCGTAATATCAAATGTAATACACATTTAGCACACCGTTACCCAGAAAATACCCGTATTCGATCTGAATCTGAATTCCTTTTTATCAAATATATATAATGACTTCAATTTCTGAATAATTTCCATATTAGTATCACTATCCACAAGAAGACAACAAACACAAATACAGTATAGCCACTATCTGTTACTTTTACATTCCTACAAACTTATCAGATGTCATTCCCTCACATGGTCAAGCCTACCACCAGAATAATAAAAAAATGGACATGACAACAAGATGAACAAGAGCAACATGCAATTTGAAAACCCAAAACTTCAATGACATCATAATGCAGCAGGGATCAATGAAATTTCACTTGTCACCAGAAACACATTTTATTTGTTATGTTATAAAATACTTGGTTGGTAATGGCATATCATGTACAAACAGATGTAAATAACAATTAATGTGATATTACTCATGTTCTTTTGGATTCATGACGATTTATCATTCTCATTCTATATGAAGCATGACAACAAGAACAAGCTCAACAGCCACCCTTTAGTCCTAACATTCAAGTGACAACTATATGAATTCTTTTCTCCACCCAGCTCTACCAATTAAAAGCCACTTGTTATATTTGAAAGAATCACAAAGTCTTATTAAGAAAATAGGACAAAAATTTCCATTTTCTTGGTATTCCAAAAAGAATCCAACATATTTAAAAGAAACTATTTTTTTAAACAATTAAATTCGGTTATGATAGCAGCTGTGACATATAGTCAAATAATTAATCTCTTCACTTTGCAGCAGAGAATTCTAACAACGATATTTCTTCACAATAAAAGGAATGATCATCTTATTAGCATATACATATACTGAACAATCAATAATAGAAATTAAAACATGCATTACATAAGTAATTGTGGATTCGGAAAATGTCATTCTAAGTTACAGCGAACCAAAAAAAACTTCAAATTTGGTCAAACATCCGTAAATAGGAGTTTCCCGTAAGCAATGCCAAATTGCCAATACCCATGGCCAACATCACATTTGCTAGAAAATTAAGAATTACTTGTACAAATTAAACGCTTGCATCCAAATAAAGAGAAAAACAATTCGAGTTCAGAGAGATCATGCAGGTGGTTAGCAGGAACAATAGCAACATCCATAAAATCTACTCTTAAGATTGTTGGACAAATTGCAGATTTTTAAGAGGATGGTGCTATTAAAACAGAGAAAGAAGGGACTTATCGGTTTGCCGAGGCGTGCTAGGCACTGTCCTTAAGAGTAGATTTCTGTCCCTCAGAGTGTGAACTCGGTGCAAGGCAGGTCCAGCGGCTACCCTCCAGGATTCAACGGCAACGGCCTTGTAAGTGTGCACTCACAATACAAGGCTCCAGCGAGCAGCAACTGATCTTCGATCTCGAAGGAAGAGGAAGAGGAACAGCGAGGGGTTGACAGCAACAAGGGATCTGCAGCAACAGAGGATCTACAGAACGGGGAAGCCGTTTGGGTTTGTAGAGGCAGAGGCGAACAAGGAAAACGGCAACAATAGCAACAAAACTTTTTGGTGGAAGGTTGATTTTTTCGCAGTGCCAAAACCCTTGATAGAATTGAGTTTATATAGGGCAAAAGAAGAGACCGTTGGAATTCCGCAATTAAAAGAAATGTTTAATTCAGCCATTAACTCAGAAAATGACCGTTGCAAAATTAAAACAGCCAATAAATGAAATTATAGCGGTTGAAACATTAAACAGGCTATTAAGGAGAATATGGCTGTTGAAAACATAATGGGCTAAAAATTATGATGCAAAACTCAGGCACTCCGCGCGCGCACCCGTGAACCCCCCCTGCGCAGGCGCGACGCCAGCGCACATACGCTAAGGTTTTCCAGATCCGACGCCCATATTTTTCCATTCGGTTCAACCCGGTTTGGGCTCGGCCCCTTGCTTGGGCTCATGCGCACGCGAGCTACCCCCAAATCCTAGCCCATTAACAAGTCCAATAGCCCATTTATAAGAAGTCTCTTATAAACCCAACCAAGTGTGTTCTCCCATCTAATGTAGGACTAAATTTTAGCTTTGAATTGAATGAAATATCCAACAATTCCATCCGCAAGGATGAGCCATCGGCCGTTATTGATACTAGCCTACCAGAAGCTTTAGATCTTTTTGAAAAGTGGGAGAGATCTAACCGTCTATGTGTTATGTTCATAAAGACTAAAATATCGGCTAGTATAAGGGGCTCGGTGGAAAAATATGACAATTAGGTCCGATCACTATTTAAGGCCATTGATGAAAAGTTCCAGAGCTCTGATAAGGCACTTGCTAGTACCCTCATTGGGAAGCTTTCGTCACTAAGGCTTACCGGTCTCGGAGGTGTGCTTGAGCACATCATGCAGATGAGGGAAATTGTGGCTCAACTGAAGACATTGTAGGTTGAGATGTCTGACAGCTTTTTGGTCCATTACATTTTGAACACTCTCCCGCATCAATACAGACCTTTCAAGATATCATATAACACACATAAGGATAAGTGATCAATGAATGAACTTTTGACCATGTGGGTTAAGGAAGAAGGTCGGTTGATCATGGAGCATGGAGAAAGTGTAATGATGGCAACCAACAAGAAAGATGACAGACGCCCCAAAGCAAAAGGAAAGTGGAAAGCGCATGTTAAGGGAGGAAGAGTCCATGTGTTTCTTCTGTAAAAGAAGGGGCACATGAAGAATGATTGTCTGAAATTCCTTCAATGGCACAAGAATAAAGGTAACTCAATCTCCCTTGTTTGTTTTGAATCTAATATGGATGATGTTCATTGTGACACATGGTGGATTGGCTCTGGTTCTTCAATCCATGTTTCAACAACCTTGCAGTGTATGCCAAACCTCTGGAAACCAGCGGGAAATGAACGAGGCATTTTCTCAGGGAACAAAATGCGCTCAGCTATCGAATTTGTTGGAACATGACGAATCATTTTCTCAAGTGGCTTTGTTTTGCTTTTGCAGAATGTTTTTTATGTACATGTGTTTTCCAGGAATTTGATTTCAGTTTCTTGACTATTTCCTTTGGGTTTTACTTTTAATTTCCATGGAACATCATTCAGTTTATGTTATAATTCAGATGTTGTTGGAAATGGCATGTTGTGTAATGGTCTCTTTATGTTTAATTTGCAAACCAATGCTTTAAATTCTATTATGCATGTTAATGCCGGTATAAAAAGATATGTTACAAATGATGAATCTTCTATATTGTGTCACTGAAGATTTAGACAATATCCAATGATAGAATCAAGAAGTTAGTAAATGAAGGAGTGCTTAGTACTTTAGATTTTACTGACTTCGAGTTTTGTGTAGATTGCATAAAGGGAAAGCAGACCAAGATATCTAAAAAGGATGTGCACAGAAGTTCCGAATTGCTTAAAATCATCTATTCAGATATTTGTTGTCCATACATGGACATACAAAGTGGTCTAAAATACTTTATCTCCTTTATTGATGATTTTTCATGTTTCATGTATGTCTCCTTGCTTCTTCATAAGAGCGAAGCATTAAATGCCTTTAAGATTTTCAAGGCAGAAGTAGAGAAACAAAGTGGAAACCAAATTAAAATTGTGAGAACTGATAGCAAAGGAGAGTATTATGGTAGATACACTGAAGATGGTCAAGCGCATAGTCCATTTGCTAAGGTTCTTTAAGAGCATGAGATAACTGCTCAATACACCAATCACGGATCTCCTAGTGAGAATGGTGTAGATGAAAGAAAAAACATGACATTGATGAAGATGGTTAGGAGTATGAACAGTAATGCCAAACTTCCTATATCCTTGTGGACTGATGCTCTTAAGACGACAACATATATATTGAACCGAGTTCCAACTAAGGCTGTCTCAAAGACACCATTTGAGTTATGGAAAGGTTGGAAACTGAGTTTGCGTCATGTACGCGTTTGGGGATGCCCTTCCAATGTAAGATATATAATCCACAAGAGAAGAAACTGGATCCTAGGAATATTAGTAAGTATTTCATTAGATATGCGGAATGGTCGAAAGGATACATGTTTTATTGTCCGTCTCATAGCACTAGGATTGTGGAGTCAAGAAATACGAAATTTCTTGTGAATGGCATGATCGGTGGGAGCGATCGCTTTCAGGACACTATTCCTGAAAAGGATCATTCTGGTACTCGGCCTTCCACATCAACTGATCGAATAATTGTTGTTTGTAGTGCCCCTCAAGTTCAAACATGCATTAATCGGTAAATTGAAATTCCACTTGTTGATATTGATCCAGAAGATCAAGTTGTTCAGGAAACTCCAGAAGTGGTTGAACAAACAGTTGTTCAAGAAGAACCACTAATGGATAAACAACCAGTTGATCAACACGATCCCCAAAAGAATGTTGATACAATATTAAGAAGATCCATTAGAGTAAGAAAATCAGCAATATCTAGTGACTATGTTGTGTATCTACAGGAGTCAGACTTTAATGTTGGAGCGGAAAATGATACTAAGACGCTTTCATAAGCTATGAGTTCAATGGAATCAAACTTATGGTATGATTCTATGAAAGATGCGAGGAATTTGATGGCATCAAACGGAGTATGTGACCTAGTTGAGTTACCTGAAGGGGCGAAAGCCGTTGGATGCAAGTGGCTCTTTAAAATAAAGAAAGACGCATTGGGTAACATTAAGAGATTCAAGGCTAGATTCGTTGCCAAAGGATTCACTTAGAAGGAAGGAATCGATTACAATGCGACTTTTTCTCATGTGTCAAAGAAAGATTCTCTTTGCATAATCATGTCATTAGTTGCACATGTTGACATGGAATTGCAACAAATGGATGTGAAAATGGATTTTCTTAATGGAGAACTAGAGGCAGAAGTATATATGAAGTAACTTGAAGGATTCTCCTCTAGTAACGGGAAGCACATGGTTTGCACGCTCAAGAAATCCATATATGGATTGAAACAAGCCTCATGTCAATGGTATTTGAAGTTTCATGAAGTTATATCTTCATTCGGATTTGAAGAAAATGTTGTGGATCAGTGTATATACCAGAAGATTAGTGGGAGCAAGATCTGTTTCTTAATCATATATATGGATGACATTTTACTTACAAGCAATGATAAGGGAATGCTATATGAGGTGAAACAATGTCTCTCTAGAAGCTTTGATATTAAAGATCTGGGCGACTCATCTTATGTTATTAGAATTAAGATATACCGAGACAGAATGGGTTGTACGTTGGGAATGTCTCAAGAGACGCATATTAACAAAGTTTTAGAGAGGTTTTGGATGACAGATTGTTCAGCAAGTATAGCTCCCATTGTGATGGGTGACAAGTTCAATTTGAACCAATGCTCGAAGAATGATTTTGAGCGGGAACTAATGAAAAACATTCCTTATGCTTCTGTTGTTGGAAGCCTGATGTATGCTCAAGTTTGCACTAGACCTGACATAGCATTTGTTATTGGAATGTTGGGAAGATAACTTCAAGATGCATTTTTATGCTAGTCGGTGGGGACTGTATTATGGAGAAGTGCAAAACAAACTTTGATTGCTACTTATACCATGGAAGCCGAGTCCGTGTCTTATTTTGTACAGATTAAGAATTTCATCTCTAGACTTCGAATCATGGATTCTATTTTTAGACCGCTAAAATTGTATTGTGACAATACAACTGAGGTCTTCATGGCTAATAACAACAAAAGTGGTAGTCGAAATAGGCACATCGACATCAAGTATTTAGCCATAAAATAGCATGTTAAGAAGAAATCATTCATCATTGAGCACATTAGTACCGATTTAATGATTGCCGGTCCTTTAACTAAAAGCATGCCACCAATGAAATTAAAGGATTATGTGGATAAAATGGGACTTGGGTTCCTTGTTGTAATCTTTCGTTGTAAGAGCAATGTTATTTAATGAAATTCTTATTGGGATGCTTTCTCATTTATGGTCGTGTGCACATTTGGATATATTGTTGTAATTGTGAGAAAGATCATTAAGTTTGGACCAAGAATAAACATATGGTTTATTCATTAAGTTGTGTAGGCTATTGATGATAAATATGATGCATTGTGATACATGGAAGATAACACTTTGTTATATGAAAGGTCTTATCGCCATGATTCATGTATTTTGTTTCTTGTTGGAAATGATGGTTTACGTGGATCAAGTGGGAGAATGTTGGTTTTTTTCCCGTTTCCAACCGGTTTTGATCTATAAACTAATTCCCTCGCAATAACTGTAAATTAGTTTTGATAACCGTTGATGGAACGGTTCAAAACGGTGATAAAATGGGTGGGTTTTGGTCCCTGTGGGTTGAACTCTCGATTCAAAAAATACACCATCAAAACAGAGAGTTTTTGAAACTCAGAAGATCAAATTCCAAAAAATAAACATCAAAACACAGAAGCAATGGCATGAGGTATGTATCGATTCATTCTTTCGCAATTTCATGATTTAATCATCACATAAAGTCTATCACACAAGAGTTTTACTCATTCATCCATCTGTTGTAAAATGTTTTATTTATGCGAAACTGTTAAATTTGTGATGGGTAGATGAATGTGTAAACCCCTTTAGTTTCACATAATATGTGATATTTTGAGTTTTTAGAATATGAAGATCAAATTGAACAGTTTCGATCGTCCAAAAAATAAAAAAAGAATGAACTTTGCGAGACGTAGCCGTGTTATTTGTGTACGTGATTAAGCCACAAATGTTACATGTTTCCCATTATTCAAGAATCCCTTTTATAACATGGGAGTTGCTTCGCGCACCCACCGGGTTACTCACGCGCACAACCACTTATTTACAAGTTTGCCATTACTCCCGCGCACATACCACTTATTTACAAGTTTGCCACTGAAATTAGTCAGTGCGCACTTCCATCGGCAAAATTCTGAAAACGCCCCTGGGTGTGCGCGGTGAGTAAAACGGCCGAATGGTGGCGGGCAACGACGACGCCCCCTCCTCCTACCTCCACAGGGCCCATCCGCCGCCGCCGCCTCCGACATCCTCAGACCCACTTCACCATCATCCGACAACCCAGCCCCACCTCCCCACTCCATCCTCCGACAACCCAGCCACACCTACCCACTCCTCCAACCTCCCCAGCTCCTCCCTCCCTCTTCCCCCATCTCAAATCCTAGTAAATCGTCGTCGGCTCGTCATTGTCATTTTGGGGGGGGAGACAAGGGTAAAAGAGGAATAAATGATATGTATGCACAAGTAAATTTAATGGCAAACTTGTGCATAAGTGGTATGTATGCTTTGAGTTCGCAGAACAGAACGGTGGGTGCGCAAAGCATTTCCCCTGTAACATACATGATGGCCATTGTTCTATTGTTCATATCTGTTTCCATCCCTGGAACAGACCTATGTGGTGGAGTCCGAGATGTGGGATTCGATGGTCGTTGCTTTATAATTGCGTGCGAAAAAGAGATTCTCATGGGCTTATGGCTTAAACGAGAACAAAACATGAAGTTGTCTCCAAAATCTTCTCCCATTTCTCATCTCTGCAGGTAAAATCTATTCTAATCTACCAACCAACTCATCTTCTCCGTCTACTCTATAATCTCTCTGTCTATCTCCCCTCTAAATGAACAATCGCAGTGATGAACTTCTCCTTCAAGGGTTTTGTTGATTCCATCTCCCAATTCTCCTCAGCACTCGGAGGATCATCGCCCTGCGCCTCCGATCCCTCAATGGAAGCGGGCCCGTCGGTGGTGAACGAGCGAGTGGTTCTGAAGCTGAAGGGATACTTCGAATTGGCCAAAGAG
This sequence comes from Scilla litardierei, assembly GCA_030789695.1. NCBI lineage: Eukaryota > Viridiplantae > Streptophyta > Magnoliopsida > Asparagales > Asparagaceae > Scilla > Scilla litardierei. The sequence continues at coordinate 37,851,546 of CM061133.1, forward strand.
GAGATCGATAAGGCCGTTAGGGCTGAGGAGTGGGGGATCACCGATGACGCCATCGCTCACTATAGGAACGCACAGCGAATTATGCTGGAGGCCAAGTCGGCCCGACTCCCCGCGGCCCTCTCCTCTGGGTATTTTTATTTTCATTCAAATTGAAAGAGGAAAACAGTAACCTTTTTGAATCACTTGGATGTAATTCTGTAGTGAGCAGAGCCAAGTGAAGACATATCAGCAGAAGATAGCGAAATGGCAGTCGCAGGTCTCGGAGCGACTGCAACTGTTGTCCCAGCGAGCGGGTACTTAATTTTGGTTTTTCCTTAAAGTAAGTTACTTTGTTTTGGGTTAGTTCTGTTGCAATCGTAGTAAGATGATGTTTCCTCGTGATCAGGAACTAGTACGGTACCAAAGAAGGTATGGATTGTCTTGGTCAAGTTGTAAGTGCTTTATTGATTTGTTTTGCTGCTCTAATTTTGTTGACCATAACGTAGCTCTTATGTGTTTTGCATAATTATAGCTGATCATGAATTATTAATTATAATGTGTAATATAGGCCCGGGGGGGGGGGGGTGTGTGTGTGTGTGTTTTTTTTTTTTTTTTTTTTCCCCTACCATCATGGGTCTTTGGTTAGACTTTTTCCTTGATCATGCTACCCATGCCAAAATAAACGACAAAGCAAGAAATGATGATATCTATATGTACTACAAACCAGGGGCCTTTTCTTATGGAGGACACATGCTTCAGTAGTCTCTAATTCTCTATAGTTTTATTTCTTAGTTGTTCTAGTTGACTATATGTCATCTATTAGCCAAATTGGCCTCAGCATTCTAAAACCTCAATCCCACTGAGACAGAAGCTCTAAGAAAGTGTTAAGATGCATACCATGTTCATAGTGATGTATAAAACAATCATCATGTGAGCTTTAGTTTGTGAATATGTTTCCAGTCTCAAAGACTAGTTCATTACCCCCATGACATTCCCAAGGCTTCATTACATATGAAGTGCATATCAGACACATATTTTTAAGAATCTACCGACCATCGGCATGTCATGTCCATGTTACGGTAGCCGTGTCCGTGTGGCTTATCCCCTAATATAAGTGGACCATAATGGATACAAACACAGACATGGTGGCATAACATTCTTTTCCGACTATGAAACTTGGAACTGGAGACAGGGGGTCACGTGGCAACGTATGATGTGCGTGTGTCAAATAGAAGTGAAGAGGATTATTTTATTTAAGGGGAATAGGCAAAGTACACATGGTATATGCCTATGTGATTCCTTTTTTTCACCCTTGTAGAAGAGGTATCAAAATTCCTGAAATCAGAAATCAATTACTGTTAATCCTAGACATATAGACAGTATGGCACAATTCACAATACAATACCTATGATAATATACGCTACATAAATTTAAAGAAGGACGAGTCTCAAATTTAATAATAAAGTGATTTTATGTTTGTGATTGTTAATACATGTTTAAGCTCTCAACACCAAAACAACTAAAGTATGCGTTGCAACTTTTGACACCAAGGAGGGGGTATTCCTTTGATGATCTCATATTGATTGTACAACAGTGTGTTTGAAAACATTGAACTGAAGCAGTCAGTTGTGAGTAACGGTGGGTTCTTGATGAACACATGATTATCGATAAAGGAAAATCTATCTGGTCTAATATGTAGGGAGATTGGAAGGATTGAATAAGGTCTTTAGTCACCCTAGAGGCTTGCCTTCTGTCAAAATCTTGCGATCACTTGGCTTAACTAGTGGAAAGTTGTCCCTCTTATTGCCTTTTTGACTCAAAAGTGGCTGTTTCTTATTCTAGAGTGGTTAGAATCTATAGACTTGCTTGTATTTCTTCCTTCTACTGCTGACAATTCTTATTTGGATATTCAATTCTTTTGGCACTTGAAACTTTTTTTTATATTTTCACAACAAATAGTCGCAAGAGTAGGGTTATCATAAGTTCTAATACTTACACCTTTTCCATCCCATTGCTTAACATTGTTACATTTCAAGGCTTAGTTTGCCTCATGCCTGGTAATTTGTAGGACATGCGGCTTGATCTACATCACCTTTGGATGATGTAACCTATTTACTTGTAAGTTATATGACCAACTTATGATATTTTTCTGGGTTTATTCCTCAATTTTCTTAAATTGTTTTTTGTCCTGCTTGACAGTCTTTGCTCTTGGAAGATATGACCCACAGCTCCAATCTTTAAGAGGTTGAAATGACTGAGATGACAAATTGATTGAAAACAAATTTGATATGTAGTTGTTATCTTTATAGAATGAACTAATAAGTAATTGTTCTCTTTCATATATAAGAGGACTACATGTACAGTCCTTTTTAATGATGGACATAACAACTAACAAATCATTGAGCATAAAAGAATTATAGAAAATAGAAGTTTTAGCAATTTGTTATATTGTAATCATGATGATCTTGATGATGGGTCCACAATGGATAGATGTATGGATCAAAATTAATTGTACATGAAAGCTATATAGATGCTGCATACCCAGTTGATATTAACTGTTCAAAAGATTTATGGAATTGAAGTAAATGACATTCCCAGTTAATGTTAGTAGATTCTCAGAGCATGTACTGAATCCACCAAAGTGTCATCTCGTATAGTATAATGATTTTTTAATTTCACAATCTGTCTTTTATTATCTCTCTTGGATCAGCTGTTAGATGAAACATCAGAGATAATGTGCCCCTATTAACACAAATCGTATTACTTGTGAAGCGAGGATCAATTCGGTGGTAAAGATGTTGGCTCCTTAATGGGAGGTCCCAAGTTTAAGTCCGTGCCACAACATTTGTTCTAATAAAAAAAAATCTATATTTCATCTTATTAGATATGTGCTATATACTATTTTCTCAACAGCACTCCCACACGAGTTTCCTCGGTTTGAGATTGTCATTGATGTATTTCTGAACGACATAAGGAAGTTAAAATGAGCAGACTGATGGAGCTAAAAATTTTGGTGTTCTTATTTCCCCGGGAAAAAATCCCCTTGAACTTTGAGTTTGAGCATTTTTTTCAACAGTGCGTTGCGGATAATGGCTGCATAAATATCTCTTGATTTTGATGGAAAGGAAAGCTTGTTGTACGTTTAAACAAATTTTCCTACATCATTTACCTGGAACAACGGTATTCGTTGATTAGAAATTTCTGATAGAAGAGAAATCAAACAACATAATGGGATATCTTATGATGGGATATTACTCAACTCTTACAAACCACTTGACGCTAAACAAGGTCAGCCTGTGTGTTGGTACTCTATGTGAAGCTTTGTAGGATTCAACCGAGGATCTTTACCGCTCATTTGAACACTTTCTTGTTCTTCTCGATCGACTGTAGAGATGTATGAATTATCAAAAACACTGAAATTGTGCATAAGCTGACTTATATCTACCTTAAGTATCTTATGATGATCATGTATCATTATGTTAATTCTATCACCTTATTTATCTTTTGTTGGGCAGTGTTGGGTAGCTTCAAAAGTGACTCTTTTGTAGAGTAAACTATTACACAGGAGGGAAACGTGTTAAATCATTGTATGAGATCCCACTTGTTAAGTGAACGTCTATGGTTTTCTAGATGAACTCTGTCAGTGTATGCATTCTTACATGTCTATGTTTTGCAAAGCTACATAAACATGCGTGCATTATTTAATCTGGCATTACTCTTGTTATTATTCTTTTTAACAGTCTGCTGTTGTCTAAGTATTACATTCCAACCTAATTGTTCCGGCTTTGTTCTTAGTGGTTACATAAAATTTTCTCTTTTACCATTTACATTTTACAGGTTTGTAAATCACTGAATTATATATTGATTTGCTTTTTAAATAATTATACTCGTTTGAGGTTCTTTTTTCTTCAAATTAGTTTCCTTTTCCATGTAAAATATGAATAAGTTTATTTGTGTAGGCCAGCCAAATCAATACCGTCAATACTATAGTTTCATCTCCACCATCTGGAGCAAGGAAAGCTATACTTCAGAACTCATCAAGGTTTAGAAGTAGCAATTTAGTGATGGGGAACAAAAAAGATACCAATGGTGGTTCCAAGCCTATTCAAGATGCTGGTGGTACTTGTGATCCCAAACTTGTTGAGATGATAAATACAGCCATCGTAGACAGAAGCCCTGCTGTTAAATGGGATGATGTTGGTAATATTTTGGGAGCATTTCCATAATTTATTTGCTGAATTTGTTTAGGATTTGTTAATTGTTTTTCTTTATGTGCAGCTGGTCTTGGTAAAGCAAAACAAACCCTTTTAGAAATGGTTATCTTACCAACTAAGAGACGAGATCTATTTACCGGCTTACGTAAGCCTGCTAGAGGTAGGCCATCTGATATTTCATATATTTCGTAGTTACATTATAAAATATTCTACATCCATTTTTCCCCCATTTTGTCTCGCTGTAATGTCCATTTCCTTGGTCTTTGTGGGGTTTGGATGTTTTACTTGTGGTGTTGGGGGATGGGTATTGTGCATTACGATCTTAGTTGTATGCATCACATGGTTATGTAAAAATCCATTCAAGTTATTCTAACTTTACTGTTTCATACTTACATTCAGGATTGCTCCTCTTTGGTCCACCTGGTAATGGGAAAACAATGCTTGCCAAAGCTGTTGCTTCAGAATCAGACGCAACATTTTTCAATGTTTCTGCTTCGTCTTTAACATCAAAATGGGTCTGTTCTTGTCATTTGATTTCCATAGTGGTCTGTTCTTGTTTGCAAAGTTTGGTTGTGATGACACGTTTTGTGATTTAGGTTGGTGAAGCTGAAAAGCTTGTCCGTACGCTTTTCATGGTTGCTATTTCTCGGCAGCCATCTGTTATTTTCATGGATGAAGTGAGTTACTTCAAGTCATTTTCCGGATTTTGGTTGTTGAGCTTCATACAGTGTCACACACATATGATTATCTTTGCATGATAGCTTTTCTTGTACGCTTTTGTCATATGGATATGCAGCTTTTGTTATATATATATTTTTAGCACAATATGCCTTCTTTTGGACCATTTTTACAATATACTTATATGTAATCTCTCTTTGATTAATTTGGTAGTTAGTTCCCACCTGAAAGTTTCTTTATCCCTCTTTTATTCCCAAAGAATGGCATTTACTCAGTGGTACAAAATACATTTTCTTCTTTATTATTGGCTAGCTTGATACATAACTATTTTATGAGTAAATCTAGTGCCAATATTGTGGAGTTATATGCCATCCCTGAAGCTTGTTTTGTTATGCACCGACTTGAAATGTGTAATGCAATTTAAGCCTAAAAACCTCAACAAGCGTTAATTTGCATGCCAAAGAAAGTTGGATAGTTTAAGGAACTTCTATGCCAAATAAAGTGGGATAGTTTAAGGAACTTCTATTCAGTGAGGGGGGAAAACTAATGAGTTTGTTTTGACTGAAAATATTGAGGTTTAGGGTCTGTAATTTGGTTCTCTTGATATGGAAAATCTTTCAAATAATAGAAGTTATTTGGTTGCCCTTAAAAAAGCTTAGAAACTTACCTGATCTTTCATGTCTATTGTACACGTTTGATAGTTTTACCAGTTTTTGTATGCAATATTTGGTTAGCATTTAGGAGCTAGATATTAGCCAAGAGCGCTTGAAGCTGATAGAGATATTGGATCTGTATTGAGAGCTTCTAAATGCAATCATACTCTATGTATATTGTTTAATTAGATCTAACAAGTAGACATTCTAAAGGGCTGAGCTAAAAGTTTCTAATTTGTTGGAGGGAAGGGATGTGAAGGAAATCCAAATCTACTTTAATTTCTTTTTTTAGATCAAATCAATAGCTTATAAAATCCTATGATTAACGGCTAAAGGACAAAATTAAAACCATATAGCATAATGTAATATAATATTTATTGAAAGGTATTTAATTTTTTTTGGATTTTTCTCCTTTTTGTTATTTGCAATTTATAGCTTGCTTCCATTAGAGAGATGATTTGTGTGATTCATCATCATGATATATCTGTACTTTTGGCACAATAGGGGCGTTTTGGGCATTTTCGGATGTTTAGGGGCGTTTTTAGAATTTTCAAACTTTTTGGGTTTTCCTGCAAAATTGGATTTTTTGATTAGTATTTATAGGTCATGTGTGAGGAGGGATTTCCTTAGGCTATTGGTGAGAGAATATTCAAAGGAGAGATGAGATTATCCCTCTACATCGGGAGAGTGCGACCGTCCTCTTTTATTGGTGTCTTGGGAGAGCGATCACCTCTTCAATTGTGATCACCTATCTTGTTTGCTTTTAGTTTTCCTTTATTTTTAGTTTATTTTTAATAAAAATCCTTCTTTTATCCCAAATCTTCTCTCGAAAACCCTAAAAATCCAACCTTTCTTATCAAAATCTCATCTTTATATCAAAACCCTAACTTTCTACCCCAAAACCCACAAAAATCTTATCAATTTGGTATCAGAGTGACGATCTTGGCATCCATGGAAGCGACTACCACCAAAAAGATTGAAGCTTTGGAGGAAAGATTCGATAGCAAAATTAAAGATCTGAAGAAGTCTATGGAGGATCTCAAATCTGAGGTCAACGCATAGATAAAAGGGCTTGAGGCACAGATGGATGCAAAATTTGAAATCTTCATGCAAACCATGATGCAACAATTCGCGGATCTAAATGCGGCAACTTTGGCGAAAAATTTAGATTTGTGCGAAAAATTCAGATATAGGGCAAAAGACGACAATTTTGACGAAAAAGAAAGAGAAGGAAGAAGAGTTCAAAAAAGGCCATTTATCTGACGCGGATGAAGGATCCGATGAAGCGGAAGAAGATCCCACGGAGTGGGAAACCCTAGCCATTGTGGGGGTTCTGCGACCCCCTGCATGGCCAGCAGGCTCCTGCAGTGGCACTGCAGGGCACACAGGGCATTGCAGGGCATGCAGGGCACTGCATGGCCAATGCAGGCCCATGTAGGGCCAATGCAGGGCCGACAGTCCCCTGCGGGGCTAATGTAGGCTCGACAGTGCCATGTGGTGCCCTGGCAGGCCCGTCAGGGCACTGACGGGCCTTGCAGGCCTGCCAGCGATGCGTCGAGCCTTGGAAGGATGACCCGGGACCCCGGGACTTGCGAGGAGCCCGTCGAGACTTCAATGACAAATTTGGGCTTCTCCGGGGCTAGAGTATGACGTGGAGGAGGTCCTAGGACTTCGTGGGCCTCGTTACACGGCAGCGAGGCGACAACGCCACATACTTCTATCCTACGAGGAGTCTTAGGCCGATTATGACGAGAATCCAGGCTTTGAGAAGAATGTTGATGACTATGCTTGCGATGAGCATGATTGAGGAGGCAATATTGACAGAGGCGATAGCCCTAAGAGGGGCTATGCGCGACGCAGAGAGATACGACGTGACAATGATTACCCTCCCCCTTATTATCGACATGCAGGAGGACGAGTGGACCAGGAGCGGCTTGGGGCTGATGACAGAGTGAGAAAACTGAAGATGCTGTGGTTTGAGGGGAATGATCCTTATGGCTGGATCTATCAAGCTGAGAGATTCTTTGTGATGTCACGTTTGACGGAGTGGTAGAAATTGGAGGCGACATGCGTCTGTTTCGAAGGAGATGCACTCTCTCGGTTCCAGTGGAGGGAGCGAAGGCGACCTATACGCTTGTGGAAGGAGCTTAAGGACTGTTTGGTGGAGAGATTTCGAGATGTCCAGGGATTTCATGCACCATCTTGAGAACACGGTGGTTTTCAGGAGAATAGTAATGATAGATCTGTACTTTTGGCCCATTAGGGGTGTTTTGGAAATTTTCGCATTTTAGGGGCGTTTTCGGAATTTTTATTTTTTTTGGATTTTGCTGCAAAATTGTATTTTCTTTGATTAGTATTTATAGGCCATGGGTGGGAATGGATTTTTTTAGACTATTTGTGAGAGAATATTCAAAGGAGAGGTGAGATTATCCCTCTACATTGGGAGAGTGTGAATGTCCTCTTTAATTGACGTCTTGGGAGAGTGATCACCTCTTCAATTGTGATCACCTATCTTGTTTACTATCAGTTTTCCTTTATTTTTAGTTTATTCTTAATAAAAATACTTCTTTTATCCCAAATCTTCTCTCTAAAACCCTAAAAATCCGACATTTCTTATCAAGATCCTATCTTTCTATCAAAACACTAACTTTCTAGCCCAAAACCTACAAAAATCCTATCACATCATCTTAGCCTTCATCCCCAAAAAACTGGGGTTGGTCATGGACTCAATAAAAACAATATCAGATTACGATCAGATCGGATACTCTTTTTCCATACATGACGATTTAAAGCCTTTTCTTTTGTTAACCATGATCTTTCATATCCTTTCTTATCAATTCCATCTATGTTTTCTTAGGTCTACCTCTATTTCTCTTGATATCAGCATTTATATGTTCTGTCTTTCTGACAGATACATCAGAACCATCTCAAGCGATGTTATCTCATCTTATTCTTTATAGAGGTCACCGTTACATTTATTCGGATTTTATCTTTTCTTATCTTGTATTTTTTAATAATTACATGAATTCATTATAATATTCGTATCTTTGCCATATCCAGACGTTGTTCATGTTTCTGGGTGATAGCTTAATACTTTGTACCAAATTACAAAGCGGGGGTAATCGTTGTTTTATAAAATTTTACTCTAACAGTAACGGTACATTTCGATCGCATAACACTTTTGTTGCGGCTCTCCACTTCAATTATCTTGCTTACATTCTATGATCAAAATCTTCCTTAATCTGTGTGTCCTCTTGGATAATCGATTGAAGATACTTAAAGCACTTATTGATAAACTTTTTCCATACAGCTTCATCAGATTATGATATCATGTCTCACTCTGTTAAACTTACATGTCATATACTCGTTCTCGTTCCTGCTAAGTCTGAAACCGAGTTATATCAGAACTTAGAAGATGGATTAACATTAGCGGTTGGCTTTGATTCTATGTCAATAGAAAAGAAAAATATTCTGCACAAATTCTCAACTCGAAGACATGCCTTTCTGAGTATGTAATTCAAAAAATATGAATTTACAAATATACCCTTTCTAATTCTAATATAATGTACTATGATTTTGAAGAGCGCTCTAGTTCAAAGATTGTTACATTGACATCTTAAAGGTTTTAGATCGAATGTTACATTGATGTAGAGCAAGATGCCCAAATGATTAACGGTCTACTTTTGGCCATTGCGTTTTTGTTGAAGGGAACTTAATGACTTGAAAAAAATAAGAAACAACCAATAGTTCTCGAGCAAATGCAGAATCTGAGTCTAGCGGTATGGCAAATGGATTATGTGAGTGATATTGTTAAGATATTTATTGGGAGAATTTGGTGATTAGCATTCATAACTTACGATCCTTAAATGTAACAATCCAGCTGCCAGAACATATAGAGATTAAATGTTAGTTTGTTCGAACGAAGGTTTTGGAAGATGTCATTCAAAAAACACATGTCAACTCGGATGATTAGCTTGCCACAAACTTTTCGATTTTTCTGGGTTAAAGTACATTTGTACCAAGATAGGAGCATTAACATATGTACTCCAGCTTGAGGGAAGTATTAGAGTTATATTAGAATCATAAATTGTATATTTGTAATTTAATATTCGTTGAATAATATGCATACACAGAGAGCCTCTTTGAGTTGAGGGTTTCAAAATAATAGTTCTTCCGTTGACATACCTTGTTCAGATTAATTGCGAAATTAAATACTTGTTGGTGTGATATATACATAACAAAAATACTTTCACAAGATGAAAACTCGCTCTAAATACAATATAGTTATTGTAAAACATGATATACAATAGGTTTTATTTTTGTTATTTTATTTTTTCTTTTTTGGGATAACTAGCCATAGAATAGTGCAAGTTGGGATTACTGCTAAAAGGCTGTAGTTGGCACCCGCTAATTCTGTTAAAATTGAGATGCTTCTGGTGGCAGGTGTTGGTAGAATTATTACATTTTTCTTTGTCACCAATGACCATATTAACTTATACTAACTATTTAGGGCCCACATGCAGGTTCCGTTCCTATCATATGGTTGTGGATTTTTATTTTTTAATAAACCAAGTACTTCAAGCTTTTCAATTCTTTACATTACTCTAAAAATCTGGATTTTTAGATGATAATTTTTAGCATGTTTGTCATGGGGGGCCTCGAATCTATGAGTTGATCATTCTTGGTAAGAGTCAAGCTAATATTTGCAATCTTGGAATAAGTCACGATATATGTGTGCCCTTTTTGTTCAGTTTTGGAAGTTTCGGGGGTTTGGTAGTTTTTTCTTAATCAGAGTTGTCAGATTGTTGATACAGGTGGCTTAAAAAGTTTCTTAAGCATACAAATATCAGTAAAGGTAATACATAAATTTTACATTTTTGAATAGTTGATGAAGAATGGCTAGCATTTTAATCAAATTTTGTATAATCCAATGATTGATTCTGCAATAATTTGTATGTAGATGTGGTATTTGAATGTCTAACCTAAACTTATGACTAATAAAAGAAGTGAAGGTTTTGAGACATTCCTAGTAGTTTTAATATTAGCAAAGGAGTTGAGGCATGCAATAAAATTCTATATAATTTAATAATTCAGTTTTCTTCCTATTTAGTAGTTCACTTGGAACCCTAGTAATGGGTAAAACTATATGATAAAAAGAATTGTTGAGATAAAGACGGAGTAACCTAGGTTGTGCCACTATGAGTGCAGGATAGGGATGAATCTTGAAAATCCAGTCGTTGCGAGTGTTATGGATATGTCAATTGAAAAATTGTATATGTATGTGACTTAATGTTATTTATCAATGACATGGATTCATAAAGCCATAATGGTTAAAAATATATAATAACTTAGACACTCATGGATGGTTACCAGACTATTCATAAATCTGGTTCGGATTGTGTTTGACACATGCATCTGTAGATTAATTAAATTGCAACTATCATTTATGAATTAGATTTTAAATTTCTTAGCCTGAAATATATTATAGATTTGTGTGTATTCAACAAGTATCCTAGTACGAGAGTCTTATACATAGCAGATATGGGTACACCCCATCATTGACGTAGAGGTGCAGCCATTGTTCAAAACCTCTATCTTGGTCTCATTATCAGCTGGCTATTTGTAGTATCGGTATTGCCTGTATGGGAAGCATTAAGTGATATCAATTATAAGTATGGGATTTTTTTATCGATTGTCTTATCTCAAAACTTTTGTTAGTTGCACATAAATCTTTATCTTTAATGAGTGTTTCATCTATCCATAGATCATTGTTATTGTTATCATCTAGATTGTTATTTTCTCTTTTTTAACTAGAACATGCCAATGTTTTGAACCTTATATATGACTGCAAAATGAAATTTTACATGTAGTAAAATCAAATTTCGGGTTTTAGTACTTAAAAACTTGCACGTCCTCTTATATTAGCAGTTATCAGTTACTATCAGGTTGTATCGGCCAGGTGTATTGGCCAATTTTGATTGGATCATATTGGCATGCCTGCAATTCAATACGGTACAAGCAATACGTATTGGTATTGGTCGAAATTTCAAACCTTGGGTGCAACATAGTAACCAACTTCTCAACTTCATTGTTAATTGTTTTTTAAACTGATTTGGTTCTAGTTGGGTCTATGTTGACTAATTTTGTTCTTTAACTGTTGGGATTTATCGACTTTGAAAATTTTGACTGTTGAATGACAACTTTTTACTATAATATGTAAAAGTTAGAGTTCAATATCAAAATTTCTACTCATCGCTGCTTTTATTATTCTTTTCCGATGAAACACCGTGAAATCAGTTTCTGGTACTTCAAACCTGGGTCTTCTCATGAAAAGTCATTATTAACCATTACCGATGGTGCTAGTTTCGGCTACATTACATTGGTAAGAATCAAATCGGGTAGAATATGACCAATACGATATATCAACCTTGTCAAACCTTGAATTAAGCACTATTGTTTTGAATGTGGTTTAAAATATTGGTTTGGATTCCTGGTGTTCTAATTTTTCAAATATGAGTGCAGTGTACTGTTTCTTTTGCGATTTTGATTTTAATTTGAAGATTAAAAAAATATAAATTGTGAAAACTAGAAATCTTATACATCATCTTTCCAGTTTCTCTTTCCCCTCTATTTAATAAGGTCTGGCGCTTTTCGAGGAACCACCGAATCGACCGACTCTTCTCCATTTTGTTATTATTCAGGTGGGAAATAAATATTAGTTTATAGTGTATTGTTCATCTTCATGTTGTCTGTTCATCCATAAATGTGGTTTCTACTTTCTAGTGAACCTGCACTACATATGAAGGCACCGATAGCAATTACCCCTAGGGAATTTTAGCCGTTAGATTATTTCCAATTATCTACCGTCATTAATTTTCAAACCTTAGAAAGAATTTAACTTTAAGTAGGAGACTAAAATGAAAGTATAACTCAAACATGATCTATACCCAATTATGATCTATGTCGATTGCCAATCATTAATGCTGTTCATCGGCTCAACCGAGCCGACACTGTTCATCAGTTTAGCTGAGCCAATTGTGCTGAAATTGAGCCAAATTTGAGCTAAACCAAGCCGACGAGCTAACCTTGAGACAGCTCGAGCCGAGCGACGTTGAACAATCAACGCCCATCCCATCCCAGATCGATTTGAGTCGAGCCACTACTATAGTGCAGCTTCTCATTTTTCTGTGATTTTCACTGTTTTCAATATTTTCAATGTGCTTTCAGTATATTTTGGTGATTTGTAGCTATTTTAGTTTTTTGCACAAAATTTTCGACTATGATCATCTAGATAAAATCGGTACAAGTTCTAAAGGCCTTACGTGGTGCTACAAAGTTGATTTTCTGTCACGTCCCGTTTCCTGGTGATGTGGTTGTTTTTCACAAGAATTGGCAGGTTCTGTAATTAACTAATGAAAAGAATTTAGGCTACAAGTAGAAATGTACCAAAATGCTCATATGGAAATTTCATTAATACATAAGGATTACAAAGTCAGACACTACACAATACATGCACTCACAGTACATAAGGAAAGATACAAAAATAATACATGCACAAGCTCACAATCAGAAATCCGTGTTCTCCATAGCAAAGTCATATCCTCAACTGCGGGGGCCTCTTCGTGTTTCGGCTTGACGGTGCAACAAAACGGAGAGCAGTCAGCAGTCAGTGATAAATCATAGTAATTCTAGAATTTAGAATTAAGCAGTTATACGAGTATAACTTAAAGTAGGTATGGGAAACAAGTAACTAAAAATAAGCATGCAAGACAGTTTACAGTTTAGAGTTATACTATTTTTTTCTAGCAGTTATACCAATCCTAGGCCGTAAATCATACTTGAGAGTACAATAAGCAACCAGGAGTCCACCTTGCACCACGAGTGCGTTCACCCGGGCCAAGCCCAAAAATAATAACCGTAAGGGCTTTGAGTCTAAAACAGAGATATGATGAATTTCCCGATGATACTAGTAGTGGTCCATCGGATGCATGATGAGATCCGATCGGAACATCTGATGTAGTTATGTAGAAGTATGGTTCCAGTCGCTCCCGCACTCTCTATTATGCTTTACCTCAAAACTCAGCGAATCTGAAGTGTCAAGTATTTGTAAAGGTGTATATCTCTTAGTGTCATAATAGTGTAGTTCAACGAATATTCTAAGGTCCCCATCATTTGTTTGGTTAAACATGCATCATGAAATAAGGTCTCTAAATAAGTTCTAATTAAGTCCACGAGTCACATCTAAACTAATTAATATGGTTGGTGTTGTATGTGATTTAAGTTCAATTATGTTTCATAATTGTAACAGTTTACAAGAGTTTATGCCATTGGTAAGTTGACATTTAAATAACAAGTCCAACATGTCATGTACGAGAATGGTATGAGTTTGTTTCAAGATCTTGTTTTCACCATAGCGCATCTAAACATGTTACTACTTTTGATGTCATGAGATAGCATGCAGCAAATGGTATAACAATTTAAACATGGATAATGTAGCAAGTGGTAGAATTATCTAAACATGTGGGAATAACAAATGGGGAAGGGACAGTCGTGTTGATCTAAGAGAAAACTCATCATTGATCGATTAAGAGTCATATCCATTGTTCTTGCTTTTCATGTTACCAGCCAACATGTTCATCAAAAACAATTTCATCTTATGCATGAAATTAAGCCGTGGGTAAATCTAATATCCAATGTCAATAGGGCAAAAGCCCGTAATCCCAACATGGCTCATGACCTAAACGAAGTAAAGCACATGGCTCCAACAAGAAGGGCAAAGCCTAAGTCCAACAAGTAAGGCCAAGTACAATAAATAGGGTAAAGCCCATATCCAACCTCCAAACCAAACACCATCCATCTACCTAACACCAAGCCAACCCAACATCAGCAAACCTACGCCAAAAGGAACTCCACGTCCAACAATTAACACAAACAGAACCCCCGGCCACACTAAGCCAAGCAACAACATCCCAAGACAAAGGGCCAACCACCAAGTCTTCACAAACACCAAACAACACCAAGCACAACATCAAATCTAGTCAACTAGAGGGCAGAAACCCAAATCAGAGTCACGTCAGGGGCAATGCCCTACATGAAATCACGGCAGGGGCTAGGACCCCTAAGGAGGTCACAACAGAGACAACACAATAGAAGAACGACTGCAACGGCGACATCGACGGTCATCGCCAAGCCCCAAGAATACCCAAGCTAAGGTCAGAAATCTTTATCTCAAGCAAACATGAATTTTAACACCAAAAATTAAGAATTAAAATGATTTATCAAACACCGATGACCGATGGAAAGATCCGAGCCACATTGCCACGACGTTAAGCGGCTATGACTGCTCGCTAGGGAAGGATGCAAAATCCGAAAGCAACTCAAGCCCCGAACAGAAAATCCGATCACCCAAATCAACTCCAAATTTTTTTGAAAGAAGAAAAACAATGTTTTGCAAGTACCCCTATGAAATGAACAGTTAAACTATTAAATAGAGGTGCTCAGAAGCTGCATGTGGGTGGAGCATGTGCGGCAGAGGGGGTGATGGAATTAACGCGGCGAAGGTAAACGCTGACCCACAGAGCAAAAGAGCATGCATGGGGGCAGAGGGGGCGATGGAATTAACGCGGCGACGGTGAACGCCGACCCACAGAACAAAAGACTTACCGTTGAGGTGACTAGAGGGAGATTGAGGGAGACTGTGACCTGCATAGGCATCGAAACACTCGAGTGGCACAGATCTGACAGTGGCGATGATGAAATCTTAGGAATTAGGGTTTGTCGAGCTTGTGTGGTTGTTAGCTGAGGTGGAGAGAGAGAGAGAGAGAGAGAGAGAGAGAGAGAGAGAGAGAGAGAGAGAGAGAGAGAGAGAGAGAGAGAGAGAGAGAGCTCATGGAGCGTGAGGGGGAAAGACATAAGGGGATCAGGTTGTGGGTTGAGGGGGTTGGGCTTGGGTTAGTGGGCCGGGGGTGTTTGCGGCTTAGGAGAAATAACAAAAAAGAGAAAAAGAGAGGAAGGAAAAAGAGTGGGCTTTGGGTTGATGGGCTTGGGAAAAATCAAAACAAAAACAAAAAGAGGAGTGGGCTGTAGGGCTGGTTCAGGTGACATGCCAAGCAAAAAAAGAAACGACGGGCTTGGGCTCGGTTGGTTGCAAACGAAAATTAGAAAAGAAATGGGAAAATGGAGGAAAAAATAGGAAATTTTCTTACAGAAAAATCTCCAAAAATTGGGGCCAACACATTTTCACTCCCGATGACATCTAATATAATCAAATCTTTAATTGTTAAATTCCAAAAAATTCTTTATTTAATTTTGTTTAGATTAATTGATGTCACTAATAATTACATTATTATCTAGTCTCGATTTGTGTTGCATTACATATTTGGGACTACATTTTATTATATTGAGTTGGATCCTATGATTTTATTTTATTTATTTGCATAATTAATGCACACTTCTATTTTATATTTAGGATCTTGCATCTGCATTTGTGTAATTGATTAATATTACATGCTGTTATGTATTGGTAAAATTCTAAGATCAGATATGCATGATAATATAATTCAAATAACTACTAATGATATTGGTAGAGCTTAAAGCTGGCATAAATCGAATAGAATCGTCTTCAAGCCCCATAGAACAAATTGATAAAAGAATAAAATTTATGATGAAGCACAATGTAAATGATGAACTTAGAATGATTAGAAATGGAAACAGTCAAAAATGATATGAGACAAGGTGAAACTTCTGAGAATAACCTTGGGCGAGATAACAATACATGTTGGATTAGGATAAATGCTTTCAACTTTGATGGAATATATAATTCTTAGATTTTCTCAGATTGGCTAGTATAGATGGAATAGTTTTTTTTGGAAGGTTAGCGTGCAATCTTTATTAAACATATCAGAAAAGGTTACAAAGTAATAAGGGTAAAACAATTAATGTGTAGTGTTAGAGAGGGGATATGGCACATGCGCCGTCACCCTCAACTGACATACCCATTAATACTACCCAACTGTACATAAATCAAAAACAAAAATTAGCGGAATGTGAGTCATCCCACATCTCGAAATTCCCATCTATCCATGGAAAGCTTTGCTTCCGATGTTTCGGGTTCTAGATTCCCAAGAATTGCTCTGACATCTGCCGCTATATCCTCAAATAAGACAGTTTTAGGCCGCCTTGTAGCTTCAAATATCTTTCTATTTCTTTTCTTCCAAATATGTCATACCATAGTCGAAAGCACTGTTTTTTGCAAGCGTGCTCATTGAATCCTTCTTTGCGAAATTTGCTAAGAAATAATCTCCCACCTTGGCCAGCTGAGGGATAATAGGACATGTCACTCCCAACTTTAGAAGGCTCCTTTTTAGTAAGTAGCTAGTGTAAACATCAATGAAAAGTTCAAAACGAGTATCAAACTGAGTGAATAGTTGTTTGAATGGTACCCGTTACAAAACGAGTGAAAAGTTCAATTTGCTAATATCAAACTGATTGGGTATGTCAAAATTTTCTAAACATCAATGATGTAATAACGAGAGACAACGAGAGAGCATCTAAGCCATATACTGACATGGAATAAAATAAAAATTAAACTCAAAGAGAAATACATGTCTCCTACCTATAAAGATCGTCTCCTAGAAAAACTAAACGACTTAGTCAAGGAAGCATGACATTAGATGAATACACAACTAAGTTTAATGACATGTTCATTAAGATTGAGCTTCTAGAAGATCCTCGATATAACGTTGCTAGGTTTCGTTCTGGATCGAGAGCAAACATTAGGCATGCGATGCTTCTCCACACTATAGATATTATGCAACAAGCGTTGAATCTATTCTTAAATTTCGAATTCATGAGAATCCTTATAGATAGGAGGCCTCCTGCTAAAGTCAGGGAGTAATTTAAGTAGCCAAATGATAACATAATTAAATCTAAAACTAATTTCGCTTGAGAGATACCTATGATGTCTAATATTTCAAATATCATGGTTTTGATCATTTGCTAGTCAGTAACTCAATACGTATTGTGGGAGAGGTTAATAATGAGAATGAATTAATGAAGAATACGTTCCACCCGAGAAAACTATTGAGGAATGCAATGATCTAGATGAGTCTAGCACACGCTTATAAGTCACTAGCTCTGTAGCTACTACACCTAGGAACGAGGAAGGTTGGCAAAGAATTAATGTATTCTTTACCTACATCAAAATTAGAGATAAATCTTTCAAAGTGATGATTGACGAAGTTAGTTGTATAAATTTAGTCATTAAATCAGCTATCGAGAAGATAAGATTAAAAGCTGAACCACATCCATAGCCATATAGTATTACATAGGTTGATAACAACTCACATTTTGTTACCCAATGTTATCAAGTGTCTATCCAGTTTTTTGAGTTATCATGATAGCATTTGGTGTGATATCGTACCTAGATGTCACACATATTCTGCTCGATAGACCTTGACTGTATGACCATACATATTTATATTGAAAGGTAAGATATTTGTGTTTACCCCTAATAAATACAACAATATAGTTGAAAATTAAAAGTATATATTGATCCATAATAAGCTACGAATTCAAATTTCTCATCATGTGGATCTTAATTTCTTAAAGTTAGGTTTTCATCTTATCCCTAGTTCATTTCCTGAGCATTTGGCATATAATTTGAGTGCTTTGCATTTTAAGACTTATGAAATTCTTGCAATTAATAATGATACTTACAAGTTTTTGCAGAATCAAATAGAAATTTATAGAAATTTACAGTTACAGATGACGAGATGATTATGGTTTGTCTAGGCCCTAGATAGGTTCGCCCTAGAGCCAATGATGAAGTTTTGCATGCATTATATATGTTTTTGACGAGCTTTGTCGAGCGGTGATCCCGATAATATTGAGTCGAGTATTTTACGGATGCTTGTGGAGAGACATTTATCAACAAGCTTTGTTATTCACCAATCACCCATGCCACCGATAAGCTAATTATGATTTCCGTCCGGTTATGCTATTCATGTCATCATTCACCTAAAGTTTTCAAGCCGAAGAGAATAATGAGATTTTATCCAGTTTCGATGCAAGATACATTCTTTTTAGATTTTATTTTAGATTTTATATTTGAGATATAGTTTTGAATCTCTTGAATCTTCTAGTTATTTCGACTTTTTAGTTATTTTATTTAGAATGAAGTTTGAGTCATTTTGAGTCTTTTATTTACTTTTGAATGGTTTTGAAAGTCAAGTTGTAAGTATATATAAAGATCATAAACTTATTTATTTTACAATAACATAAATTTAAACTTTGGTGTAAACATTAAGTTTCCCCAAAATCAAATCTTGGATTGCGAGAGTGTGCTTGGTTGACTAGGTGAGAGGTCCGAAAAATCTTTAAGTGCGAGTGTGCGAGTCAATGATCATTGGAGTCGGTGATCATTGGATCTTTATGGTGTGAGGCCTGTAAAGTTATCAAATCCTTAATTTTCTTCTTCCTCAAATCTCCACCACAACGTTTCCCACTTCCGTCATGCGTCACTTATACTATGCAACTAAAATGTCCCTGCTTCTTGGTTGTGCCCGTGCCACAAAATTTAAGTTTACGAATCATTCAAGCATGCAATTTTAGAAAGAACACTATTCTGAATCACATAGTAGAAGTAGGCGTGGGTTATATGACGGAACCTACTTCGTGGGACTCAATTTTCCCTTTGGTGGCTTTCTTATTTGCTTTTGCACTTATCTGTGTAGCACTATAATGACGTAGTGAGATGAGATGTTATTTTTAGATGGCCCAATCCATTAACCAAACCAATTGGCACCATCCAGCTTGATCTGCATGTCTGCCTTGTCATCACACCCATCATAAAAAGGAGTGGGTTGGAGCTCTCCAAACATTCGATTGTATCCTAAACTATGCAATTTCTAAGGCCAATAGCTTATGTCGGAACTAGCCATCGTAGTGCTCGAGATTCTCGGGTTTCATTGGCTTGAAGAATCATATTTGCTTGCATTGTTCGCCATACTGAGGATAAGAAGAGTGAAGCGAATAAAAGAAAGCTCCATGTAAATCAACAACGGAAAAGGGGTTTGGTACTGAAAGATTTGTTGCCTGGATTTCCTAAGAATATTTTTGATCAATTTAGACTTCTGAGGGATATTGTAAAGATTGTATGTTTTTGACCAGCACTCTGCATAACCGGGTTCACACGTACATTCAGTATCAGGGTTTCCGTCTCAAGTGTATTGTGATCTGAATTTTGACTTTTGATGAAGATGCTGTTGTTAGGTGTAAAGAATATAGATTGAGGTAAAGTAGACGTGGATCAGTTGTATCAAGCAATTTGACATATTCCTGCTGTATACTATGGAGTTTGTAGCAGCAAATGGAAAGGTAGTGAAGAGCACGGAAGCACTTGGGGAGATTGGAGAAGAACAAATGGCGAAAGTAGCACATCTCTCTTGGCTGGTCAAGGAAAGAATTTTGACCTGTATCACCATTTCAATTTTCATGATCTAATTTGATTGTTGCAGTAAAAATGGGAAAGGACACGAAGTAGCTTATTCTATTGTTCTCATGATCTAAGTATATGTGTAGATCCTTCTAATGTCATTTATATATTTGCTGATCTGCAGCGTTGGAAAGGTTTAAATTAGCATAGATGTGAAACTCATTTGGCCTCTTGGGATCTATGGAAGCTGATGACACATAATGATCTCTATTTAATGCCTGCAATCATACAATGTCAGCTAGATCTTGTACTCCAGCATGGGGTGAAGATGTATACTTGCTGTTTAACATCTCAGGTTTAAGGGAAAAATTAATTTCAAGTTCTTACCTCATCCATAGTAATTCCTGTCTCTTTGATCTCTCCTCATTGGTGGAGAAGTCATAGTAGCAGCAACAGACCACACGTTTTTGTTGCTGTTGTCGGATTGTAACTTGTGCAATGCAAGAGTGTTGTATAGGTTTTGGACGTTGGAGAAGATGTCTGAGGTATGATGAGATATTGGGTGCATTGAATCAAGAAATTTGGAGTCATCACATCAAATTAAGGTATGCTTTATAGTCTAATTTTCTACTAATAGGTTTTGGTACCCAACACACGCGCGCACACACACACAGAGAGAGAGAGAGAGAGAGAGAGAGAGAGAGAGAGAGAGAGAGAGAGAGAGAGAGAGAGAGAGAGAGAGAGAGAGAGAGAGAGAGACCAGTATCATTTATTTGTGAACATTAATATATAATGATACTTGTGCCCACAGGGGCGGAACAAGGATTAGATGGCCCGGGGCCGGACGGGGTTGCAAGAAAGCATACAAATTGCATTCCTAAAGTACATAGATGCGATGATGTTCAAGTCGATGAGTTCAAAGAGATAAAGGATGTATTTTTCCATTACGTTTAAGTATATTTAAGGTGACGAAGTGAACAACAAAGTAGATATGAAATTTATTGTTGAGGCCCAATGCAACATATGCATGGGGGATCGATTTAGAAAGCCGAAAACGAAAACAAGTTTTAATTGCATGAGAACGAAAATAAGTTCCGAAGATTCAAAACGAAATAAACGGCAAATTTTTCCATGCATTTATTAAACACAAAATCGTTCACATATTAACGAATATATGAACAAGAAATTGATGCTGATTACATTGTTAATTTGCAAAAAAACAAAAAATTAAAAATATAATCATGGGGACTTGCCCAGAATTAATTAATCTTTTGAATTTAAGGGAATGTAAGAAGCGTGTTTAGTAACTAAACATTTTAGGTAGATTAAGTTAACCATGACAATTTAAAAACTCTAATTAGAGATCACAACGTTTATGTATGTGATCAGACAATTCTCTGAGTTTGAGTCAATCTTTAGGAATTTGAGTCAGTAAATTTTTTGAGTCCTTTTATGTTTCTTTTATTGCATACTTCTTCTATTTGTTTCTAGACTTTTTAGTTTCATTCTGAATGAAGACTCTTTTATTTTTTATTTAAAAGTTTGAGTTCATGTTTAGAATTTGAGTATGAGTCTGAATAGGTGTTTATTTTCTTATAAATAAGTTTGTAAGCGAATTTTTAAATATGGAGTGACGATATAAAATTTTAGTTTTTGTAACTATGTTTTCAAGTTCAAAGTTTGGATCATAAGTTTTGCATTAAAGGTACAAGATTGGATAATAAATCGTCTCAGTGAGGTATCCAAAGGAATCTTCAATGTGTGAGGTATTGCAGTCGGTGATCGTTCAATGTCTATTGGGATAGATTTAAAATCTATTTATCTATTTATCTTTACAAATCCCTAATTCGTTTTTTCAATTCCTTCCACCACATCTTGTTCTCTTCGTGCGTCCCCATCGGCATGGATGCTTTAGCTTGAGCGAGTGTAAGGAAATAATGTTTCTAGTTAGAATTGGAAAAATTAGGATAACAATTTCTAGTTTAAATATAGTAATTATGGTTTCAGGTTTTAGAATTAGAGCCAAATAAGGAGTTAGATATGAGTTGTACTTCTAATTATAGTCATCTTGTATTTTCGTTTATCCTTTATTCAGGATAATTAATATATTTTTTATTTTGATTTTCAACACCTGTAAATTTATTAATGATGTGTTAAGATCTCTTTACATTATTTTTTGGTATTTTCTATAAGGAATAACTTGCTCTTTCATTAATTATTTTGAATTTTTTTACTTTAAAACTAGTTTAGTGGGTTAAATATCACTTTGGTCATTTAATAGTCAAAAGTTAGTCACGAGATGGATGAAAGGGTTATGAAAGATAGTTTGTGACTTTACACTTGTAAGTTTGTGATTGCTAGTCGAACCAAGGTTTGTGAATATACATCTAATTTTCGACATGTTTCATTGGTTTCGTTTTAAATTTCATTTTCAGATTTATCTATATTTTCATGTATATATTTGTATGAATATACCTTTGCAACAATTTTATTAAAATTCAAACCCAAACTGAAACTGAAACCGACTACGTAATTTATATATTAATCCAAACCCAAACCCAAACCCAAACCCAAAGCTATTACCTTGTTTATATAATCACCTTACCCCGCTCGCTGCTTCTCTCATAATCTCCCTTCTCTCTCTCGCGGTTCCTTCTATCTTTTAAGATCAAATCGAGATCAGTTTCGAGAGCTGGTCAAAGGTAAGTTTATGAGATCAGATTGTGGCAAGATCAGTTTCGAGATCAAATCAAAGGTAGTCTCTCTATATATTTCTTCACTTGATTCCTTTTTTATGGTGATGATGGTGATTAAACCGATTTTTTTCATTTTCACCGATTATTTTCATTTTCATCGATTTTGCCAAATTTCTTAGGGTTTTTGCTCAGATCATCTTTGTTTTACATATATCTATGTGTGATTAGAATATGTGTAGTATGTTTGTATTTCATGAGTGGGACGACCCATAGATCTATTCGACCTTCAGTTAGACCATAACCTTAGAAAGTCCGAGAACATACTTTATTTTAAGGTGTATAGGATGTAATACCCCGTGTTTATAAATACGAGTATAATATACATGTTTTTGGACGTATTCGTATGTATTAATATTGTGGGTATTTTCAATAATTTTCCTTAGATTTTATAAAGCCAAACATTATTTTTAAATAAATTTTAAACAGCAGGATGGAACTC
This sequence comes from Scilla litardierei, assembly GCA_030789695.1. Lineage (NCBI taxonomy): Eukaryota > Viridiplantae > Streptophyta > Magnoliopsida > Asparagales > Asparagaceae > Scilla > Scilla litardierei. The sequence continues at coordinate 37,874,699 of CM061133.1, forward strand.
AAGGAAATCTGAAAGTTTTATTGATAAAAACTGAAAATTTAATAAGATAAATTGGCTACAATAAAGAGGTAACATGTTAGACCCGCTGGTCTAACAGCCGGCCCATCTTGGGCCAGCCCATGTAGCCGGCGGGTTGGCCTTTGCGCGCGCGCCCTCTCTTCCCTAGAAACCCTAGTTTCCTCTATAAATACGGGCTAGCCGTCATTATGGATTTTTATGCTTGATATTGGAATCTTTCTATTGAGCGTCCATTAGGAGTAGATCTAGATCTAGACGAGTGCGGACGTCCTCTAGGCGTCTTGGGAGGAGGGCACACCTCTTTTGTGCCCAAATATCTTGTTTTTGCTATTGTTTTCTCAATAAAAATCCTATTTTTGGTTGGTTCCTAACAATTTGGTATCAGAGCACGTGACGATCCATGGCGACTACGACAAGATCCCACGACAAAATTGAAGCTTTGGAGGCCAAATTCACGAGCGAAATTGACGGAATCAAGAAATCTTTGGCGGCCAACGATGAATCCATGGCAAAATTGACGGCATCCATCGAGCAATTGACGGCAAATCAAGCAAAGCACGACGACCAATTCGCGCAAATGATGGCAACCCTAAAGCAATTGGCGGCGAACAACAAAGGGGAAGAAAACCCTAATCCGGGGAAAAGGCGGCACCTTTGAAGAAGGAGAAGGAGAAAGTTGGAAGCTTTGTCCCAAAAAGTGATTTTTTGGTGGAGGATTTGGCCGACGATGAGGACGAGGAGCCGTGGAGGGGTGATTACCGAGAGGAAGTTAGACGAAAGGCCGCGGAAGCCCAAGGAAGGACCGGCAACTACAAAGAATCCCGCGCGAGGGCCCACGAAGACGGCGGGGGGCCCCGGAGACCCTCCCAGGGGGTTGCCGGGCGCTGGGGCCCCCAGGATGCTCGGGGGGCCCGGCGAACCCCCCGGGTTCGGCCGGGGGCGCTGAACCCCCCTGGGGTTCCGGCGACCCCCGCCGACCCCAGGGGTGACCGCGGGGGCCCCCGGGACCCTTCCAGACAGCGATCAGAGGCGGCGGCGGCTTTTGGCGGCGATTTTGGGGGTTTTTCGCAGGATCCGCCACGGCGAGAGGCTCCGGCACGTGTTTTCGAGGAGTGGGGACCCGAGGATTTTCAGGAGCACGATGACTACTATCGGGACCCGTCCGACCCCCGCTTTGACGACGGTGGGTGGCAGCCACCGCCCCACCGCCAGGAGAGGCGCGCCGCAGACACCGGAGGGAGGTTCGGAGACTACCATGAGTGGCCAGAGGACGATGTTGGAGCAGACGCGGGGCACAGAGACCGAGGGGACTATGGGGGTCGCGGAGGAGGGCCACCCAGGCGTTACGAGACCATGGACGAGAGGCGACAGCACTACCGCCCGCGTCACAGAGACGATGGGAGGCCCGAGCAGGGGCACTTTGGAGGGGATTGCAGAGTCCGGAAGCTGAAGATGCCGATTTTTTCTGGGGAGGATCCACACGCCTGGCTGTTCACGGCAGAGAGATATTTCGCGGCGCATCACATGACCGAGGCCCAGAAGCTGGAGGCGGCGGCCATCTGCATGGAGGGGCGAGCTTTGGGGTGGTTCCAGTGGAAGGAGAGGAGGCAGCAGATCCGGAGCTGGGAGGAGCTGAAGGACATGGTTCTGGAGAAGTTTCGAGACCCCCGCTTGGGGAACTTACATGAGCAGCTATTTGCCCTCAGGCAGGAGGGGCCGGTGCGGGAGTACATTGAGAAATTTGAGACGCTGGCAGGACGAGTTCATGGGATGTCGGATGAGTCGCTGGAGGGCACCTTCTTGAAGGGGCTACACCCTAGTCTTCGAGCTGCGGTGAGGCCATACAAGCCTCGAGGGCTTTCAGAGGTCATCGAGATGGCGCAGATGGTGGAGGACTCCCGAGCAGAGGATAGGCGAGGCGGAATCGGCTACAGTGGGCAGATGCAGCGGATCACCACGACTGGGATAGGCGGAGCAGGGGTCCCTGCTGAGACAATTCAGACAGGGCTTGAGAAGACAGGGGAGCCGATTCCGCTACCAGCTGGGGGCCCATTCCGACGGATGACCGATGCGGAGATGAGGGAGAAGCGGCAAAAGGGCCTCTGTTTTAGATGCGACGAGCGCTTCTCTCCCGGACACCGTTGTGTGGATCGGAAGCTGCAGGTTTTGATAGCGGAAGCAGACGAGGATGATGGCTTGGAGGACGAAGGCATTGGAGGGGAGGACGACTCCCACTCGGAGTAGCACCGCCGGGACTTACACCACCTTGAGGACAAAGTGGTTCTTTGGGGGGAGTATTGTTAGACCCGCTGGTCTAACAGCCGGCCCATCTTGGGCCGGCCCATGTAGCCGGCGGGTTGGCCTTTGCGCGCGCGCCCTCTCTTCCCTAGAAACCGTAGTTTCCTCTATAAATACGGGCTAGCCGTCATTAGGGATTTTTATGCTTGATATTGGAATCTTTCTATTGAGCGTCCATTAGGAGTAGATCTAGATCTAGACGAGTGCGGACGTCCTCTAGGCGTCTTGGGAGGAGGGCACACCTCTTTTGTGCCCAAATATCTTGTTTTTGCTATTGTTTTCTCAATAAAAATCCTATCTTTGGTTGGTTCCTAACATAACATCCCTCCCAAGACGTCGATTGATAATGGACATCCGCACCTTCCCCGCAGAACTCGAATAACTATCTCTTCTTCACAAAATTATCACAAAATAGCCTGGCTAGGGCCGGCTGTTAATCCCCCCTCAAATACTAATCTAATTCCTAGCAAATAACAAGTATGCCATTATTAAAATAAAACTAATAAAATAGATCCAAAGAATTGCGAATAAGCCTATGAGATCAAGCGGTTGGGTCGGTCCTCCCTTTAGTGCGTCGCCGGTAAGTAATGAGCCCATCACTACTCTCCCAAAAGAGCCATCTTGTCCTCAAGGTGGAAGTCTGGAAACTGCTGCGCCATGACGCCCACTAACTCCCACGTGCTCTCGTGCTCAGGCAAGCCTTTACACCGCACCAACACTTCCTGCTCCCTAGCACTCCCTTGCATACCCTCTTTAGCTCATCAGGCTCCAAGATCACCTCCATGTCATCTGTCAATGTTTGCGGAAGTGATTGAGAAGATATATGTTCACCAATCGCCTGGCGTAGCTGGGACATATGGAATACAGGATGGATGACAGATCCTGTGAGCAATTTCAATCTATATGCAACTCTATATGCAACTGGTCCCACTTTGGCCTCTACCTCGTAAGGTCCAAAGGATCGAGAAGCTATCTTCTCATTCCTCTTATGGGCTAAGGACTTCTGCCTGTTTGGTCTCAGCGTTAGGTATACTATGTCGCCTACGTCAAACTGCACGTCCCTGCGATGTAGGTCAGCCCTCACCTTCATGGTTTGCTGAGCTTTAGCTAGGTGGAGCTTCAGCTCCTCCAGAATCTGATCCCTCTTTGCCAAGTACTGCTCCACCTCTGAGACTGGTGTTGTCTCCTGCCCATAATGCAACAATCGTGGAGGGTTGCGACCATATATTATCCTGAAAGGGGTTGTCTGAGCTGCAATGTGATATGACGTATTGTACCAATACTCTGCCCAAGCCAGCCAACGTGTCCACTCCTCTGGGCTCTCTGAAATGAAGCACTGTAAGTAAGTCTCAATGCTCCTGTTGACGACCTCAGTCTTGCTGTCCATCTGGAGATGGTATGCAGTGCTCCTCTTCAACACCGTGCCATGCAGCATGAAAAGCTCATGTCAAAATCTGCTCAAGAACACCTTGTCCCTATCAGAGATAATGGACTTAGGCGGCCCATGTAAGCTAATGACCTACCTCAGAAACACCTCTGCCACTGATACTACGCTGTAAGGGTGCCTAAGTGGTATAAAATGTACATACTTGTTAAGGCGGTATACCACAAGTATCACTGTGAATCCTCCAGACTTAGGCAACCCATCAATGAAGTCCATGGACAGATCCTCCCAGACCGCTCTGGCAAGGATAACGGTTGTAGCAAACCCACATGGGTCATCACCAGGTATTTGTGACGCTAGCAAACGTTACACTCCACCATCATCTTCGAAACATCCTTCTTCATGCCCCTCCAATAGACCTTCCTCGCCAACCTCTAATAGGTCTTGAGGACCCCAGGATGTCCGTCCACGACACTGCTGTGAAACTCCTGAGTATAGTTGGGATGTGCGTAGATGTCCTCGGTAGCACCAGGCGTCCCCAATATAGTAATCTCTCGTCCTGTACAGTATAGCCTGGATGTTTTGGTGACCCTCGCAACAATGCTGCCAGGATGTCTGCCAACTCCTGATCCACTTCAACCTCATGCTGTAGTGGCTCCCAGTCCTGTAGCACCGAAATCGACAAAGCTGCTAAGTGTGTATCATCATTCCACCGTGACAGTACATCTGCAGCTTTGTTCTACATCCATGGTCGATATTCTATCTCAAACATGTATCTCATAAACTTCCGCAGCCACTTCTAATGCTCCTGTGCTACTATGCGCTGCTCCAACAGGTACTTGAGACTTCTCTGATCAGTGCGGACCAAGAAACTCCTTCCCAACAAATATGGCCTCCACTTCTAGATGGATAGGACTATATAGCCATCAGCTCCCTCTCGTAGACAGACTTCAATCTAGCTCTCGTTGTCAGCACCTGACTGTAGTATGCGATAGACTGCTGGTTCTGCATCAGTACAGCCCACAGTCCATGTCCCGATGCATCTGCCTCCACAATAAATGGCATTGAAAAGTCTGGTAACGGCACGCCAAGATTGGTACGGTAGTCAATAGCCCTTTTCAAGGCCTCAAAAGCAAGCGTTGTCTCGTCACTCCAAACAAACTGATCCTTCTTTAGTAGCTCCGTGAGTGGTCAAGAGATCGTACCATAACCCTACACGAACCTCCTATAGTAGCCTGTCAGACCCAAAAATTCCCTCAGCCCCCTGAGAGTGGTGGGGCGCGGCCAGTCCAACAGTACCACTATCTTCGCCATATCTGCTGCTACACCCTCTGAGGACACGACATGCCCCAAGTACTTCACCTGAGGTTGTCCAAATAGACACTTTTCCCATTTGCATATAGCTGATGGTACTGTAACTCTTGAAAGACTACTTGTAGATGGTCCAAGTGCTCCTCCAAGGAACGAATGTACACAATGATATCATCAAAAAGTACCCATACAAATTGTCGAAGGTAGGGACAGAATACCTTATTCATCAATGCCTGAAAGGTGACAGGTGTGTTAGTCAAGCCAAAGGGCATGCCTAGGAACTCATATGGCCTTCATGTCTCCTGAAGGCCGTCTTGGGCACATCCTCTTGCCAACTGATATGATGGTAGTAGACTTGAGGTCAATCTTTGTGAATATAACTGAACAATGTAACTCGTCCAGGAGCTTGTCAATAACTGGTATTGAAAACTTGTCTGGCACCGTTTCCTTATTTAAGGCTCTGTAATCCATGCAGAAGTGCCAACTCCAATCCTTTTTCACCACCAACATAGAACTGGAAAGAGGACTCATACTGGGCTGGATAACACCAGCCTGCACCATCTTCGCCACCATCCTCTCAATCTCATCATTCTGCGCATGTGGGTAGCGGTAGGGCATAACACTGATGAGAGTCGCCCTCTCGCAGAACTTTGGCGTGCTCGTGGTCTCTAAGCAGAGGAAGACCTCGAGGTTCCTGAAATACCTCCTCAAACTTCTCCAACGACTGTAGTTCTCCTGGTATAGGCTGCTCACTACCGGTCTCAGTTCCACCCTCTTCTGCTAATGTGTGTAGCTCCACCAGAAAACCACCCTCTGCCTGGATGGTCCTCACTATGATCTTCAGCGAGACCAAAGCTCTGCATAGACTGTGGTCCCCATGTAGGACCACTTCTCTCCCGTCCTCCTGGAACTCCATCCTAAGCAGATTCCAGCTTCCAGTTCGCCTTCATCTCTCGCATCGTCTATAGCCACGTCATACCCTGGATGAAATCGGTACTCCCTAAGTCTAAGGGCAGGAAGTCCACTAGCACCTGCACCCCTTGCAGGGTCAGCACCAGCCCGCGACACACTCCACGTCTACTCTCCTTCCTCGTCTCCATCATGACGCTGAAACTGCCACTGTCTGTTAGCCGAAGTCACTGCTATGCCACCACTCTCCTGAAAATGAAATTATGGGTAGCTCCACTATCAATCAAAACCGTCACCTCCTGGTCACCGATATGCACCCTCAACTTCATGGTATAGTTCGGTGTGAACCCTACTACGGAGTTAAGGAAAACCTCCACCACGTCTAGTTGATGGTGCTCTGTATCCTCCTTGACGGCCTCATCCTCAACATCGGCCTCATCCTCAAGTAACAACACCTGGAGCTTGCGCCTCGCGCATCTGTGGGCTAGTGTGAACTTCTCATCGCATCTGAAACAAAGACCCTTTTGCCGCTTCTCCCTCATCTCCGCGTCAGTCATCTTCCTAAATTATCTCCTAGCTTTTGGTGTACTACTCTTCTCTCCACCATTCTCCTTGGTGGCCTGCTCCGCTCCTGTAGTCCCCTTCTGTCCTCCTGTCGATGTCTGACTGCGGGAAACAGGTCCACTGCAACCACCTTCGCGCTCCTATCCTTCATTTGGCGGTCCTCCACCATCTGAGCATACTCCATGGCCTCCATCAAGTCATGAGGCTTCTGAATGCGGACCTCTACGCAAACAATAGCCTTTAGACCATTCATGAAGGTGCTCTCCATCATCTCATCAGACACACCATGCACCCGTCTTGACAGTGCATCAAACCTATCTAGGTAATCCCTCACTGTGCCATCCCGCCTGAGTGATAGTAGCTGCTCCCTCAAATTCCCCAGGCTGGGATCTCTGAATCTGTCCACCAGCCCATCCCTGATCTCCTCCCATGAGCGAAACGGCCGCCTCTCGTCACTCCACTGGTACCAAGTACGGGTCTTCCCTTCTAGACATATAGCAGCAACCTCTAACTTCTGCTCATCCGTTATGCGAGAGACCCTAAAAAAATCTCTCCGTCTTGTAATATAAGCCACAGGATCCTCTCCCTCGAACACAAACATCTTCAGCTTCCGCAGCCTGTCCATCATGTATGTCCCCTGGTCTCCTCGCCCTTTTGTGTGCCTGGGCTGATGATAGTGCTGCCACCTCTCCTGATGAGTCTCATAGCCCATCTGCGGACCCCTCTGCGATCTCCTTACCCCCCTCGTGAGCCTTTATAGTCTCCCTGGCCGTTACCCCCAGTCCCACCACCACGCCCCTCCTCATAGTCTCTGTAGCCTCCTCCAGTATCCCTAGTGTGCTCCTCATAGGTGCGGGGTGGGCGTCGTCGCCTGTCATCGTCATACCAGGGGTCTGGATGGTCCCGAAACCCTCCTCCAACGTCACCATACTCCTGAAAATCTTTCGGGTCAAAATCATCGTCGAAGCCACATGTCGGATAATTAGAATATGGCTTAAGTCGACTGCCGCCAGGCCCCAGCGGCTCTACCGCTGAATGGCAGGGCCCGCATGGGCCCTCCGCCTGTTCGGCGGGGCTTGGCGGCCCTGTGGGAGGGGCCCAGGCCCTTTCGAGGCCCTTGGGGGCTGCGGGGCCCTGGGGGAAGCCCCAGACCCCTCAGACTGCTGTAACTGTTGGTCGGCGAGGCCCTGACGGCCATGGGAAAGGGCCACCGGGCCTTGCCGGCTGCCGCCGGGCCCTAGTGGCTTTGCCGCTGATTGGCAGGGCCCGCAGGGGCCCTCTGCCTGTTCGCCGGGGCCTGACGGCCCTGTGAGAGGGGTCCCAGGACCTGTCGGGGCCCTTGGGGGCCTGCGGGGCCCTGGGGGAAGCCCCAGGCCCCCTGCTGTCGCTACCGCTGGGAGGGTCGACTAGGGCCGCCGTCCTCCCAGTACTACTCCTCCGCATCTGGATTCATGCTGTCGAGATCTGTGAACCTTCTGTCTTCCAAATCCTTCGCTACATGCTTCCCCTTGTCCAAAGGTGACGCCTTTGTCGCTGTTTTAGGGTTTGCGTTGCCTCCGTTCAATTTCGACGAGATCTCTCTAAGTTGGAAGATGATTTTTGATAGGGTTTCGTTGTGTTGATTCAAGGTCTTCTCTTGCTTCGTAAATCGTTCAACATGCGCCGCTAGGGTTTCCTTCACGCACACGATCTCGACATTGGGTTTCTCTTCTACCGCATCGATACGATCTTTGGATCTCGACGTCGCCGCCATGGATCGACGTGCTCTGATACCAAATTGATAGAACTCGAGGAAATCTGAAAGTTTTATTGATAAAAACTGAAAATTTAATAAGATAAATTGGCTACACTAAAGAGGTAACCTCTCTCCCAAGACGCCGATTGATAAGGGACGTCCACACCTTCCCCGTAGAACTCGAAGAACTATTTATTCTTTACAAAATTATCACAAAATAGCCTGGCTAGAGCCGGCGGCTAATCCCCCCTCAAATACTAATCTAATTCATAGCAAATACCAAGTATGCTATTATTAAAATAGAACTAATAAAAGAGATCCAAAGAATTGCGAATAAGCCACTGAGATCAAGTGGTTGGGTTGGTCCTCCCCTTGGTGCGCCGCCGGTAAGTAATGAGCCCTTCACAACATTGTAATATAAAGAATGAAGTATTGGGTGAACTACATGGTATATCAAAGCGTATTTAGTATTAGTAAATTATTCCTTATTTTCTAATTAATTAAATTTTGTAAAAATTGCCATGGTGACACATTAGTAGCTAATGTGTCATTACCCCCTTTATACCCGCCTAACCCATGCCACCTCATGGGACACATGGCTTGTTTGGGCTTAGGGTAAGGATGACGAGGATTGGGATTAACATAAAACAAAAACAAAAACAAAAATAAAAAGAAAGAGAAAACACCCTTTCTCCCTTCTCCCTCTCATGCAAGAACCAGCGAGAACCCCAAATCCCCCTCCATCCCACGCAGCCATGACCCCAACCCTTTTCCTACTCTCTGGCCGAAACCACCACCACCCTTCACTGGTGCAAACCCTAGTTTATCTTCATCATATGAGAAACTTGAGAAATTGATGGTGTCTTCAAGAAGAAGAAGGGCCAAAGATTGAAAGAATGACTTATTGAAGGTAGAAGGTCTAACTACTCTAGTTAGAGTTATAATCTTAAGAATTGCATAAGATTAGATGTTTATATTCGTAGGAAATCAACTTCATGTTGGTTGTTTTTGGAAGACAGTTTCTGCTGCAACTTCATCTATGCACTTTATTCTAGAATGTCAAAAATTATGAAAAAATACAATTTGAAAAGCTAAACCAGTTAGCTCCAACTTTTGTTTGTTAACTTAGCCAGATTCTATTTATATTTTGACTGAACCATTAATTTATGCAGTAGTATCAGATTCTGTCAAAATCTGCACACTATTACCAAAAAGGGTAGAATTCCCATTGTAGAAATCCAATAAGGGTGATTTTAGTCAATTTGGAAAGAGGGCTTCATTATCTATACTTGTCGTGTTTTAGCCTAACTGAAATTATGACGGTAAGATATCACAAATGACAGATATTTAGGGCTCACTGATGCTGTCTGAAAAACAGTTTCTGTACCTTGTGGGGTTTAGGATGTAATAATTAGCCTACTTGCTCTAAAATCATGATATTTGATATATGAAAGTATAAGTTGTTCATCTACAACTTTAATTTACAAACTTTTAACAAATTCACAATAGAACTGAGATTAAAAGCTGATCTTTAGTTGTATATCATTTTTGGCAGATTCTGCAACTCTGCATTATTCAAACCATAACTCCCTCCACAATTGTCCAAATAATTCATTCTTGGACAATATGAAATCCTTATTAAATTACCTACAACTTTATGTTAAGACTTAAACCAGATTATGGCTACAAATAATTGCTATAAACTGTTCTTTACATAGCTAGAATCAAAACAGTTTTTGAATCTGTTTATGTTATGTGTAAGGGTTTATGTATGTGATATGGATGCTATAGTATGTCAGGCTCATGTTACTTCCATGTTTCCATATGCAATTAAAAAGAGCTCGTGATATTGATGGGATGTTTCATTAAATTCCTTGTTAATGTTGATATAACCATGCTTTGTTAATATACAAATATCCATGTTACGTATGCCATTCCATTGCACCACTTGTTAATCTCTTTTAAAGATATTTCTTTATGAAGGAGTTACTCTATTGTGATATGAAAGCGAAAGTTGAAATGAAAGTGGCAAATGACACATACTATGGTATATGAAAAGAATGAAAATTAACATCACATAGACCAAAGTGCCACTTGGACCAGCATGCCACGAAAATGTCAGGGCCACCGCCTGAATCCATGTGGGCCACCTCTTGAATTTATGTGTGGTAAATAGACAACATGGATCTACGTGCTACATGGACCAGCATGCCACGAAAATACCGGGGCCACCTCCTGAATCCATGAGAGCCACCTCTAGAATCTATGAGTTACATTGTAGACATGCTGGCATAGATGTGATCCCTTAGATGTTGCACTTGAATTCATAATCATTCCATAATCATTATGCATATATGTGATTGTCTGTCTTTACTTTACGCTTATTTAATTCTGTAGCCTTACTTTTCATTATTGCCTGTGATGTTTTACTTCTTTATGCACATTAGTTCAGTTGTATCTCTTTTCAGTGCTTGTCTGTGTATTTATTCTGTTATGAGTTGTAGTTGACTTGTTTATAGTCAGTGACCAGTCCTACTACGTAGAACAGTTCTGAGATTGACCCTACCTAGCGTAGTTAGAGTATCCTACTGGGTCACGCGTTGACGTGTTCCAACTATTTTCCAGGTTTAGGAGCAGAGTGGACAGAGCTGGACTTGGTTAGGAGTCGACTGACTCGACTCTGAGCTGGACCCCACAGAGGGCAGTCTTGTTCAGTTGGTTCTCATATATAGTGTAGGGAGTGATTTTGATGCGATCGCTACGGTTTTTGATGGTAAAAAGGAGTTTTTATTGCTAAACTCAGATATGAAATTATAAAGTGGCTACTACAATTCAACTACTCGCTAAATAACTACAAATTGAAAGGACAATTAGCTAGGGTTTAATCTAAGGGAAATATGGAAAATCTTAATACAATTTATCTAGGAACTAACGAAATATGCTAAAGGAATTTCTTCATAAATCTGGCATACCCCATTAGGGCCGGCTCTACCCCTTTTATAGAAACATTACAGAATTTGTTACTTTACGAAAATACCCCCGGGGTCAAAGTACCAGCCGCATCACTACTCAGCTCCTAAAAACCACATTGTCTTCAAAGTGGTGCGTGAAGTGTGTGAATGGCTATTCCACATGCAGATGCTCTTGATATCGTCCTCGCCGGCTTCCAGCATTACCACGCCCTTTCCATCTTCATCGTCATTCGCTATCCGGATCTGAAGAGTACGGTCCCCGCACTGGTGCCTTGGAGTAAACTTCTTGTCGCATTTGAAACACAGACCGTTGGTCTGCTTGTCACGAATCTCTGGCTTTGTTATCCTCCATGTCTGTCCTCCAGGTCGTTGTTCCACCCACTTCTTCTTGCTAGCTGCTGCCTCGTCTGTGGATGCTGCCCCCTGTGGCCGCCTTCTGTCTTCCTCCAGGATCCTGCCCTCGAAAAGATGAGCCTCTCTATGTCCCGCGGGCTCTCCTCTCTGTATCCTGATGGTCCTCTACCATCCTTGCTGAAGTCATCATCTCTAGCAGATAACCAGGCTTTAGCTGTATTAGTCCTGATCTAATTGTGGGTTTCAATCCCTTCATAAAACATCCCTCCAGAGACTCACCTGATACTCCATGAACTCTACTGCATAGCGTCTCGAACTTCTTAATGTAGTCTCTGACACTTCCATCCTGTCTCAACGCGTATAGCCTCTCATACGCTCTCCCAGCCTGTATCTCTCCAAAACGCTTCAACAAAAGGGTGGTGAATTCCTCCCACGTATGAAATGGTCGCTGCTGATGCGTCCATCTAAACTATCCCAGTGCCTCGCCCTCCAAGCAGACTCCCACTACCCTGAGCCAGTTGTCCTCCTGTACCACAGCCACCTCAAAGTACCTCTCTACTTGGTATAACCAGTCGTCGGGATCTCCTCCTTCAAAGATGAGCATCTTCAACTTCCTCAGTCGATTCTTCACTGCAAATCCGCTTCTCTTATGTGGCTAATCCAGGCGTCTCGGCTGAAATAGATGTGGTCCCTCAAGCGCGTAACTTGCGGCTGGATTTCGAGCTCCTCCATCTGCACCATCCCATTGCAAGTCACCCCAAGCTGCTCCAGCACCCCGATCTTCATCATGTAGTCGTCCATAGTTCCCCTGGGTGGCTCTGTGTGTGCCCTGAAGCCCTCTCCAATCTCCCGATACTCCACCATACGGTGGTGGATGAGTTGACGACCCGCCCAAATGTTGCTGATGTGCGTCTACTGCTGAAAACCTTAAACGGAACCCATCTGGGGCTGAAAAGGAGGAGGCTGAGTCGGTCGGACCCCGTACTGGGCCCACGACGTCTCTGAATGGGGGTAATGAGGCCTGTCGGGCCCCCACGAGGGTCGGTGGAACCCCAAGATAGTTGGGTAGGGGCCTATTGGCCCCACTGACACTCGGCGAAGCATCCCAAGGGGGCGACAGGGCCTGCCGGTGGCACCCTGGGCTGTGGGAGCCATAGGAAGGGCGGGCGGCCAGTTTCGACCCCACTAGGGGTTCGGCGGCCCTCCTCCGGGCTGTCAGCCCTCTCCGAGGGTCGGCGCACCCCCAGGGGTGGCCAGAAGGGCCATCCTTTCCTCCGGATCCGTCGTCCGTCGTTGGAATGAGCGAAAGCACCCGATTTGCTGGTTCACCCATTCTGCCCCCTCTTCGTCTTCCAAAAATGTGTATCGGCGTCCTCGAGGAGTCCTTCTACAGGAATATCTTCTTTTTCATTCACTTTAACCAAAGGTGGCTCCTTTTTGCTTCGACCTAGCCTTTCATCCATCACTTCCATCAAGTCACGTTTTGTTGCCACCGCGGTTAGTCGTATGGCCTCCATCATTTGGTCGTATCGCCGTTCTCCCATGCTTGCTTGTTCTTCCACACTTTTCTTGTTCTCTTTAATCTCCTCGTCAAATTTGCTCTCGAACTTTTCTAGCTTCTCTTCCAATAAATCAATCTACTCCTTAGACCTCGTGTTTGCCATGGATCTCACACTCTGAGACCAATTGATGTAATCCGCTACAGTTTTAATGGTTAAAAGGGATTTAATTGCTAAATTGAGATCTGAAACTATAAAGTGGCTATTACAATTCAACTACTCGCTAAATAACAACTACAAATTGAAAGGACAATTATCCAGGGTTTAATCTAAGGGAAATATGGAAAATCCTAATACAATTTATCTTGGAACTAAAGAAATAAGCTAGAGGAGTTTCTTTACAAATCTCGCATACCCCATTAGGGCCAGAGCTACCCCTTTAATAGAAACATCACAGAATTTGTTACTTTACGAAAATACCCACAGGGGCCAAAAGTATCAGCCGCATCAGATTTGTACTGGGAGTGGACATCTCTGTCCCTTGTGGGGTTTTCTGGGATTTCTCCCTTGTTCCCTTTGTGCCCCCGCTACCGATGATGTTTGATGTACTCTTTGTGATGTACTTTGGTATTAATAATAAAAGAAGTTTGGACTTTGTAGTTTTGTTAGTTTTCTGTGTTATTTTCTGTGGTGGAGCTTTACATGTACTTTCCAACACGTTCGCAGTGACCTGCATATTCTTTTGTACTCTCTCTTTCTCTCTCTTTCTTCATAACACTCGTTGCTTTGGGAATACCTAGGACGGATTCGTACTTTCCGGGCATCTTGGGGAGCATGTCGTTATATTTCTCTGCTGGGGCCCCCTCCCATTGCTCTAGCCATAAGCTATGGCAGCCACAGCTCGCAGCCACTCTGGCCCGCTCTACGAGGCCAGAGTGAGCTCATCAGTCAGCCCCTAACGTTAGGGGGTCTTTCGCTTTTGCGAGATCTATAGAGATATTACGAGTCCTCTGTCCCAGATTCCCTCGCCGTGGCCATCTGGTTCACAAATACTACCAAAAAGTCTCATGCTTTAGTTACTGTGACCGATATATAAGTATTATCTCTTCCCCCAAAGTTTGTAACTTAAGAAATTTCTTAGCTAGTTTGTCTGAGTGACGAATGAATTTCTTTTCGGCTTAAGAGCTACTAGCTGCATTGAGCGTAGCTGGCTTCCCGCTTATAGATGTTTGTCTGAGCTACTAGCATAACCTCCTTGCTCTTATTATCATATTTCCTACTCCTATGTCGCAACAACATGGGTATTTACTGCTCTTTCTTTCATAACGACGACCCCTTATAAGTAGCTCCCTACTTTTTCTTTCCCTCGGAAGTAGCTAAAAATTAATAGAAAAAGTTCTATAAATTAATATAAACCGTTTCAGGTGCTTTTCATGATTATGGTGTTTGATTGGGCACGTGCGTTCATGTCCCCCGTATGACCTCGACCCGCTTACTCGGGTCTTGTATGGATATGCAGGAAGGGGCGCTCCTAGGTGTGTATAGGGGGTGTGTTTGTTTGCGAGAATGGATTCCTCGTCAAGTCAGGAGGTGTGGACACATTTGCGCGAATTCGGGTAACGGCTACAAGGGCACAACAAGAAAGGAAAATGTACCCGACCAGGGATGGACGTAAACTCGTAAGCTACCGAGGGTATGGATTATCGTCCAGGTCTTATTGTTCAACAAAAAAAGCCGCCTTACCACAGCAGGCAGGAATTCCATCGCCTCTGTCGTCGCAGGGCTTGGCGAGGAGACCGTAGGATAAGTTGCTAAAACAAAGGGAGGCGCTGAGAAAGCCGTACAGTAGAATTCCGAAGAAAGACGTTTGGCAACAGGTGGAGACATTTCTGTGGCCCTATTCAAAAGAAATGTGGGCATGGTAGAGCTTGGCAAAGGGTTCAAGAATAGGGTAGGGTCATGTCCTAAAGATGAAGATAAAAAGGGGCGGGTCCCTTTATGCATGCATCTCTATACATGCCGAAAAGATCAAACCAATTCGTCAACGTGGTGTATAGTACGAAAAACTATTCTTTACATACTGGGCCGTTCACATGAAAGAAGAGAAAGGATTTCTTCACAATCGGGCGTATTTCTCAAAATCCTCCAGGATCACAAGTGGAACGCTAAGTGACGGATGGGGAGGCTGCGAGCGGAGCGTCGAACAGATAGAAGCAAGCAGGGGAGAGTAAACATGTTGCATACGCTTGCTCTTTGGCGCGCTACGACAACCCTACCCTAGTTTAAATAAGGCCCTCGATATGCTTAAAAGTGAGTACCTTTGTACCTTACTCAGGTATGTGTAGTGGGCGGGTAGACAAGGCAGTCAAAGTAGGACTCGCTTGTTTCATCCGTTCGGCTTGAACAGTTCTTACTGTCACTCCAATGGGGCACCGACACACGTCGACAGACAATAGGTTCCGAGGCCCGTCTCATCTTTTTCTGTGACTTCCAAGTCACCATTGGCAACGGCGAGTGATCTATCCCTCCGGCCTTCTCGATACGTAGTCAAAAAGAGACGATATAGCTCATAGTTCGTGGCCCGCATTCGGCCCCGCCTGTACGAATTATGCTTAACGGTCCGTGTGGAACCGGATTGACGTGCTCTTCCCAGAACCAACGATCATGAAGAAAGATCATCATCTGGATGACGGGTTCCCATTTGATATGGAGACCTTTGGTGGTTTGGATTCACTGTCCCACTCTATGGTGTAAGCCCCAGGAGAGAGAAAAAGACCAGGTACCAGGGGAGGCCCACTTCACTTCTTCATGTTCTTTTATACGAACGAGAGGAAAGACGCCTTATCAGTAACTCCACTTATTAGATCAAGAAGCCACCCATAATCTCGGGCAAGAAAGACACAAGCCGCTAAAGGCTCAGTCCGAGGGACAAGCAAGTTCTGCTGGAGAGGATGGCTCAGTTACACCTGGAAAGTTAGATCGGAGAATTTATGGAGGAAATTGGGTTTGAAATTCCCAGAAACCACACGATTATATAGCCAAAGGGAATACCCTGCGCTTAAAATCATCCAAAGCGCTGCTAATGTGGCTACTAAGCTATTTCTTTGGAAAGCTCCTACTAAGATTGGAAATTCCCCTATAAAGCTGCCAATACCAGGTGAACTCATATTGGCCAAAGTGGAAGAGAAGGAAATGGTAGGAAGATTTGGCATGGTGCTCACTGAACCTCCATAATATCTAACAAGTCGAGTCTTATGTCGGTCATATAGAACACCAACACATAGAAAAAGGGGTGGAGGAACCAGTCCATGACTTGACATCGGTAGAATGCTACCTCCAATTCCTTGTATGTTCGAAGAGCCAAATATTCCCCTCACTGATCGGAGTACGCCGTTTACCCCCGAACCATACAAGATAGTTAATATTGATTCACTCTTTCTATATACGAGAGCCTCAAATAAAATAAAAAACACTTCGAGGTTGATCGCAATAGGGAAAAAGTATAATATTGTTCTCCAACTCACAATAATAATGCTGCTGTGGATAATGATGTTGACAACTTTCAACTAATAATGATGCTTACTTTGCAACTCGCTCATAAATATAAGGATGAATGCTTGCTCGTAAACTTGCAATAATGATGACACTATCTTGTCAATTGACGTGTGCTTTATGAAGGAAAAAAAGTCTTGGTGCTTATACTTTGTAACTTTGATTGATGATCACTCTAGAAAAGCGTGGGCTTTTGCTTTGAAAAGCACAGACCAGGCCCTGGACGTCTTCAAGCATTTTCATGTGATGGTTGAAAGGAAAACTGTTGTTGAGCTCTCTGTAGTCAATGCACATGCGTTTGGTTCCCGTCCTTCCTCACTAGCAAAATTGGAGCATCCCAGGACGACACGTATGGTTGTATCCATCCCTTCTGTAGGAGATCATCCAACTGGGTACGAACTTCTAACTTCGAAGGTGCCATACAGTAGGGTTTCCTAGATATGGGTTGGGCTCCCAGCACTAATTCTATTGAGAATTCACGAGTACGATCTGGAGGCAAACCTATAAGTTCGTCCGAAAACACATTCAGGAATTCTCGCACAACCTCTAGTTTTTCAGGCTCAGTATCCATAGCAGTCACCACTGCATCCGTCGGTCTGACTCTGAACTTGATCGGCCATTCTGACTTGCTTCAAATCATCTTAGCATGCACAATTTCTTGCAATTTATTGAGAGTGGTTTTGGGATTTTGGGGGTTTTGGGATTTTCAGGATTTTTAGGTGAAACCAAGATTGACGGCCAGTTTCATACCGTTCCCCGTCGGAAATGGTACACACAATCGAAACATTTTCGTTTCGGCCAAAATGTTGAACCTTGACTTGAACAAAAACAGTTTGTGGCAGTTATGTAGAAAAGAGCCAAAGTTCATTGTGCTTTCTTGGAAATATAGCCTAATTAGGCATTCTAGTATTATTCAGTTAATTGAAATCTTATCTTTTGGGTTTTTAGCATATCTTTCCCTTAAATCTAATCTTGCATATTTTGATATACATCCCTTAAAAATTCGTACTTGCTCTCAAGTCCCTTAAATTTTAAACCTTTAACCTTAATAGTCACTCTCTCTAACCTTCTGTTAAAATCGAACGGAATGTGAATATTTTGTTAGGGTTAGGGTTAATTTTCATTGGGGAGGGAATGAGAATATTTCGTTAGGGTTAGGGTTAATTTTCATTGGGGGATGGAATGAGAATATTCCGTTAGGGTTAGGTTGCGTTTCCCGCCTCCACCCCTGGGGTTTTGGGGGAAGGGGGCAGCGCCTCCTCCCCCTCCCCCTCGTCTGAGGGGGAGGGGGAGGAGGCGCCGCCCCTCCCCAGGGTTTTCGGGTGGAGGGGCCCCCTCCCCCTCCCCCTCCCCCTCAGACAAGGGGGAGGGTTTTCGGGGTGAGGGGGCGGCGACGCCACCTCCCCCAGGGTTTTCCGGGGGGGACCTCCTCCCCCTGGATTTTCGGGTGGGGGTGGGGGTGGTTAATTGTTAATTAGGGGGGATTAATGCTTAACTAAAGTTAATTTCTTAATTAATTAATTATAATCATTATTTAATCGTTAATTAATATAATTTCAGTTAACATTTTAACAGAAACCAGGATGGAGGGACTATTAAGGTTGACGTTTAATATTTAAGGGACTTAAGAGCAAATACATATTTTTAAGGGATGGATATCAAAATACGCATGATTTAAGGGACGGATATGCTAAAAACCATATTCTTTTTCATAGCATTCATTTGAAGATTGAACAAGAATATGCTTGACCGTCCACGTGAAATAGAGTTTCATGTTGTATTAACTATCTACTTTCAATAAAAAATACCTGTGTTATTGAATAATCTATGTAAGAAAATTTCAACACATTTTCATAGGAATATTTGAGCTTATATTTCTGAACCATCTGATTGATCAACTCTAGGGTTAGCTCTTTTAATGGTAGTAGTACAAATGCACTATTCTGCATCCACTGGACCGAGGCCTAGTTCCTGCATCGAAAGGGCGATTATTTCTTTATTTACACTTGCTTTGTAGAATGTGAGATTTTCTATGGAGTTTTAGGAAGAAGGCATTAGCGAAAACCTGCCATATTGTTTGTTGTCACCTAGAACTGGTCCAAAACAGCATATAAAAACTTTGTTTTGGAGGACTCAAGCTTGCATCAGTCGGCATCTTCAAGTCTGTATTGTTCTATTTTGGGCCTGTAGCAGTCAGTTTTGATGTGTGTCGGTTTGGTCTGTGACTGTTTTCCTTGAGCTTGTATGTCTGTTCTAGTCTGTTTTGTACAGTCTCAGGGGTTTTACTGCAACATACTGATGCGGCTTGGATTTGTGGCCCAGATGCATTTTCGTAAATTGACAAATTTTGCAATGTTTGTCTATTTATAGCCTAGAGCCTGCCCTGATTTTTTTTTTTGGGGGGGGCATGTGAGAATTGTTGAGAAAACCCTTTTAGTTTATTTCTTAGATAATTTGTCTTAGGATTTTAGCTGGAGATTTAGGCTTTGTTCTCGAATCAAAGCTAGGAGTTTGTCTCGACACGAATTGAGGCATGTTATCCTTTTATTTCAGATCTGAAAAGTATATAAAAATCATATTTTTATTGTTCTTCCACCAAAAAATCCCTCTTTTAGTCTACAAAAAGCCTAGATCGTATCAATTTGGTATCAGAGCACGTCGATCTTGATGGCGGAAACCCTCAAGGAAGGATATCAAGCATGGATGAAGCGGAGGGAGAAGGCGCGGATTGCATCGGACAAACAGTTTGATGCACTCATGGAAGCCATCCGACAATGGAATCTCTCCATCCGACAATCGAATATCTTTATCATCCAAACGATGGCGACGTTTGTCCAAGAAATAAACGAAGCCCCAGATTTGAGGCTAAAGGCGGCACCTTTGGGCAAAAAGCTCCATTCCCAAGGTGATCCGGACCCAGATCTGAAGGTTTTAAGTATATATCTACCAGATCTAGAGAAGGAGAAGACCACCGCAGATCTGGAGAAGACGGAGGAAAACAACGCAGATCTGGAGAAGACGGAGGAAAACGGCGCAGATCTGAAGCTTCCAGACTACGACGACTCAAATCTGATGCTGATGAGGGTTGGCGGAAGTCAGGCAACCTCTCTGGGGGCCGCAGCTTCTCTGGCGAGCCCCCAGGGGTCGCCACAAGCCGGACGACCATTCTGGGGGTCGCAACAACCTTAATGAAACCCCGGAGGGCCGCAATGACCCCGACAAGCAGCCAAGGGGGCGCAGCGACCCCGGAGAACCCCCAGATGGCCACAACAGCTCCGGCGAATGTTTTTGAGCCTCGCCGGTAGCACCGCCAGTGGCATCTTGGGCCGCCACTATCACCATGGATGCGCTCGAAGGAGACAACCCTGATGAACCATCCCTTGTTGCCATTAGCCTCCGGAGCCGTCGAAAACAGCCACCGACGTCGCCGGCGACGCCTCCGACGATATCTCGGTCCACCAGCGCCATCCACAGAAGCGCCCCACCGTGACGAACTCAATTGGCCAAAATTCTCCATCATCGGCCACCGGTGCCGTCGAAAAAAGCGATCGGCGCCGGCGAGCCGCCATCGGCTCGGGATCGGCTCGACCCAGCCGATCCCAAGCCGCAATAGCCGGCTTGAGCCGAACCGGCTCAGCCGAGCCGTCGGCTTGAGCCGATGAACAGTGCGGCTTGTCATTTATTTTGGAATTCTGAGCGATTTTTGACCGATTTTCTGCGCGGCTTCCGTATTTTGACGATTCCGGGCCCGTTTGGAGGCCAAATTCAGAACGGAAAGAGGGCGTAGAACAGAAAGTGTTAGGGCATAGAAGACTTAGCCACAGACAAGCTCCCACTCCTGCATCAACGTTTTGAGAAAGACGGAACTCGTGGATGGCCTTTTGATCCGGGAGGAGGCGAGCATGCATGCTCCAACACTCGGAAAAAGCGCACTCGTGGACTTCATGCACCACCTTGAGGACAATGTATTTTTTCGGGGACGGAGTAATGATGCGGGATTTGTGGCCCAGGGGCATTTTCGTACATTGACAAATTCTGTAATGTTTATCTATTTATAGCCTAGAGCTGGCCCTAATGGGGGGCATGCGAGAATTGTTGAGAAAATCCTTTTAGTTTATTTCTTAGATAATTTTTCTTAGGATTTTAGTTGGAGATTTAGGCTTTGTTTTCGAATCAAAGTTAAGAGTTTGTCTCGACTCGAATTGAGGCGTGTTATCCTTTTATTTCAGATCTGAAAAATATATTAAAATCCCATTTTTATTGTTCGTCCACCCAAAAATCCCTCTTTTAGTCCACAAAAATCCTAGATCGTATCACATACACGGAAGAAAAGTAAAAAAAGGTGAAATGGAACAATTTAAATAATTTTGAAATGTTTTCAGCCTTTCATGCATATTTTGTCTGTAAATTTGCATATGATAAAAATACATACAGCAAATGTACATGATTAATATGACATGTATGTGCAGATGCATATATTGATAGACATGCATGAAGTGCGCACGTGCACACACACTTGGAGGGCAGAACATACCAATACAAACGTTTATCTTTGATGTCCATGTGTATATTAACGCTGATATCTGAGCTGGAACTGAACAGGAATGTGATGGATATATAAAACAACCATCTTTGCTGTAAATGTATATATTGCTCACTAAAACCGGAGTCCAATCCCATAGCGAAACCTTTACTGTTGAAACTTATTATAGACTCTTCCTGGGAGTCGAATCAAACTCGAAACCAACTATTTTGGTAAAGATTTTGAATAGAGAATCTATGAGCAAACAGTTTGATGGCATTATTAAGCAAATCATGAGATGGCATGTGGTAGTTTGGGACCGTTGGGTTAGGATATTTTCTCATTGGACCATATTTTGATATTATGATTACAATCACAAGGACTGGATTTCTTTCTTTTATGGGATACACATATCAAAATCAAAGTGGGAAAACGGCTTTTGTATTTTATGTAGAAGTAGTGTGATGAACAGTAATTTTTGCTTTCATGTTCCATTTTGTACTGAGCATTTCTCTTACATTTGTACCATGATTAGTAGACATGGGCACTAGTGTTGTTCTCTGACAGGGACACGAGGTAGTAGACACAATAATCCTCCAAATCATAGACACATGGACACTTTTATGTATGCATGTATTTTGTGTAAAGACAAGTATTTAACTCATAAGTATACTTATTTGGTTGTTTCTGAAAGCACCTAACAGTAAAATGATCTATACACCATTTACTTTTGTCAAGGTGGGATGATAACATCATGGTAACATTATTTAAGGTGAATAAAAGTGTTGCATTTTTAGTAGTGTCTAACATGGTTAGACACGCGTGCCGTGTCTCGAAGTGTCGGACATGCCAGATTTGGGTCGGAGAAGTGCCCAACATATCATAGCATTTATACTTCTGTGCTCCATATGAATGCATGAAGACATGCCAGATTTGGGTAGGAGAAGTGCCCAACATATCATAGCATTTATACTTCTGTGCTCCATATGAATGCATGAATTCTCTTAATCTATTTTCTTACTTGTGCTTGCACCTATTTTGCTGCTACTATACAGATAGATAGCTTATTGTCTACAAGGTTGACTAATGAGAATGATGCAAGTAGAAGACTGAAATCAGAGTTCTTGGTCCAGTTTGATGGGGTGGCCTCAAACCCAAAAGATTTAGTAATTGTCATTGGTAAGAGATTTGGGTGCTTCTATTTTGACATTGTCCATTTTTTTTCTTGTTTTTATGAACATTTCAGATGCCCCATGATGCCTCTATGCGTGTGTGCATGCATGTTATCTTATAGTCATGTTCACCTGTTCGTAATATGGTCAGTTGTCTTGCAGCCATATTTTTGTTTGAGTATGTTACATTTAGCAACCGTATCCATTTGAATAATGACAATAATTCATATCCATAATTAATATATGGTCATTTCATTCTATTATCTGAATGCACATGAACTGCGCACATGAACTGCGCACATTTATGTTCATGCACATGAGGGTGCGACCTGCAAACGCCAAAAAATAAGAAATCAGGGCATTATGTACACACATGCCGCCGTTGTACGCAACAAGAGGGTATTGAAGTTACTTCAATATATTTTTACATTCACAAAATCGATAAAAAAATAGAACTTATAAGTTAGCCCTGAAGTAAAACTTTGGAGTTTTAGATAAAGACATCAGCTGATCTAACTTAACATTAGAACAACCAAAAAGATATCTCAAGTTTTCAGGTAGTCCAAGTTGAAAGAAACCCAAACTCTAAGATCTAATAAATCAATAGCAGGAACATCAATGTGATCAACTGTCTCTTTGTCCTTTGTTATCATCATAACAGTCAAGACTGGTTCATTGAGGTAATGATTTTCTCTATCAAATTCTATTTTATTTTCCATATCCACACATTTTACGATCACATCCCATTTTCTTAATTCAAATTTCAATTGGATTTTCCATATCTGACATATAAGATTCTTCCCTCCTTGACAAGAGTTTTTAGTCGTTATGAATTAAGACTATAGCTTTAACATGTCCATGTCCTCAATATGTTAGGTTTAACATTCAAAAAGCAGAAAATCTTCTAGTTGCGTTCACAGCACGAGGATTGAGGAAACCGGTCAGTTGAGCAATCTACATTAAAATGAAATTCTCTTACGATTAATAGTACATCAAGCCATATAGATATACATTGATATTATTTGAAATAGTAACATACTCGTGAAGTACTAAAATTTTACTTTCTTGTGAAGCTAATATAGGTGCGCTTGCTCCATAGTTGAGACTCACCAGTTGACTCACCGTAATACTCACAAGTATGTCTCTCGCTCATCAAGTCCCACCTTGAATATGGACCTACGCATCCACAAAAAAATAAAACCATACTCTTCTCTAACTTTGGACCTCATATACTTTGTAGGAAATAATCTACTAAAGCACTTTTGCCTTCTTTCAACAACATCCTCATTGCGGATAGGTCTGTGAGGATCCATACTTCAAGCCAAGAGTTACTCCATAAATAAATGTAGTAACTAATGGATGAGCTAGACAATGGAGTGGATTGTAGTTTTTTTTTCTATTCATCATAAAAATATCATGCACTTCTGTGAGAACTTGCGGTTATTGGCAAATATTTTCTTCTCATGATCAGATATGTACGTTTAACTTTTTCCATCATAGCTCCACACGTCATAAATTAAGTGCAAGCATGGCTCCTCCAAGCAAACTCTTAGCATCTCAGTAATTGTTGTGGTAAGCATCTCTTAGATTCTCAGTTATTAGTGTGGTAAAATTCAACAGATAATCCATTCTATCCCACCAAGGATCATTGATTGTCAAATTCTTAGCTGTTTGGTCCTTGTGGTCATGCTTTCTTAAGAATTACCTATCGTCATCGAATACCATTTTCAAAAGCTCATTCTTAACTCCCTTAACTCAACGAGTCATGGTCATATTCAAGGCAAATCTAGTCATGTATTTTCCACATCAAAAAGCCACAGTGTAGAATACTTCCGAAAGGTGGTTCAAGCTTGGGAATGATCACACTAAGCCGAAGTGTAGAATACCGGAGCATCTTGATGCGAGCGCACCTAGCGTCGCATCCCCCTCAGCCGATGGAGCACGTGGCAGTGGAGGCGTCATCACTTACGCACGTCGCAGGAGACGCGGGAGCGCGGTTTAGGCCTTTTTCTTAGTGAGCGGGTATTTTGGTCTTTTACCAAAATCCCTCCTCTTTCTTTATTTTAGGTCTAGCCGTCATCTTTTTCCTTATGCTTGAATTGTGAGAAAAACTCTCAAGTGTCATTTGAAGGTGCTTAAACTTTGGTCCGTTCATCCAAAGTGGGGAGATCGATCTTGTCTCTAATAAGATCATTATCTTGTTTTCATTTGTTCTTCAATCAAGCAAAAATATAAATTCTTTTCCTCTCTTTTAAATTTCCACATTTAAATTGTGAATCGATCTACGACGATTCACATCACATCTTTGGATCGTCAATCACATGAGCAACCCATGACAATTGTTCTAAGTCAGCTTTGTCTATAAGATCTGGGTCACATAAATTTTCCATCTAACAGTGAGTGAGTGCAAGACACAAGGAGTCTATATGATATAAGGATACATGTCTTCAATTTTCTTTCCGACATTCGTGCAGTTTGAAGCATTATCAGTGATGGTTTGAAGTTTGAACAACGTTAGTTTGAACAACTTTCTCGATTACATCCTTAAAAAGATCACCCATGTTATTACCTTTTTTGCTTGATCTAGCAGCATCAGTTGCCTTTAAAAAATAGCACCATCAGTGTAGTCTTGGAAGTATTGATGATAACTGCGGATGAAGAGCCAACTATCATATTGATGTTCCCTAATGATGATCTTTTAGTGTGACTTTTTTGGGCTTAGATAGTTTATAACTTAGAACCTCCCTAGTTGGTTTTATTTTTATCTTGGATCAATTGATGCGCTTGCGTAGAACTTTAATCTAACTTTGAAATTTTATTTTTTGTTTAACTTCAAATTTCTGCGTATTCCTTTCTGTAAATGTGTAATGATGATGGTTTAGCTATTATACTTTCTTGTAGTTTCTAATGGTTTCCTCTGTGCGAATGCATGTGCGTGTCTCGTTTCTTAATTTTGGGGTTTGCAACCCCTTGTATCTGTGTCATTGTCTACAGAACATAGCTATTAATAACATGGTGGTAGCAAGGATATGGATAATAATAGCAGTAACGCAGAGAATGTATATAAATGTACATATTTATAGACAGTCCCCCTTGCACACGTCTAATTATACAATTATACATTATTTATGTGCTTTTAGTATGTATGTAAACCTTTTCCCCTTTCAAACTCATACGAGGAATATCCCTTTGGTGTTCAACAGTATCTGTATATGTAATTGTTTCTCATTTCTTGTATTAAAACATGCACTAAAATTGCTACATTTTCATGCAAATCATTTTCTACTAAGATTTAGTTTAATTCATGGATAAAAAGTAAATACATATCCTTAATGTTTAATGAGCGTGGAATATGTTTGAGAAGCATAGAAAATGTACCGTCTGCAAACCTTCCAAAAAGGTTTTGAATGAAAGAACGCAAAATTAAGAGTATTGAGGATATATTTGATTGGTGTCCGATTGAATAGAACTTATATGCAAGTCCCGTTGATAAAAAAAGCTCTATGCCAAGTTGAAATTTTACTTATCTGTTGGTTAAAATGTTGATACAGGTGCCACTAATAAGCCTCAGGAGTTGGATGATGCTGTTCTTAGGAGATTGGTAAGTCTATTGTGAAAACTCTTGTAAAATTGTCAATTTCTGTTGCTTAATATAGAAATCCCGTTAGTCCTAATTAAGTTAAATAGATTAGTTTTTGGATCTTGTCAAGAAGTTTTGTTGGATCATGTTTTTACGTGTAATTCTGATGCGGACCTGATTGATGCGGACCCGGACCCGAGCCCGCATCCCTTACAGGCCGGCGGCTACCAAGGGGGGACCCACCCCCCTTTAATCACTTACGTGCGCCGTAGGAGGCGCGGTAGCACGTAGGATGGTTAGTTAGGGGTATTCTAGTCATTTTAGACTAGATTAGTAATTCCCCACTTTTCTATAAATTAGGGCTAGCCGTCTTTATTTTGTTTTATGCTTGATTTGTGAAAACACTTTGAGTATCAATTGTGAGGGTTTTTAGGCTTTGATCCGTCCATTCAAAGCTAGGAGATAGGGCTTCGTCTCGAAAGAGGCCCAATTTATCTATTGTCTTCGTCTCAATTCTTATAAAAATTCCTCTTTTTATATTTTTTTCCTCTTTTAAATCTGAAATTAATTGATCGATCCACCGGATCGTATCAAATTGGTATCAGAGCATTGAGATCCAATGGCGACGAGCACGAGGTCAAAGGCGGATGGCGTGGATGAGAAGGTACAAGGGCTTCGGGAAGAATTCCACCGGGAGATCGAGGGGTTGAAGAAAACCCTAGGGGAATCCCTCAAAGACCATGCGCATTCACAGGAGGACATCCAAGTCGAACTTCGGGCGATGAGGAGGGATGCCGCGCAAGCGGGACGTGACATCCAAGGGCTAAAGGAGGCAACTTTAGATCTGAAAGAGGCAACTTCAGATCTGAAAATTTTGAGGGAGGCTACATCGTCAATTCCGGAGATAAAGGCTATGCTCCAAGCCCTCACGATGGGGAGGGGAAGAGATCGGGGCAAAGGGATTCAAGGGGGAGAAAATCAAGGAGATTCTACCCTTGAATCAGCGATTTGGGAGCAACCGGAGGGGATGGCGGCTACGACAACATTTTGGGAGCGAAACGAAGCCCCCCAAAACCCTAGGAGGGCCGGCCAGCAGGAAACAGGGCCGGCAGGCCCTCCTGGGCCTGCGGGTGACCCGGTAGGCCCCTCAGGGCCTGCGGCCACTGCAGCAGGCCCCTCAGGGCCTGCGGAAAGTACAGCATGCCCTGTTGGGCCTGCACAGCACGCGACAGGCCCAACTGGGCCTGCCGCAGCTGCGGCAGGGCCCAGTTGGCCTGCCACAGCAGCTGCAGGCCCGGACGGGCCTGCTGCGGCATCAGCAGGCCCATTCAGGCCTGCCGCTGCCCCAGCAGCCCCGATCCGGCCTGCAGCCCAGTTCTGGGGGCCCGCCGAGGTGCAGGCGGCCCCCTGGGGGCCCGCGTCGACGCCAACTACTTTCCGAGGGCCCCCGGTAGCGCAGACAGGCCCATGGGGGCCAGATGGAGGCGGATGGGCCCGGGACACGATGATTGGGGCTCCAGCAGCCCAATTTTGGAAACCAGAGGCTCACCCACAGGTACCGAGACCACAGGTGGACCCCAGACAGGCATTTGATGGCTTTCCGGAGCGGGGACAGGGCCCGGGGGCTACTTTGGAGGACGGACAGCGCCGGTACAGCGGCCCAGAGGAGCCGGAGGACCCATGGTGGCGCGACAGCAGGAGTTTTCGGGGTATCATTACCAGCCCGAGGCGTGGGAGCGACCCGGGTGGCCTGAGGAGCTGTACGGGGCTGACGGAGGAGGACCCGTTGAGGCA
Organism: Scilla litardierei; assembly: GCA_030789695.1. Taxonomy (NCBI): domain Eukaryota; kingdom Viridiplantae; phylum Streptophyta; class Magnoliopsida; order Asparagales; family Asparagaceae; genus Scilla; species Scilla litardierei. The sequence continues at coordinate 37,902,363 of CM061133.1, forward strand.
GTCGGCGGAGGATTCGGCCGTGGGGGAGACCGCGGTAGAGATGGGGGTCCACAGGGAGACATTAATGCAGACCGCCGCCTCATGAAGCTGAAGATGCCGATTTTTGTCGGCACAGACCCGGACGGATGGATCTACCGGGCGGAGCGGTACTTCCAGGTGATGAGACTGACGGAGGAGGAGGTTCTGAGAGCCATAGGGATCTACTTCGAGGGGAAGGCGTTGGCATGGTACAGGTGGAAGGCGGCACGGACGCCTTTTCGCACTTGGGAGGAGCTGTCCGCGCTGATACTAGACCGGTTCCAGGATACTCCAGGGGGAGATTTCTACGAGCAGTTATCTGCTCTGAGGCAGGAGGGAACGGTCCGGGATTATGTAGAGAAGTTCGAGATGCTGAATAGTATGGTGAAGGGGGTGACCGACGAGGTGATGATCGGGAATTTCATGAGGGGACTGAAGCCCTCCATACGAGCAGAGCTGAGGATGCAGAGCCCGGGGACACTGGAGGATGTCCTTCGCCTGGCCCACAAGGCGGAGGAGAAGCATGCGGAGGAGAGGAGCACTCGGGGAACTTGGGGAGCCCAGAGCCAGCGTAGTCAGACGGCACCGGTCCCACCTCCGGGGGTTACAGTAGCACCAGGGGACGCGGAAATGAAGAAAGAGGAAACCCGACCAGTGGTCCCTGGTAGGCGGATGACTTAGGCTGATATGAGGGCAAGGCGTGCCGCAGGCCTCTGTTTCAGATGCGATGAGAAGTTCAGTCCCGGTCATCGATGTGCGAGCAGGCTGATGCAGATCGTGATAATGCCGGACGAGGGGGAGTATGCAGAGGAGAGAGAGCCAGCGATGACGGAAGAGAGCGGGGCTGAGCACGCACATCTGGATGTAGCGGAGGTGTCCCTGAACTCCTTGGTAGGGGTAACCACGAACCACACGATGAAGTTGACAGGGCGATTGGACGACGCGCCGGTGACGGTACTCATAGACAGTGGGGCTACCCACAACTTCATCTCTCGACACTTGGTGGATCGTCATAGGTTGCAGGTGAGCACCTTGGAGACGTTTACGGTCCTCTCTGGGACAGGAAGGAGGGAGGAGACCAGTGGGATGTGCAAGGGGCTGAGTCTGACCTTACAAGGGGTGCAGATCGTGGAGGACTTCTTGCCCCTAGAGTTGGACAATATCGATGTGATTTTGGGCGTGCAGTGGCTGAGGGGGTTGGGTGAGGTGAAGATGAATTGGAAGCAGCTTAGGATGGAATTCCAGGAGGGGGGTCGCACGGTGGTTCTGACAGGTGACCCTAGTCTCAGTTTTCCCTCGGGGGCCTTCAAAGCCAGATCTCCACCTTGAGGACAAGGTGACTCTTTTAGGGGGGGGGGGTATTGATGCGGACCCGGACCCGAGCCCGCATCCCCTACAGGCCGGCGGCTACCAAGGGGGGACCCACCCCCCTTTAATCACTTACGTGCGCCGTAGGAGGCGCGGTAGCACGTAGGAGGGTTAGTTAGGGGTATTCTAGTCATTTTAGACTAGATTAGTAATTCCCCACTTTTCTATAAATTAGGGCTAGCCGTCTTTATTTTGTTTTATGCTTGATTTGTGAAAACACTTTGAGTATCAATTGTGAGGGTTTTTAGGCTTTGATCCGTCCATTCAAAGCTAGGAGATAGGGCTTCGTCTCGAAAGAGGCCCAATTTATCTATTGTCTTCGTCTCAATTCTTATAAAAATTCCTCTTTTTATATTTTTTTTCCTCTTTTAAATCTGAAATTAATTGATCGATCCACCGGATCGTATCAAATTCTTTGTAGGACGGCAACTTTGTAGCATTATTGTTTGCCCTATCACCGTAAAGGACCCGGATACATGGGGAAAGCGAAGAGGAAAAAGAATATAAAATAAAAATAAAATGAAGAAAAATAAAAATAAAGATCAAGTGGGCAACTTTTCAGAAGAAAAAAAGTACCATAGTTAATTAGACAAGTTGTCAAGCTGATAAAAGAGTCATTGTGGAAGTTACTATACTAGAGAACCCTGCTCATGTGTATACCTGATGCATCATTAATTTGACCGTTACGTTGCAGGGCTATTATATGCTATAAGATATCTTATTGCTTGAGCCATTACTTTCTTGAATTAGATTTTTAGTTGTATTTTATAGGTTTGACCTACATAGGAGCTCCTATATTAACAAGCCATCTACCGCTTTTCTGATGCAGTGAAAATGATCTGTGCATCTATTAGTATACTCTATTCCCTAATCTTCAAATTACCGAACTATTTTCTTTAGTTAAAATCAAACCTTGCAATGGGGATGCAAAATCTTTAGGGTTTCAAATTATAGTGTTTGTGGGAATTGGGAAAGGATTAAATTAGTGATTTCTAAATTAAAAGAAGATACGGTTTTGAGCCTATCACCTTCCTTAACGATCTGATCGATAACAGATTTTAACATTTTATGTGCAGAAGTTATTTGGATCTCTTGCCTTGGCAATCACTTGCCAAATCAAAATAACATCACATGCCAACGATTTTACAAGGAACTAATTTTTTATTAACAAACTCCCTTCACTCTACTTTAGAATGAAAGACATAAATGTCTTTAACTAGAAAAGAAAAACTTGACCTTTTAGAAAAATAGTCATATTTTAAATAAACTTCTAAATGATAAAAAACTTATCTTTTATAAATAAGGCTACAAAAGACTTCATAATAATATAAAACTCTAATAGAAATAAAACTCCTAATATGGCTAACACAAAAAGAAACGAAATAAGAAATTCAAAAAATAATAACACTCTAGGATAATAAAAACCATAATTCGAAATGAGGCTTCGCATTACGTGATTGATCAAGTGATAGATTCAATTCTAACTTCAAAATATTATTGTATTTGCACTTGTTCATAATTCGTTTCGCATTAAACATCTTCTAGTTGGACAAAATTTGAACTTGAGTTTTGAAGCACTGCAAAATTAAAAGCTCAGTCGATCACATTTAGAAGAAAATTCCAAAGACAAATATGAACTAGATAAAAATAAACGCAAAACCAGCTGATACACGAGGAAAAAATATATCCTAAAATCACAAAATCAATATGTTCTGACTCAATACTAGCGAGTTTCTTAGAATGCAATTCAGGCTCAAAATCTGCCTATGACATAGACTCATATGGCCTCTGGTCATAGTTCCAATTTAGTCTTAGTCATTGACTCTTATTTGGGCTCGAGATGTGTCTTTGGTGAGGGATGTAGCTTTGGTTTTGGCTTGGGTTATGGTTATGCCACATGATGCTTCTTGCACAATCCTACAAGCCCATCTTTAATCCTTAAATGGTTTATCAGATATCTCGTCAATTCTATGATTGGTGTCATCATTTGCATTTAATGATGATGGAAGCAACTGCGATTGATGAGATAACGATATTACATCTTGACTTTCATTAATGACCAATAGGTAGTACAACCATGGCCATACACTCAACTATCAAGATTGAGCTTCACCTACTCACTTCTGTTTAACATACCAATACATCTCTTCATCCGTCAAGTTGTAGTAAGAAAATGATCCTTCGTCCATACTTCCATAATATTTATGGCTAGGATATCATCATAAATTTCCTACTTTCATAAATTCCCTACATCTTCACTTTCATTATACTCAAAAACATCATGTTGGATTTTAATAAAAATCTCTGTGATATTGTTTTTCATAAAAGCCCGTCGAATTTGCTCGGCTCCAAAATCAGCACAAGATTTAAAAAAATAGTTTCTGGCTTAAACAACATGAAAATAGCCTAGAGTTACGCTAGCAGCTCGCAAAATGACTCTAGCAGACATGTAACTATAGCAACCATTGCTACTATATCAATCATGGTTATGTATCATTTTTTTGATTATTTTAAATTTTTGCTCTCTCAGACTAAAATTAACAGAATTTATGGAGGGAGTGGTGGGTAGGCTTTGTTTTTCAAAGTTTTTGTTGAAACTAAGAAAGGTAAAATCTAAATCTAACCTAAACCGAAAAAGAAAAAGATTAAGTGAAAGGATAGGATTTAGATTTGATTACAATTCACATGGATATATAATCTTAGGATTAAAAATGAAAGGTTTGTGGTAATAATTGGAGAAGATTTAAATTATCTATTTTATAAATGAGGGTGGAATCTTGCTGACTGGGACAAAAGGGTTGGTAGAGTGGTGATCAATATTTGGCCACCTCAGACTGAAGTGGATGGAGGGCTTGGATGTATTTTTGCGGGGGTCCACCGGTGTGTGGGTCTTCCTTTGGATGTGGTCTTGGATGCATGAAGATGGGGTTGGGTGATGGGAGGGGGTTGAGGGAAGAATCTTGCCGATTGGGATAAAGGGATCGGTAGAGTAGTGGCCATGATTTGGCTACCTCGTCTTGGAGAGGATGGAGGGCTTGGATGTGCTTTTGCAGAATCCATTGGGGTGAGGGTCTTCCTTTGGGTGTGGTCTTAGGTGTATGAAGATGGGGTTGGTTGATGGGAGTGGGTTGATGGGAGATGATGGGAGATGAGACATGTTGATGGAAGTGAGGTGACGGTGGGATGGGAGATTGATGAGAGTGAGGTGATTGTGGGATGTGAGATTGATGAGAGTGAGGTGATTGTGGGATGTGAGATTGATGAGAGTGAGGTGATGGTGGGAGAGATAGGGTGCGGGCCCCGCTTACCTAATGCACCCATGGCCACACCCACACATACACCATTCCTTCTCACAAAACCCCCTACACCCATGTTTGCACCCACATTAATACCCACATCCGGGTGAGACCCGCGTCATGGGAGGGCGAGGGGGTTTGTGGGGCCCGTGCACTATGTGCACGGGTATTTGCTAGTGCTTTTCTAAAATAAACGAATAAAGCTAGGGTATTGAGCCTTTCATTTAGAGATTGGATTGATCACTGAATTCTACGCCATGCTTGGAGGAAGATTTTTTTTGAACCTCGCGCCCTAGCAATCCGTAGCAAACTCAAAACCATATCACATGGCAGAGATTTTATAAGAAACTAATTTTTTATTAATCAACTTTGTTCACTTTATTTACAATATAAGGTATAAATACATCTACATAGAAAAACTAAACTTGACCCTCTGAAAAAACTACTCTTATTATTAATAGAATTCTGGAAGACAAAATACTTGTTTTTAAGGCTACACAATACTATAATAAAACTGTAAAATAAATTGAAATCCTAATTTGACTCTAATTCAATGAAGAAACCAAAAAATGAATTTTAAAAATTATAAAACATTAAATTATGAAAGCCGTAATTTTAAATATTGCTTCTCCGTGCATGATTGAAATTCGTCCAAGTGATAGAATTCACTCCAAACTTCAAACTATTGTTTTGCTTGCACTTGGTCATGATTCTGTCCTGATGACCTTGTTCTCTAACAAGCCATCTTCATGGTTTCAAATTTGTGTATGGAATTAATACATTTATTAAGATTTTACCTTTTTTCATGGTTTCAAATTTTCGTATGGCATTAAGACATTTATTAAGATTTTACCTTTTTTTTTCATGGTTTCAAATTTTCGTATGGCATTAAGACATTTGTTAAGATTTTACCTTTTTTGGGTGTTAGCTGTATGGTGTTGGGATTCTATATTTCATTGGTTACTTCGACTAGGACCAAAATACCCTAGTTCCTACTCCTTAGATATTGTGGAAACAATCACTTCTATAGGATGTGTGATTTTGCACCGATGAAGATGTAGTGTAATGATCAACCTGGCATGTACATCACAAGCAATCCAGTCTTCCATGAACACTTTAAACTTGTTGTGGTTGCCTATCACTGATTCACTTTAGAAATGATTTATACGAAGAAAAAACAGTCACGTCTTATGTTAAATTCCTTTATACGAGATACATATTAAGAAGAAAAATAGCCCGTTCTTATGTTAATTTTGTAATAAGATAGGTGATTTTTTTTCTTTAAACGAAAGCATTATCATGAATTTTTTTCTACATAACATAACCAGTTGGGGTGATTGATATTTATTCTTCAACTTGAGGGGGGAGTGTTTAGGAATAGAATTTATTGTTACATTAGAAGTAGGAATAGAATTAGATTATTTTTGTAATCGTATTGTATTGTCCTCATATACATATAAAGCTTCAATAAGGTAGTTTGGAGTTTGGGTTGTGGCCTATTTTTCTACTTCAACACCTTCAAACACAAGCTGAATTCATTTAAGCAGGAATGAATTCCGAAAACTTGGCAGAAACGTGCAGTCTTGGTTGATATGCATAGCCCAGAAAGAACCATGCTAAAAGTTGATTGGAAACTTTGTTAACTTAAATTGAGAATTTCATTGATTGCACACAACCAGCCGGTGACAAATGTGCATATTTCAGTTCATTTTTATGTTATGATGAATCTCATCTCCAGCTGTTGCTGAAAATTGAAATATAAGTTCCTGCAAGAAATTTATGTGGAAAGTGTTACTATTGATACATTAACACGTGCTCAGAATCAACCTGTTTAACTTAGATCAGACTCAGGCACTTGACACCTTTTCTGTTCCATCAAAGGTTCATATCATATTTGAAGCAAACTGATCCGATCAAAATAAAAAATTGGATGAATCTACTGATATTATTTAATAACGATTTATGAGTCTAGGTCTATGTTTGAAGCACCGAAAGTTTATTCTACAGCGAAAATTGAAAAAAAAACATAAATACCAAGATTGTGATCACACTCTTGATTCGTTCCATATCACAGTAGGAAAATAACATCTTTTAGAGTAATAATGTGTAAACCCAACAACCCCCATTATACAAACTGTAAATTATATTTAAATATCCAAAATAGAAATATAACCAATTAGAAAATATTTAATAATAGAGAACAATGGTTAGTTAATCTTTTCAATATAATTGGTCCAATCAAGATAATAGACACTATCAATGTAGTTTAACTCCTTTATCACTGGAACCTCATTTCATTATGTTAGTTTAAACCTAAATAGGGTATAACTGAATTATTGCATGGTAAAATCTATTATGGTCCTTTGTTCCTTTGATATTACTGAAATTCTCTAAGCATGCTCAGTAATTAATAAAGAAACAACTTAAACGTGATTTTATCAAAAATTTAACTTCTCCATTTACCCAGGAAAGTAAGATTACAATTCAAATGCTGTATCAAACGTTTGCAACATCGACTGCTAGATTTTGACCGTGACTCAAACTAATATTCAAACAAAAATTGTGTAGAAAATTTATTTAGATTGACAAGGACTTCAAGCTGTGTTTTTAAATTAGTTTTAACTTAAAATAATTGTTAATTTTAAGACATTGATATCGACAATGCAATATTTTCGAACAAAAAACCGCCGAAGTTGCTGGAACTCAGATACTGAATATAATAAGTGACTGATATTGAGATTTCAAAACTTGAATCGGAAGAACGTTTTGTTGGAACCAAGGTTTTATGTATCGGTTTCGGAGAAGGTATCGCTCTCTTGAAAATTTAAGTTTCGGTATCGGTATCGTCTGTTTCGGCGGTATCGGACGTGGGTTTCGGTTGGTCAGTATCGGTAGTTTTAAATACATAAAATCTATCAGATATGTAAAAAACTAAAGTAGCTAGAATTTTGCCTTGCACACCCACCGTTTTACTTTGCGCACGTATTACTTATTTGCAAGTTTGCCTTGGAGTTGCTTTGCGTACCTACCATTTTACTTTGTGCACATATCACTTATTTACAAAGTTGCCATAAAATATCTTCCTCTACACATATAACTTATTTACAAGTTTACCATTCAAAATATTCCTCTCTCTCTCACGCATTCTCTCTCTCTCGCGGTCCCCCCCTCTCGCGGTCCCCCCCGCTCTCTCGTTCTCTCACGGGCGGCAGGAATTTTTTTTCAGTTTCTTCTTCTTCCTCCTCTTTTTTTGATTTTGGCCAGTTTCTTACCCATTTGCTGGCCGAAACCCTAGGGTTTCGGCCAGTTTCGTCCGATACCGAGCGAAACCGGCCGAAACCCCGATACCGATTTTATGCTGCCGTTTGGGACCGGTACTGGGCGGTACCGGTCCGATACGCCCGATACCAAGAGGTATCGGGCGATATCTCAAACCATGGTTGGAACTGAAAGCTGAAATACTGGTATGAACCATATTCACTTTGTTATGTGTTATTAACTATGAAGTATGGATGCCGACATGCGACACCGACACAACACAACCCAGATACATGGACATGGCAAATTCTTTAAAAAAAGTAGACACTGAAATGCGATGATATAATCATGTATGTTCATGCTTAAGTATCTTTATAAAATATATATCATAATTCGTAGGGACTACTATTTGTTTTATTGAAAATAAAAGAAAATACAATATAGAATTGTAAAGAATCCAAAGCTTCAAAAAAGTGACAAAAGCAAACAAAAAGATATAAAATAATTTAGTTGATACTTAATCTAGTTCTAGGGATGTTTAAGTTTTCTTATCATAATAACGGTTTAGTTAAAAAGATCTTGTTTATATTTTTCTTTCAACAGACGTGGTTGTAAAGTGTCTGGCACTCGATCTTTAGGTTTCATTTAAAGCTGACATGGCTTGCACATGTAAATTTTTAGGTTTTCAAACTTGGACACGATTTTAGGGTGCCGATACATGTCGGGCAAGTGTTGGTGTCCAATATGTGTCCGACATGGACATGACACCTGTTATGAAGAGTCAATGCTTCATAGGCTATTACAACTTCATAATTCAAAGTAACCCATCTATATGTTCAAAATTAAATGTGGCTTTATATTTTCAATTTCTTCAATTTCTTTTTTTCTTCATGGTTCTTTAAGGAGGTGTTATATCTTCAGTCAACCACTTCAACTACATTTTACAGTGTATATAAACTCCTCTCAGGTGAAGAGAATATATGTTCCTCTACCAGATGAAAATGTTAGGAGATTACTTCTCAAAAATCAACTCAAAGGCCAAGCATTTTCACTTCCTGGTGAGCATTCATGCACAAGTTTTACTGAATATTATGTGTTCATGTTGAATGTGATTCTTTCCCTTCGCCTAACCAATTTGGATGATGGATCAGTGAAGTGCCTATGCTTATGTTCCCATGATTTGAAGCTGCTTGTTTTCTAGCAGTTAATAAGGGCAGGTCATAATATCACATTTATTCGAAATGTCACGTTGATTTCTGAAAATTATAGGAAAATTACAGAAAATTCCTACCACTCTTGCTAAAATTCCAGACCATTACATTATTCAACTTGTCAGTCATTTCAAGGACTAAAAAAATCATGGCAATGCATGTCAGCGAAAGTGAGAAAGATACATATATAAAATGATGTCAACACAAACAGAATCATATCTAAAATATTGGGAAAATAGTTAGAAAATTATAGGAAAATTACAGAAAACTCCTACCCCTCCTAAAATTACAAACCATTATAGTATTCAACTTATCAGTCATTTCAAGGACTAAAAATCATCCCAATGCATGTCGGCAAGTGTGAGAAAGATACATATATAAAATGATGTCAACAAAAACAGAACATTAACAAATAATGCATGAGTTGATTTTCGAGAATTTCTCACCAATGAATTGTGATGATTTGTTTCCCCAAAAATTGTATTCAGACAGGAAATAAAATGATTGATGAGTTGAATACATTCAATTAAACTATTCATTAATCCTTAAAATGAGCTTTAATTGTTTGACAAAATTTCGGCTATTTCTAACCGAATTTATTGTACTCTTCTTTCTGATAGTACATGAAAGCATTACTACAAGCATTGGTTGATAGTGCATGAAAACATTACTACAAGCATTGGTCCTGACAACTGGACAGAAAGAATGGGGCAATGTAGGGATGGAGATAACTAATCGGCCGAGGTTGGTAATCTCGACCGATTCAAACTATAATTAATTTGTCGGGTTGTCAACCTTAGCCGACTCAAACTTCTCCGCGACTAGGGTTGGCAATCTTGGCCAACTCGAATGTTTGTTAGCTTGGTGCTGGATCATCGCCTTGGTGCTTACATGACAAAAAGTTGATTGATTTTGATAAATATTTTTATACTTGTTCGATTTTTATAATTATTTTTAATTTTTAGCTTTTTTCAAAAATTTATCTTAAATGAAATCTTCCCAGCTAATTTTCACAAAACTACCTTTATTTTTCACAATATTCTCACAATACTACCATGTATTGTGGGAAAATCATGAAAGAAAAAGGCAGTTTTCTGAAAAATAGCCAATCTTCCATAAATGATTTTTATTTCTCATCCTAGTAACAGTTAAATCTTCAAATAATGATATAATGCAGAATCTACCATGCTCATCTCTTATGAAGTTACATGCATCTAAAGAAGAGTAGGCAATGTAAAATTTCTTGAAACTATACTTAAAATAGATTAAAATACGTCAACCTATGTAGGTTGCTTGATTTCAGCTTAAATTGGCTCAAATCTGGCTTCAAAATGACTTCAACACTACCCAAAAAGGAAAAGCCCAAATTGACTTCGGTTATTCTTCACAACAAGAAATCCAAAAAAACTCTCTTAAAGATGGCATGCTGCAATGTAGTGGCCGGCTTTGGTCAATTGGCTCAATCCATGGCTCGGCTTCGATCAATAGCTGATGGCACGTCGCGAGCGTTTCTATCGTCAGATCTTACTGGCAATGAGGTTCAAAGAATTTGACGACGTTAATAAGCTATGAAAAAACGTTGACAACTAATGGTGACATCAGAGAGGTCACCTCTAGTTGACCATGATGATGATGCTGTAGATGGACGGAGGCGGCGACGATGGGACCGTGGTACGCAAGCGACGATGTCGCCTTGAGGAGGTGGTGATGTCACTGCTGGTTATCTTAGGCGACAGCTGTGATGTTCTAAAGCGATGATGGTAACAGCCTGGGGTTAGGGTTGGGTTTGAGTGTTTGATTATGGTTTTTAAAGCGAAGAAGATGAACAATAGGATTTCTGAATTTCTAGGTTTTTAATATAGAAAATTCAGAAAAATGTGAAAAAGGAAAAAAACTTAGAGAAAAATGCAGAATTTTTTTTGGGAATAGAAGAAAATTGACATTTTTTGAGATCCTTTTGATGGGAAAATGATGGATTTTCGGATCTTAGATATCAACTCCAACGTATTGTGATACCAAAGTTAACGCAACACAACGGGGTCAAAGAGAGAAAAATGGGAAATAAATAAAATTAGGCTTTAAGCAAAGATAATGAGAATTTTAGCTTCTCACCGATGCTTTTATGTCCACACTCCCATCACTAAAGAAAGATCTCAAGGATTTTTTTCGAATCCAAAACAGTGTTTTTCCTCCCGAAATAAAACTAATTTATCAAATGGACCTACCAATGTATTTATAGCCGGCTTCATGTGTGCAACACATGCTTACATAATAAATATAGAAAATCAAATAAAATCCTTACCAAATCAATTAAAATATTATTTAAAATATAGTAAAATCCTAGCCAAATCTGAACTGAATAGCCATTTCTCTTGATCTTGGGCAAACTGAAATTCCTTAAATAAAAAAAATTTCATTTATACATATATGAGAAAAATCTTTTTCCATCGTCTAGATGTGGCCATATCCTGCACCCTCTCTTCTTTTTTCTTTTTCTTTCTTTCACCCTTTTCTTTCACTGCATCACACACACATGCACCCCCCCACCCCCACCCCCAGCACCCCCACCAAAAAAAACCCCGCGGCCTGCCATACACAAGCCTCATTCATCCTCTTAAAGTTTGTTTTCTTTTCCTCTTTCTGTGCTCTTTGGGCATTCAGAAAGAACATAAGCATAATAAACAAGGAAAGATAAAAAACTATGCTAAATAAATTCAAGCAACCGTCTACATATATTTACATAAAATCCCAACTTCCAATATTTTACACTTGACCCTGTATATATAAGATAACGTGTAAAGTAGTAAGAAAAATACAATATAATTGAAAATAGGATAAATTGCACTCAAACCTTCTTGTCCTATATAGTGGGGGTATGTAACTAATATCTCCTAATGTACGAAACTAGCACTGAGGCCTCAATTTATCTCAAATTTGCACGTTCCAGGGAGTCCAAGTCAAACTTCCATTACTACGAGTCAATCAATCCATGTAATTTTAGTGCTAGTCTCAAGGGTGTTTCAGAGCTAGTATCATTGGGGGTTATGAGTCACATACCCTCGTAGAACATGATGTTTGAGTACAATTTACCCTTGAAAACAATATTAGAGACTAACAATGAGACATAATCAGGGAAGCAAATGCTTTAAAATCTTTGAACTTTTGAAGTGGGGCCAAGTGTCCAAAAAGCAGAAAGCAAAATGGGGGCTTATGTGGGACTTAAGTAGCACTCTTCTTACACCAATGATAATCTTATACATCAAGATCAAGTAATAGAAGTGTAAATAAATATATAATACTAGAAAAATATTGAAATTTACAAAAGGTTTATCAAGTAAAGCCCTCTGACATAGAGAATATTTACTGGTAATCTTAATCAATTTTAAGGCTTCTACCACTAGATCATATACACCAGGGCATGAGGATATATGAACTATGGAGGGGCATTCGGACGTGCAGAACTGTACACGATTATATGTCATGTCCATGTGAATCCTTGACTAGAAAGTTATATCTTAATCGTGTTCATAATAGTTGTATATATTATTTGATTTGATACGAAACATCAATTTGACTTGCTTTGTAAAGCGTCTATTGCTTTCATCTTTTGAGCATTCTTATTCTCCTTATACAGGTAGCGATCTGGAACGACTTGTTAGGGAGACCGAAGGTAGGGTACTTTTGCATCCGTAACCTTTAGAGGTTATTCGACGTATACATTATTTATTTTGTTTTGTATTAATTGTTTGTTATGTAGGGTATTCTGGAAGTGATTTGCAAGCTTTATGTGAAGAGGCTGCAATGATGCCAATCAGAGAACTAGGTCCCAAGCACATCCTTACCATAAAGCCAAATCAGGTGGGGCTTCAAATTTGCCTATGTTAAAAGGATATATTATTTTTCCATTTAAACTTGATATAGTAGGGTTTCCATGAAATCATTGCCTTTGCAGTTACTGTTGGGAAAAGTAGTTATTTATCGGTGTTTCTATTAATCCATCACCCTTGTGTTCCAGTTACGACCCCTGAGATACGACGACTTTAAGAATGCAATGGACGTTATTAGACCAAGCTTACAGAAGAGCCGGTGGGAAGAGCTCGAACAGTGGAATAAAGAATTTGGTTCAAATTAAAGATATTGTATAGTCTGCACTTGGCAGCATATGCTGGTGCTAAAAGGAAAGCAATCTGGATGGCGTACAAATGGTTCTGCTATTGGTTGGCTGGGTTTGGTTTGCTTCCTTGCTCTGATGGGCTCATCGAATCCCATCCAGCACTGACCATCTTGAGGAGCATGTGTATATGATTGTTCGCCAGCTATCGTATGTACTGGAGCTGCAGATCTAGTCGAGAACGCTACCTATGTATACATTGTACATTGGGGACTCTTCATTGAAACATTCTGAGAAATATCTTATGTGCACTTGTTACTGGTAATGTCATTGAGGGTAATGTAGGGCTTCATCTTACCGATACAGGATATGATGTGATAGGACAAATAATTGGGTGATTCGATGGTTGTGGGTTGAGTCTTTTCAACTTCTAATGTGAAGTTTCGATTGATTCCTTGCCTATGTTTCACTTTTAACGTTCACTTTTCACTTTTGGCTTTTCATCTCATCGTTGCAACGGTGAGAGTGTTGGTTCATTTCAGTTCTCTCGGAGTTGCATTGTTTCACGGGCTAGCATTCTCTCGACTTGGCCCGTTGCTTCATACAACTCCCTTTGAAAATGTCACAATTTTTCATCATGAATTCATGGGTAACTTCAAGGCGGGTTCATCATCATCAACAATAATATACATTTCTTCTCCAAGCTGTCTTCCTCGGAGTCCTCCATCGTTAAGTGATGTGTCTATATTTTCCATGTTTTATCGCATATTTTCATAGCATTTTGATCGTCCAAAGTTCATATTTTCATAGCATTTTGATCGTCCAAAGTTCACATTTTTATATTTTATTGCGCTTTTCGCGATATATTTGATTCTCGCATTGTTTTTGTGGATTTTCAGGAACTTTGGCGCGATTTAGAGCGAAAACGGATGATGGACACGGATACCGAAGTCGGAGTTCAATGGTGCCGCGTTTGACAACTCAAAGCCGCCGGAGAAAGAAAGGAGCAAAGAAGAATGAGAGGAAGAAGAAAGAAAGGAAGAAGAGAGAGAGCAAGGATCTGTCAATGTTGATTGCCAGATCGCTCGGCCCAGCGGCTATCCCGCTTGGCCGAGTTGGAACCACATAAAGAGAAGGAAAGGTGAGGGCCAAGAAGAGCTTCAGGTAATAGGTCGCTCGACCGAGCGACCCACCTCGCTCGACCGAGCGACCCTCTGCAGACGACCCCCATTTTGCATTGGAACTCTCTGTCTAATTAGCTCGATCGAGCGGCTTCCTCGCTCGACCAAGCGGCATCCCTTCCTGACGAGATGAAAGAAAGAGCAGAACTCTCTGTTTAATTAGCTCGGTCGAGCGGCTACCCCGCTCGACCGAGCGGCCTCCCTCTTCGCAAGACCAAGGATTAAAGCTCCCAGATGGAGCTCGGCCGAGCGGCACCTTTGCCTGGACGCGAGACATGGAGCCACAAAAGAGAGCTTGGCCGTCGTTGACAGCCTTTAGTTTTTAAGGGCTTCTTAACGGGTTTCTGGGTTAAATTTTCGGGAAACCCGCAATTTTTGGGGTTTTGTATATAAGTGAACTAAATTTTAGATGAGGTTAAGTTTGGTTTTATTGAGGATTTGGAGCCGTCACTTTGGGAGGGGAAGCTTTTGTGTTTTCTTCCTTCGATTCAACCTTTGGTGAACGGCTCAAGCTTATTTCTTTTATTGCATTCCTCTTTAATTTGCAATTCTCTGTGTTTGGATATTGATTTTGGTATGATTGCTATGTCTACGATGAATCTTACTATTGCTTTCGTTATTGTCGATATCATTATTTCTGAGTAGTTGCATTCTAGGGCTTATGGATGAACCCTAGGATCCTAGGGATTGGATGTTAGGTTAACCTTAGTTGAACAAATTTAGGGTTGCTCTATGGTAGTTTGAACAAGGATTTTGGGGGATTAGCCCTAAAATTGGAGGATTGCGAAAGTAGCTCCATATTCTAGGGAAAATCCACACGAATCTGATTAGGGCTTAGTGGCCGCTTTTTAGGGATCGTGATCATGAAAGTGACTCGTGCGCTATGGGTGATTACTAATCCCCAATCGGCTAGTCGGTGAATACGAGAGTAGCCCGATTGCTAGAACCGACCATAGTATAGTATCCCAATCCGTAGATCATGCGAGTGGATACGGATTGTGATACGGAAACCAGTGTCAAGCGTAATGCACATATTCCTGTGCAAAGCTAATTGCGAAAGTAGAGCTGTGCATAGGGATATGTTAAACGAGTAGGACAATGAAAATTAAGTACTCGTTCTCATCTCCGGATGTGGCACTCCTACCCACATTCGTAGTTCAACGAAAGGAATTTTAACTAATATCCAAGCCCGAAAAACCTAGAGGGGATTCCCGAATGCCCTGGATTTTTATTATTTTGCTAAACCCATTTTCGTGACAACCAATCTTTTCGTGAAAACCCCCTGACCACGTATTCTGCCTCAAACAACGAGCTAAATCCTAAACAACTGCCTTCCCAGAGTTCGACAATCTTTATATACTGCAACCACCGTGCACTTGCGGTGATTCAAGCACACGGGTGTAAGTCCGGGAGCCGAACAGGTTTTTGGCGCCGTTGTCGGGGAGACAACTGTTTGTTTTAGCTTGGAGTTGGAGAGTGCTGGTTCTATCCACACTTTACCTTCCACCATTCTTTTTATTTTACTTTTCTTGTGCTAACATCCCTCCCCAGCCTGCTCTTATTTGGTTATCATACGGTTGGAAAGCTACAATGTGTCGGCAAGGCAACCTTTTTCAGGATCCATATAGAGGGGATGGCCACCAGTACGCCTTAGACAAGATCCTGAACCATGTCAGATCCACTAGCTCTCTGGTTATCAAAGCTACTCACAATGACGAATTCGAAACTCTGAACTACATTGTGGAAAAAATTCAATTATGTGCTCTCGAGGACGATGTCTACGTTAACATTGAAGGGGATACGCTCTCAATCTGCATCAGGGATATTCCACATGCCAACTCTCTTGATACACTGAATGAGATATCCCTTCTAACTGATTTGAATAACATTCAGGTGCAGCAGGCTGGTATACATCCCGTCAAAAGATCCATTCGCACCGCATCTTTCAGAATTCATCTCAGAGTACTACACTAATACCAACAACATTCCAGAAGGGATCTGCATATGATTTGATACTTATGGTACATACTTCTTCACTTCTGATGTCCCATTCGAGGAGATATTTGAACACATTGTCTTGGAGGGACGAATAAATCCCAGAAACACAAATCCCCTAGAGACCAACGACTTCCAAGGAGATGATTTGGACATTGTATCTAACGATGCATGGTCAGATGAGAACCTTTCTCTTGCTGACAAGCGTAGCTCGAAAGAACTTGAGAACTACGAAGACCATGAAGCAGAGCCTGAGGAGATCCTTTATGAGGCACACTCATTAGTCAGTTCAAGCTCATGCTACGATATGGCATCAGACGGTTACATTTCAGATGAGCCAGCATATAAGGAAGAGGCATTCCAGTCACAGGCAAGCACGGTAGGGGGTATATTGCCCCCTGAGGTAGAACAAAAACCACTACCCGCCAACCTTAAATATGCATTCTTGGGTGAAAATCATACTTATCCCGTTATAGTTAATGCTTCGCTCACTGAACCTCAACTTGAGGATCTTTTAAAGGTTCTCAGGGATTACAGAGACGTAATAGGGTATAATATCACTGATCTAAAGGATATTAGCCCTGAGTTATATGAGCATAGGATCCACCTCGAGGATAACAGTTCGACCTCCATAGAACATGCTTAAACCCTAACATGAAAGAGGTTGTTTAAAAAAGAGGGTTTGAAACTGCTCGAAGCAGATATCATTTATCCTATCTCGGATAGCAAGTGGGTCAGACCTGTCCAAGTCGTGCCTAAGAAGGTGGCATGACTGTCATAAAAAACAATAAAAACGAGCTGATACCAACTAGGACAGTAACGGGCTGGCAGATGTGCATAGATTACAGAAAACATAATAAAGCCACCCGAAAAGACCACTTCCTCTTTTTGTTCATCGACCAAATGCTTGAGCGCCTTGCTAAGCACAATTATTTCTACCACCTTGACAGATATTCGGGTTTTTTCCAAATCCCGTTACATAGGGAAGACCAAGAGAAGATGAATTTCACATGCCCTTATGGTACCTTCGCATACCGAAGGATGCTATCCGGTTTATGTTATGCACCCGCGACCTTTTAAAGATGCATGACTTCTATCTTCTCTGATTTTATCAAAGATATCATGAAGGTCGCATTGGACGATTTCTCTATGTATAGCACTGAGTTCGATTCTTGTCTAGCGAACCTAGCCAAAGTTCCAGGGCAATGCCGTGAGCACAGCCTCACTCTGAACTGGAAAAAATGCCAATTTATGGTAATTGAGGGAGTTGTCCTCAGGCATGTCATTTCATCCAAGGGGATACAAGTCGATAAAGCTAAAATTGAAGTCGTTAAGGAACTTCCCCCACCGACCAATCTTAAGGGAATTCGAGGTTTTCATGGGCATGCAGGTATGGTCTCGACAAGGTGTTTGATTTCTTTGAAAAGTTTTATTTGGACCCGGTAGGAAGAGTAGGCAAAAAAAGTCAAAATCATTTGGACATATACCAAAAATAACATCCGATTCGCCACAAGCACTGACGTGGATATCTGTCAACGGATAAGCCAGCTAATGTTATCTATCAGTTATCTAATAGAAACAACTGTTAATAAAAATTGTTTTGGTCTACAGAGATTATCAACCATATTAAGTCTGTAGTCAGAGATGCAGTGGCATTGACTCAGAGTTGCTGAAATTCGCAATTGTTCTTATCCCTTCCCCCTTTCTTAAATTCTTTGCTTCAAATCCTTCATACTTCTACGCGTCCAATCCAATCCAAATCAACATTCTGTAGATAAACATAGAACCATTTGCTCTCCCTCCTCTATATAAACACCAACATAGTCATCTACCCCCTTCAGTAATCTATCCATTTCATTTCAATTATCAACTGTGAGAGAGAGAGAGAGAGAGAGAGAGAGAGAGAGAGAATATGTTGGCCATATTCCACAAAGGATTTGCTCACCCACCTCAAAAGCTCAACAACCATGAAGGCCACCACACAGGGCAATCCAAAAACCCTGAAGACATCCTCAAAGACTTCATCTCCTCTCACCCCAGCACTTCCGTCTGGGTCACCTTAAGCACCGACGCCGCCCTCGCCCCCACCTCTGGTCTCAACACCCCCTCTCCCCCGTCGTAGCACCACAGGTACTGGCTGGTCGGTACTCAGTTAAATGATTAGTTGCTATTGGATTGAATTTGAAGGCTTCATGTTTGTTAGCAGGTTGTTTGCTTGCCTGGATGTTTCAAGGGTTCGGATTACCCAAGTGAACTGCCGACTTGTTTTCGGTAATTCTACGTCCCTTCCACCCAGATACCACTGGATACTCAAATTAGAACCCTAACTTGAGGTTCCTTTAAACCCACTTGTAGCAACCCTACAAGTGAAATCGAAACACACTCGATGTCATTGACTCCCACAACTTGGGAGCAAGCAAAACACTCTCACAAATCGAGAGTTAATCTAAAAATGAAATATATGAAATATTAAAATTGCAACACTTACAATCACCTATACCTTGAAGTAGAACTTGAAGGAGCAAGTGTGTTGTGTGTTGAGGTCTCCTTTGAATGAGAGAAAAGCACTTTCTCTTGTCACCACCAATTGCCTAGAAGATATCACTTTGATTCTATATTGGAGAGCAAGAGATGAAAAGATTGGATTTCTAGGGCTTTTGGATTTGAGAGCTTTAAATGAAAGCTTAGGATTTTCAATAGAAGATGAGTAACCTCTCAATGGAACATTAGAAGCCCTCTTTATAGGTTGCCCAAAACCCTTAAACAGAGTCCCCAAAACTCCTTTGGAATCCGTGGAGAAAAAGCCAATGGATAGAAATTACACAGTCGACGGTCGACTGTTGAACAAAACACAGTCGACTGCTGCACTGTGTCAGAGGGTAGGTGAGAATTCAAACAGTAACTTACCACGTGGACAATCGACTGATGAAGAGAAGAAATGCGCCTGTAAAACCATCAGGCGACTGTAAATCCTTCTACAAGCGACTGGCCGCAATAAGGGTAAGCTGAGAAAATCTCAGAAAGTTTTGGGATGACAGGACATGCGACTGATGTAGAACACACATGCGCCTGTGCCATGGGCAGGCAATTGTGAAACCAACATCAGTCGACTGTCACAAAACCTCAAACTTTCCAGAGAGCAGAGTCTACAAAGAGTTTAAAGACAGACGAATGTTGAAGCATTGATAGTCGACTGTGCCATTGGACAGTCAACTGTAAATACAACATCAGTCGACTGACACTAAAATGTTAAACATTACAGAGAGCAGATTCTGCAGAGGAATCATGGACACGTAACTGTTGAAGCATTTACAGTCGACTGTGCCTTGGACAGGCGACTGTCAATACAACAGACGATTGTCAATACAACATCAGTCGACTGGCCAGATGAAATTGAAAGTGATATTTGGTCTGAAGATAGACATGCGACTGATTATCAAATCACAGGCGACTGTATCTTGGATAGACGCCTGTAAAATGTACAACAGTTAAAAGAGTAAAGCTTAGAAGGCCCAAAAATCAATAGATTAAGTATGTGCATAACAGGCGACTGTAGAACAAATCACAGTCGACTGTTTTAAGACAGGCGCTGTAAAACGTTCAGCTGTCGCCTGTTGAAATCACAACATGCACATTCTTGAGTAAAATGAATTGGAGTCTAAGGAAATGTTTCCTAATGATTTTCAAGGACAGAAATGAAGATGTGTGTGTGTGTTCCAACATAGTTCTACTTCTAAGCTACATACTAGAAGAGAATAAAATATTACATTTTGTAGAAGTCTCTCTTCTATCCAAAGCATGAGTTTGAAGTCTTCTAGGAGCTTCAATCACTATCTTTAATCATCCAATTTACTTTTGATGCTTTCATTGATCTTTGAGTGACATCTATTGCTAATTGATCTTCATGATATGCTTAGACAATGGATTAACTGCAAATAGGGGATTAGTCACAAGTATTTATGTTTGCTCAGCATTAATACCAAGTAGGGAGAAGTCCAATACTCAACAGATGGAACCTACCCTTCTCCACCTACCTCCATCACTGCCAACAACGTGACCACACCAAATCCTGCTGCACAGACTTGGTTTCGCTAAGACCGACTGGTGTTTTATGCTCTTGTTGGTACCCTCTCCCAAAACTTGTTGAGTATTGGACTTCTCCCTACTTGGTTTTAATGATGAGCAAACATAAATACTTGTGACTAAACCCCTATTTTGCAGTTAATCCATTGCATAAGCTATTTATGAAGATCTACTTGCAATGGATGACTCTCAAACGTCATTGAAGGCAAATGACAAGAATTGGATGATCATAGATGATGATTGAAGCTCCGTGAAGACTTCAAGCTCATACGATGGAAAGAAGAGATTATTCGTCAATGTAGTTTTTTCTTTTATCTCTTCTAGTATGTAGCTTAGAAGTAGAACTTTAATGGAGCACTCACACACATCTACATTCGGTCATAGGACTTCATTAGATCATTTTTCCTTTGATCCCAATTCAATTCCCTTCTTGTTTGTGCTAGGATTGTTTATAACAACCGACTGCTGAACAGTTTACAGTCGCCTGTCTCAAAAACAATCGACTGTGTTTTGTTCTACAGTCGCCTGTTATGCACAGACTATTACAATATAGTTTTGGGCCTTCTCTGATTACTTCGCACAGGCTACTGAAGAACGATTCACAGGTGTCTGTCCAAGTGACAGTCGACTGTGTTTTGTAAATCAGTCCCCTGTCTATCCTTTCCCAAACTTTGTTTGATCTGAATTTTACGGTCAGTCGACTAATGCTGTATATACAGTCGACTGTCTATGCTGCAACAGTCGCCTGTCTGTAAGTCATTTCTTTGACTCGGTTCTCTGGAAATTTCTCATGCTTTTGACAGTCGTCTGTATAAGGATTTACATTCGCCTGTTCTGATTAACAGTCGACTGTGTTCCTTGCTTCAGTCGTCTGTCCTGTTACTTTTGAGATTTTCAGTATTTGTCTAACTTACCCATCTCTCGGTCAGTCTCCTGTCGAAGGAATTACAGTGACCTGTTGGTTTAACAGTCGACTGTCTTTGCTTCATCAGTCGACTGTCCATGTGGTAAGTTACCGTTATGAATTCTCACCTACCCTTGTTGACTGTGCAACAGTCGACTGTGGATTGTTCAACAGTCGACTGTCGCGAGTTCAGATTATATCCGTTGAGATTTTTTTACGGATTCCAATTGTGTTTTTGCCTAAACTGTTTTGTGTATTTGAGAAAGCTATAAATAGAGCTTCTATTGTTCCATTGGAAGGTTACTCATTCATTGCAAAATATCTCAAGCTTTCATTTCCAAAGATCAAAGCTCTCAAATCCAAAGCCCTAAGTATTTCAAAATCTTGTTCTCTTGCTCTCCAACCTAGAACCAAAGAGTGATCATCTAGGCAATTGGTGCAGTCAAGAGAAAGGGCTTCTCCTATCTTCCAAGAGAGTTCTTCAACACACATCACACTACTCCTTCTAGTTCTACTTCAAGGCATATGTGATTGTAAGTGTTGTTTTCATTATCTCATAACATTCGTTATTTGAGTTGTGCTCTCGGCTGTTAGAGTGGTTTGCTTGCTCCCAAGTTGTGGGAGTGATCGCGCCCCGGATACACGTCCCGGAGCGGCGATTGTAGTTTTACCGCAAGCGCACGGTCAAGTGGTGAGCGGGTATCGAACACGAGGAGGTGGTGTCGGTTCCAATCTATCTTAGGTTGGTTTGACTACGAATGTTTTATTGATGGAGATGGCAATGGTATGATGTAATGGCAATGGTGATGGATGTCGGTGTCGGAGATAGAGAAATCGGTTAAATATCGATTCAAATACAATATAATAAAAGTGTCTAGGGCTAGGGAATTCACACTACGGATCATCATACATCATCGTAAATAGTGAATCTCAATATTACTAGACTTGCATTGAGGTGAACTAGTCGTAACTGAATATAGAACCAAGCTCACGCTCTCGCGCTATTGCCGGTCTATAGCAACCTAGATTAGAGCCCACTCTCTTGCAAACCCTAACCTAAGCCACTAGCATGAAGATCGACGTCATCGTTCAATCGCTCCTCGAGACCACTCTCGTGCAAACTCGAGTTACGATCTAGGTTGTGATAGTTCGTATTCGTCCAATCTCTTACAAACGAATATGGGTGTAGATTTACAATTAAAAATCCTAGCTTTGGTCCAATCTCTTGCAAACCAAATCTAGAGAAACCCAATTGTAAACCTAAATCGAATATCTAGGCCTTCCCATCGATTAGAATCCAATCTCTTGCAAACCCCAATCGATGGAAATCCCTAGCTATCCGTAATAAATCAATCACAACCTAACCTCCTAGCAATTCTAGCAATTTAAAAATTCATTCATCACAAATCTGAAATTAGATCCATAGGGTTCATCCACATGCCCTAGAACGACAAATCTACTCTAGCATAGCAATAAGGATATAAGAATCAATAAAAACCATAGCTTTCATACAAAAAGATATCAAATCAAAGATTCAAAGAATAAGAACAAAGATACTTAGCTTTGATGAAGAATTCCAATCCAAATACAAGCTTTTTGATCCAAGAGGGGGCTTAGGACATGGCCTAACCTCTAAAATAATCAATAAGAAAACATCTTGGAACCTCTCTCAATGACGGCTACAAACCCTCTTAAATAGCCCCAAAAAAACCCTAGCAAAACTGCCTAAAAAGCCCCTGAAATTCGGGCCCAAAACTGAATCTGCGCGTGCCCAGAAATCTGCGCCACTTACGACTCGGCCGAGTGGAAATCTCACTCGGTCGAGTGGAAATCTCACTCGGTCGAGTGGACAACTCACTCGGTCGAGTGGAAATCTCACTCGGTCGAGTGAGCTTTCCTGCAGAAACTCCAGAAAACAGCACTCTGTCAAAACTGTCAAAAACTGTCAAAAACTGGTCACTCGGCCGAGTGGAAATGTCACTCGGCCGAGTAACACTGACATGCAAATTCCAGCACTGCAGCATCGACTTGCAGAAATTCCCCAGATTTCATCTGACCTCCGATTTGTGCGTTCTTGGCGGCGTTGGAATCGTCATGAAGTCTACTATCCATAAAAAATATGAGAAAAATAATTTACCTACTAGAATGATAGCAGATTTCAAAAGAGTTAGAGAATGTCTGAAAATCTGGGCGCTTCGTGTCCTCGGCATCACTCGGCCGAGTGGCAAATGTCACTCGGCCGAGGGGCTTTTGGAACTCGGCCGAGTCGGAGCTCGTAATCGACTGACGGATTACAGAGAGTTGGACATTTTGGCTCGCCGTCTTCTGGGTGCCACTCGGGCGGACGGAGTCTCCGAACTCGGCCGAGTGGGCGTGCGATGCTCGGCCGAGTGCACGCTGATACATCTCTGCTATGTGTCCGATCTGGCCGGCCGAGCGGGGTCTCAATGCTCGGCCGAGTGACTCCTTCACTCGGCCGAGTGGCATGCTGAAAATGCCCAATCTCCATCTTTTCGCTTCCTCGTCGCTCCTACGACGTTCTTTCTTCTTCCACTCGTCTTCCATTGCAGAATAACCCTCAAAAGAGCCATGGTTGACACTCCGGAGTGGGTGCAAATCCTTTAAGCTCATTTTTGCTCCCGATTGCTCCATATTTCCTGAAATCCGACAAAAACAAGAAATAGTGAAAAGTAACGCAATATCGTCGAATAATCGTGAAAAGCGTGATATGGGTGATCGAAATGGCATGCAAATATGCAGAAAAAAGGTGTAAAATATGAACCGATCATGGAGTCAAAGACATCGATTGTATTCGATTGCACTTGTAGGGTTGCTATAAGTGGGCTTTAAGGAAACCTCAAGTTAGGGTTCTAACTTGAGTATCCGGTGGTATCCGGGTGGTAGGGACGTAGGATTACCGGGAATAAGTCGGGAGTTGACTTAGATAATCCGAACCCTTGAAACATCTCTGCGTTTGCATGTGTAACTTTTTGGGTTGTTTTTCTATTCCGTTCTATTTGTTGGATTGCATTTTATTTGGTGCAAATTCCTCTTAAATTGGCATAACCACTATTCAACCCCCCTTCTAGTGTTTTCCCCATAGACAGTGTCCTTACAATTGGTATCAGAGCGCAAGGTTACATCTATGGCATCCAACAACAACAACGTTCCACCACCACCTTCATACAACAATCACGATCGTGATGGAGCGTCCACACTTTTCGAAGGTCAATCTATGGTGCACCCTCTGTGTTTCAATGGTACAAATTTTAGCTATTGGAAATGCAGGATGGAGACGTTCCTTAGGAGTGCTTCGCTTTGAAGAACCCTCCACAAGGAATACGTCAAGCCCACCGAAGTAGATTTTGACAAATGGACAACTTCCGAGAAGTCCACCGAAGTCAACAACGCTAAAGCAATGAACGCTCTTCATTGTGCATTGGACCCGAATGAGTTCAACAAGATATGCACATGTAAGAGTGCATATCAAATTTGGAACCATCTCATCGTTACCTACGAGGGAACGAATAAGGTAAAACTTTCAAAGTTATATGTTGCCGTGCAAAACTTCGATTTATTTCATATGCAGGATAATGAAAGCATTGCATCGATGTACGGACGTTTTGTCGACATCATCAATGAATTGGAAGCCCTTGGCCAAATATATTCCGAACCGGATAAGGTAAGGAAGATCATCATGGGAATGACCTCCAAATGGGAAAGAAGAGCGATCACCATCGAGGAGGTCAATGACTTGAAGAACTACACCATGGTGAATCTTATTGGGACTCTTATGTCTTACGAAGTAAGACGGGACAACCGATTGAAGATTCGAGCCATGATGAATCCTTCGGAGGCCAAGACGAAAGCTTTAGCATTCAACGCCAATTCATCATCCTCCGAAAGTGATGAATCCGAGAACGAGATGGATTTGGGTGAAATGGCCCAAATGGCGAAGAAGTTCCAACGCTTCTTCCGCAATGGTAAATTTCTCTCAAACAAACGTTTTGAGTCTACTAATGCTACTTCCTCTCTTTACTATAAATGTAATAAGCCAGGGCACATTAAGAGGGATTGCCCAATGCTAAAGAACAAAGAGAAATGGAAGGCACCGAAGTACCACAAGTCTGATAACAACAAGAGAGACAAGAAGAAAGGACTCGTAGGTACCTTCGACGACTCAAGTGATGACTCATCAAGCGATTCCAATGATGAGAAAGGTGAGAGCGTCCACATGTGTTTCATGGCTCTAGAAGACCCACTCTCCGATGAGAGTGATTCTGACATGGACGACACCGAGGTAACAATGGATGAACTTCGTATTGCTAATGAAGAACTATTTGCTAAATACCAATATTTAATACTTAGATACACTAGCTTAAAAAAATCAAATGTTAGCAAGTCATCCATTCCATGCATTATCAACAATGACACCATTGTTGATACTTTAACTCTTGAAAAAGCAAACTTAGCTTCTCAAAATGTCACTTTGAGAGATGAGGTGAATACCCTCAAATCTCAACTAGATCAAACACATCCTAAGGATAATAGTGATCTAGTTACACGTCACACGTAATTGGGTTTAGAGAATGATTCTCTTAAAACTCAAGTGCACGAGCTCAAAGCACGGGTGTCCACCTTGGATACCAACATTTCTTCTTTAAAGGAGAAATATGAGCTCATGTCCTCCCGTATTGTGAGATTCAATAAGGGAAAAGGACAATTGGATGATTTGCTTGCAAACCAATTTCCGGCCACACATCGTGTTGGTCTTGGATTTGTAAAGGCGAATGCATCCAATGCTCGCACCTCCTATAATGGTGTCACTATAGATTTTGTGAGGCCTTCCTCCGGTGCATCCACTAGTGGTGTCAAAGACACTATAGGTAGCAATCCTACCAAGAATGTCACCACTTCACATGCTCTTCCTTTTGGCAAGAAACCCACTGTAACGACCGGTTTTCATCGTTGTGTTATCCATATTTTCTCTCGTGTATTATTCTCCCGTATCCGTAGTTAGACGTTTCTGTCCCCGTACCCGTACCCGTGCGCGTACCAACTTCTCATATTAATTATTTCTATCATTATTTTAAACCATTTGGTCAATCTTTATTAATATAATTATTACCCCTTTTAAAAATTATTTTAAAATGTTTATCTTAAAGTTTTGTTTTAACTTTCTGATTTAAAATTCAAAATTTCAAATTTCAAATCGTTTTAAAAAGTCAAATGAAAACTTCCATTTATAAACCCATTTAAATCAAATTGATTAGCCATTATCTCTCTTGAATTAAACCTATTAAATTACAATTCCAAATTCAAATAATTCCCTATTGTAGCTTAACATTAAACACCAACTCACGTTCCTACACCCGAGGGCCGAAAACACTTGGCACTCACGCACACCACCTGCAAACACACACACACTTTTATTTTTTAAAAACCTAGGTTTAGAGCTATACACATCAGCCATCGAAATAGGGAACCCAAAGTACATGTCAACCTAAAAACCTAAAGACATGTTCACGTGCTGCCCCTCTCAAGCCTCACCCTACTATTATATAATAAGAAACCCTAACTATTAAAATAGAAACCTAAGCACTACCCACTCTTCACGTACTGGCCTTTTGAAAACCTTTTAATAAAAACCATAATATATTTCTTTTATACAAAGAAACTTAGGGCAAGCTAGCAGCCTATAATAAACCTAGGGTTCTCTTTCCTACAGCAACCCTCTCCTCTCCACGCCTAGCACGCAGCCGCCCCTGTCCCCATTTTTTTCTCCACGCCAAAGGCACACAGGCGGACATCCCCTCATCTCACGGCAACCCGCAACCGCCTGCTCCCAAGCCCCATCGCCGCTGCACCCGTCCTCATCCTCGCACGCCAACGACGAGCACTCGCGGATTCTTCTCCACGCCGCACGGACCCCTCTCCTCTTCTCCCCTACTCACGGCAAACATGCGACACCCCCTAAACGCCGGCCTCCCTCTCCTTCTTCTTCAAGGCCCGAGCCCCCGACTTAATCTTCTCCACGCGAGAGAACAACACAGCCGCCGCTCCTCCCATCTCCCATCAGCCCAGGTCGCAGCGACGGCCTCTCCACGAGCTGCTCCTCCTCCTCCTCCAGCGGAGCAACCCAGAGCCCAAAGTCCCCCGTCGTGCCTCCCTCCGTGTGCACGACAGCCTGAGATCCCCCTCACACGAGATCTTCACCTCCTCTGCGTGTTGCACGACCTCCACGAACGCCGGGCACACGCGAGACAACGCTCAACCGCATGCCCAGGCACTCGCGCGTCAGCTCCTCGCCTCAACTGCGTGCTGCTCCTCCTCTCCACGCAGCCATGGCTGTGGGCTGCTCAGCGCACGCCCAGATCCAGAGCCCCCTCGCGCATGCACGGCCCGCGCACGTTGTGCAGCACCACCTCGCTCGTGAACGCCGCGCGACGTCTCCTCCTCGCTGCTGCAATGCCCAGGACTGCCGTGAACACTCCCTAGGCCTCACTGCTAGCCGTTGTCCGTCATTTCCTCGTTGCCGCGACGAGTTCGGACCGTGGACGTCGCTGTTTCGGAGCCGTAGCAATGCCGCTGCCCGTTGTTATCATCCGATCCTTCGCTGCACTACCGGTTAGTAGATCTACCCCTAAACAACTCATAACCCATACCGTAAGGTAGAGAACTTAATAAAACAGATTGGTTAGACGTCGTAGGAGCTTGTTATAAAGCTGTTTTGATCGAAAAATACCTATTCTGATTTTATGTTTTGTCACACCAGTGAACCGTCTTCTCCGTACCGTAGTGCTCATCGAGACGTTTCCAACGACACTAAGAACGTCAAAAACAGGCAAGTATATGGTTTGATATGATTTTTCGAAGTTTCGGCACTTTTACGCCGCTTTTACGTATTGCTGAATAACTTAAAAATTAGGCATGAAATGAGGTAATTAAATGACACCATGACGATCAGGACAAAATTTGGGATCCAACGGTATATCATATCATATACCTTAATTTTAATCAATTATGAGAAAAAAATACTTTCTGTAGCAAGTCCAACGAAAACTCGTGCTCGTCATCATTTTGTGATCGCTAATAAAATTGTTCAACCCTCTCTTGCTGTGTGGAACTGTCACAATTATGTAATAATATTAATAACAATGAAATTCAGTGAGTCTTGACATGCCTAACAAATATGGACATTGTGAAAATCGTGCGCCTCGAAGGCGGAATCGTGAATTCGTGATGTCGTGTGAGTCGACTAGGCCGGCTCGTGTTCCGGTAAACTTTTGGGTGGGGTTAGGGTTGAGCGGCCACTGGGCGTATGAAGGGTACTCTCCTCAAGAGCACCACCCGCATGCGGTGGATTAGCGTCAATCATGGTAAACCCCCGTGAGAGGAACGACCTTCTCATCACGACCTAAAGGCGAGAACCCTAGATAAATGTGGACTCTTGACATGAAACTTGCAACGCTAACTTGGTCTCATGAAAACCGATATGCAAATGAACTCACAGAGAAATACCTTACTTTAATTCTTGCAACTACTTAGAACTACATGCTAGGGATGTTTACTTTTCTTTTCAGTATACTTGTCATTATTAAATTGCTGCAGTCACCTTTTTAAAATATCTAATGTTTCTTAAATTCATATCTGTTGTATATCTTGTCTTGGGATGCTAATCTTTTCTTGCAGACCTTTCTGACATACATTCATGTTTTTGGATGTATGTCAGATCCCGAGTTTGAGCACTAGGAAGATTCTCTCGAGGCGCCTGACTTAGAGGGCCAGAGTTCGCCGTAGATGCCGTCTTCTTTGCAGAGGACTAGTGACCTTCACCGTCGTTATCTTTTTGTTTACCTTCAGTTGTTGTTGTTGTTGTTTAGTGTTCGTTTTCTTTTGTTTCTACTTTAGCCCTGTTGTGGCTTGTCTTGTAATTTCGTGTATGCATTATATATCTGGATGTGGCATTTATCTTTGAATGTTCTGATTGTTCTGATACGCAAATGCAAGGACCTCCCCTGTGTTTTTATCACAGACGCTTATTGAACTCGGGCTTCACTGCTCCAGTTCAAGCGGACCGCGTAACGTCTTCGCTTCCGGTGTCTTTTGGGAAGCGGGGCGTTACAGGTTTTAGTGGTGGCCCATGCAGGTCCTGCAACTGCGAAATTCAAAACAAAGAGAACACTTTTCATTAGCCAAAATATCCAGAATTAGTTCGTACGCAAAATTACTCGAATACCTTGTCTCAGCACGATAGGAAACCCAATACCAGGATAATAGGAAGAGTTAGTTAGATGCTCGTGCTCGTGAGTTAGACACCCTTGCCACGACTTAGTATTATCATCTTGGGAGTCACTCTAGCTATTCTCTGACCATATTAGTTTCGTTAGTCGTACGCTTAGATTTATCGAATCTGGGGCCCGACCATACGTAGCGATCGTCGCCGTGCAAGTCGAACCTGAGATGCTTGCAATGAGTAGACTTCGAAGCGTATGATATCCCAGATCTATAGGTAAGATATCGATCCTGATCCTCAACGGACCATTACCTCGACTTTCCTATCACAGTCTAGTTCGTTGAAGAACCTTAGTGCTAAACCTTAGTCGACCCAATGATTATCTTTTCCCTGATTTTACTATTTTCCTGATCCTTACATTTCCATATTAATGATCGTAGAAAGCCATCGTAGCGTATTCACGGAATTACTTCTTAGTCGTCCTTATGTTTCGGTTGTTAAACCTATTCCTTATCCTCAATCCACTTAAACTCTTCGGGTCCGCCATCTTAACCTTGAACCTCCCCATTGTAGATCCAGGGCCCTTTAAAAAGTATTTTCGATATTTCTTTTATTGAATTCTTTGCTAAGTTTAAAATCCTTTCGAAAGCTTTTTTACTTAGAATTTCTACGCTTTAGTCGAATTAAACCCAATCTTGATTATGAAACTCTTCTGACGCGATCCTTGATTACTATCTTATAGCGACTTTCTAACATATATCTTCCGCACTTCTATTTCATTATAACCTCGCATAACTACTCTATTTTCCTCTTGTAATGAACTTCCTTTTTAAAACCATATTTCTATTTCATTAGTTAAAAATATCATCTTTTATTCCTAACACATCTCAAAACAGTCATTCATATATACTTTTAAGAATACCTTCCTAAGTTAAAAAGAACTTCGAAATCTTGTGTGTCAGTGTTATAATCATTGTCTTCATATTATTTTTTTTAAAAAAACCCTTTTACAAACCTATTTCCATTTACAAAACAAGCACTACATCACTATGACTATGTTACTCTTCACCTATTATTTGACTAATCATATTTTACGTTTTAACTTCTACCGTATGCTCGCTATTTTACGTAAGTTATAACGATGATTTTTACACATATCGTTATCTTCTTTAGCTATTCATAAATACTTTATGTCACCCAACCAAACTAGCCTCATATCCATGCCATCTTCGGAACCTTCCATCACGACATTAGTTCGTTGCATCATTCAACTCTGAATCCTACACCTGCTTAGTTATCACTTTAGAGCTTATCATTGTTTAGTGAGACCTTTAGCATTGATTGAGGTGTCGTTGTGGTGCATGTAAATAGATAGTGAATTTGGACCCGTGTGTGCGAATCTCTATATACCACCCATGTATGAGTGTCGTACCCTTAGTATATTGGTATGGTGTGATTTCCTATTGTGTCGTATGTGCATGTATGGTAATTTTTGATATATATGTATATAGCCGAGTGTAAAATAGTCAGTGTTATATTTATACTTAGGCGAGTGATTGGCTATATCACTATAGAAATATCTGAGCGTATTAGATTTAGTATTGGTTAGTTACGAGGAGTATAGATATCTTAGCCGTACTTGTTAATGGTTGTAATTGTATGCTAATACAGTGATGTACATGTTAGGTGTAATGATAATAAGTGTATGTATAGTTGTATGTGCAGATTTATTGTGTGATTTGTATGTCAGAATGTCTGGCGTGTACTCGTGCGTGTATATGTATGTGGTTAGTTATAGGTGTGTGTATAAATATATATTGTATGAACAAGTGTGTTTTATATATAGTAGAATTGTTATAATTACCCATACGGGATGATGTATGAGCATGTGTATGCCAGGAAGTATGCATAGTCGTGTGTTTGTGACTACGTATATATGGATGTATGTAATAGTATACTAACCCTATGTAAATTATCATGGTTGAGTGTACTGGTGTGTATATGTATGTCATATATAGATACGAGATAGGCGTGTAGCAGTAAGTAAGTATATGCATGTAAAATGAACGTATGTATAGGTATTTGAAAGTGTGTGATATATGAGTAAGTGTATGCATATGGATGTATATGGTTTCATTATAATGTATGTATGCCGGGATAGAATGACCTTAGTGTCTAAGTCTGCTCACCCCTGTGTCGGAAGTCTGAGGACGGACTTGATCCTAAGGTGGGTAGATTACGATGACCCTAGTGCTAGGAGTAAGGCTTATATAAATCTGAGTATGGTGTAAGGTACTACACGCTTGTATATACGTGTAGTGATTTGTATTATAATGTGTATATGGGTAAATGCGGTATGTAAAAGTGATTGTACGATTGAAGTGTTAATTACCTAAGAATAATTGTATTTATGTGTTAATGGTATGTTTAAGTGGCATGTAGTACTATATCATTATAGATTGTGAGATATATGGTAATACTTTATGTGTCAGTAATAATGTGAGTGTGCAAGGTTACAGCGTACTTACAACTAGTAAATTGATGTGGTGGTGTAGTAAAGTGTTACTATTCACCCGAGTATAATATCAGTTGGATTATATTTGTAGGATGATATTATATTGGACGTATTATGTTAATTTGTAATTGGTAATGTATGTACGTGTGTTGTTACTACTATTAGCCTGGACGTTGATTAAGGTTATCAGTAGTAATACTATTAGTGTTGATACTAGTATTAGTAATACTATTTGGATATGGTATGATAGTTAGTTATGGCGTGTATGCTTTAGAAGAGGAGATACGAGCGTTACCCCTTACGTTTTCCCCGCATCTTAGCCGATAAGATTCCGAGGACGGAATCGTTCTTAAGGTGGGTAGGATGTAACGACCGGTTCTCATCGTTGTGTTATCCGTATTTTCTCTCGTGTATTATTCTCCTGTATCCGTAGTTAGACGTTTTTGTCCCGGTACCCGTACCCGTGCGCGTACCAACTTCTCATATTAATTATTTCTATCATTATTTTAAACCATTTGGTCAATCTTTATTAATATAATTATTACCCCTTTTAAAAATTATTTTAAAATGTTTATCTTAAAGTTTTGTTTTAAATTTCTGATTTAAAATTCAAAATTTCAAATTTCAAATCGTTTTAAAAAGTCAAATGAAAACTTCCATTTATAAACCCATTTAAATCAAATTGATTAGCCATATCTCCCTTGAATTAAACCTATTAAATTACAATTCCAAATTCAAATAATTCCACATTGTAGCTTAACATTAAACACCAACTCACGTTCCTACACCCTAGGGCCGAAAACACTTGGCACTCACGCACACCACCTACAAACACACACACACACTTTTATTTTTTAAAAACCTAGGTTTAGAGCTGTACACATCAGCCATCGAAATAGGGAACCCAAAGTACATGTCAACCTAAAAACCTAAAGACCTGTTCACGTGCTGCCCCTCTCAAGCCTCACCCTACTATTATATAATAAGAAACTCTAACTATTAAAATAGAAACCTAAGCACTACCCACTCTTCACGTACTGGCCTTTTGAAAACCTTTTAATAAAAACCATAATATATTTCTTTTATACAAAGAAACTTAGGGCAAGCTAGCAGCCTATAATAAACCTAGGGTTCTCTTTCCTACAGCAACCCTCTCCTCTCCACGCCTAGCACGCAGCCGCCCCTGTCCCCATTTTTTTCTCCACGCCAAAGGCACACAGGCGGACATCCCCTCATCTCACGGCAACCCACAACCGCCTGCTCCCAAGCCCCATCGTCGCTGCACTCGTCCTCATCCTCGCACGCCAACGACGAGCACCTGCGGCTTCTTCTCCACGCCGCACGGACCCCTCTCCTCTTATCCCCTACTCACAGAAAACACGCGACACCCCCTAAACGCCGGCCTCCCTCTCCTTCTTCTTCAAGGCCCGAGCCCCCGACTTCATCTTTTCCACGCAAGAGAACAGCACAGCCGCTGCTCCTCCCATCTCCCCTCAGCCCAGGTTGTAGCGAGGGCCTCTCCGCGAGCTGCTCCTCCTCCTCCACCGGCGGAGCAACCCAGAGCCCAAAGTCCCCCGTCGCACCTCCCTCCATGCGCACGATAGCCTGAGCTCCCCCTCACACGAGATCTCCACCTCCTCCGCGTGTTGCACGACCTCCACGAACGTCAGGCACACGCGAGACAACGCTCAACCGCATGCCCAGGCACTCACGCGTCAGCTCCTCGCCTCAACTACGTGCTGCTCCTCCTCTCCACGCATCCATGGCAGTGGGCTGCTCAGCGCACGCCCAGATCCAGAGCCCCCTCGCGCACGCACGGCCCGCGCACGTTGTACAGCACCACCTCGCTCGCGAACGCCGCACGACTCCTCCTCCTCGCGGCTACCACGCCCAGGACTGCCGTGAACACTCCCTAGGCCTCACTGCTAGCCGCTGTCCGCCATTTCCTCGCTGCCGCGACGAGTTCGGACCGTGGACATCGCTGTTTCGGAGCCGTAGCATCGCCACTGCCCGTTGTTATCATCCGATCCTTCTCTACACTACCGGTTAGTAGATCTACCCCTAAACAACTCATAACCCATACCGTAAGGTAGAGAACTTAATAAAACAGATTGGTTAGACGTCGTATGAGCTTGTTATAAAATTGTTTTGATCGAAAAACACCTATTCTGATTTTATGTTTTGTCACATCAGCGAACCGTCTTCTCAGTAGCGTAGTGCTCGTCGAGACGTTTCCAACGACACCAAGAACGTCAAAAACAGGCAAGTATATGATTTGATATGATTTTTCGAAGTTTCGGCACTTTTACGCCGCTTTTACGTATTGCTGAATAACTTAAAAATTAGGCATGAAATCACGTAAGTAAATGACACCATGACGATCAGGACAAAATTTGGGATCCAACGATATATCATATCATATACCTTAATTTTAATCAATTATGAGAAAAAAAATACTTTCTGTAGCAAGTCCAACGAAAACTCGTGCTCGTCATCATTTTGTGATCACTAATAAAATTGTTCAACCCTCTCTTGCTGTGTGGAACTGTCACAATTATGTAATAATATTAATAACAGTGAAATTCAGTGAGTCTTGACATGCCTAACAAATATGGACATCGTGAAAATCGTGCGCCTCGAAGGCGGAATCGTGAATTCGTGATGTCGTGTGAGTCGACTAGGCCGGCTCGTGTTCCAGCAAACTTTTGGGTGGGGTTAGGGTTGAGCGGCCACTGGGCGTATGAAGGGTACTCTCCTCAAGAGCACCACCCGCATGCGGTGGGTTAGCGTCAATCACGGTAAACCCCGTGAGAGGAACGACCTTCTCATCACGACCTAAAGGCGAGAACTCTAGATAGATGTGGACTCTTGACATGAAACTTGCAATGCTAACTTGGTCTCATGAAAACCGATATGCAAATGAACTCACAGAGAAATACCTTACTTTAATTCTTGCAACTACTTAGAACTATATGTAGGGGAGTTTACTTTTCTTTTCAGTATAATTGTCATTATTAAATTGCTGCAGTCACTTCTTTAAAATATCTAATGTTTCTTAAATTCATATCTGTTGTATATCTTGTCTTGGGATGCTAATCTTTTCTTGCAGACCTTGCTGACATACATTCATGATTTTGGATGTATGTCAGATCCCGAGTTTGAGCACTAGGAAGATTCTCTCGAGGCGCCTGACTTAGAGGGCCAGAGTTCGCCGTAGATGCAGTCTTCTTTGCAGAGGACTAGTGACCTTCACTGTCATTATCTTTTTGTTTACCTTCAGTTGTTGTTGTTGTTGTTCTTTAGTGTTCGTTTTCTTTTGTTTCTACTTTAGCCCTGATGTGGCTTGTCTTGTAATTTCGTGTATGCATTATATATCTGGATGTGGCATTTATCTTTGAATGTTCTGATTGTTCTGATACGCAAATGCAAGGACCTCCCCTGTGTTTTTATCACAGACGCTTATTGAACTCGGGCTTCACCGCTCCAGTTCAAGCGGACCGCGTAACGTCTTCGCTTCCGGTGTCTTTTGGGAAGCGGGGCGTTACACCCACTAAGGGTGGAAACCAAAAGCAAGGCCATGCTTATATGTACACTAACACTCATCCATGTAGGAAACAGCATACTTCACAAGTGGTTAATCATAACACATTCTATACTCCGCACCCACGGACACGTACACAACCACACATGAGAAATATTCATGTACGTGCTCCTATACATCCGTATGCTCATACGCATCATTCTTTCATGTATGCTCATCCTCCATATGTCATGCATGATCCATATGCTTCATATAATATGCATGTTTTCAAGTATACATATCATCCTAGAATGTACAATGCATATCCTCCACCACATCTATATGCTAGAAATCATGTTTCTAAGATGCATGCACCACATAGAAATCCAACACGTATGTATGCAACTAGGAAGAGGACTCCCAAGATTTACACTATTTGGGGTCCTAAGAACACTAGCCTTAATGATAGGAATGCTTATGTTGATTCCTATTTTCATGATGTGATTAGAAATAGTAATTATGTTGGGAAGCGAAAGTCCACTTGGACTTGGCTTCCAAAGGGCTAATCCCCTTGGACCCAACAAACATTGAGTACCATAAGCTTATGGTATATTATATAGGTACACAAGATAAAGAAGAAGAGCAATAAATGTCTTATTAGCTCTAAAGGGAAAGGATGGTTTTTTGATAGCGGTTGCTCCAAACACATGACGGGAGATCCCTCATTGCTCTCCGAAGTGATTAGCATCAAGGATGGTGCAACGGTCACTTTTGGAGGTAATCAAAAGGGAACCATCATTGGAGTAGGTATCGTTGGTAATCCTTCCAAACCCTTAATTACTAATGTTTATCTTGTTAGTGGTTTGTGTCACAATCTCATTTCCATTAGTCAACTTTGTGACAAAGGTTATAAGATTAACTTTGGAGAAGGATTGTGTGCTATTGTTGATTGTGATTCAAATGTTTTATTTTCCGGTATTATGTGTAAAAATATTTATTATTTGAGCTTTCCTAAGACCGTAGAACATTGCTTAGTTGCTAACACAAGTGAACAACTATTATGGCATCGCCGTTTTGGTCATGTTCACTTCAAGCACTTATATAAGTTAGCTAAGCATGATCTAGTCAAAGGTTTTCCTAAGATTGTTTTTAATAAGAAAAACTTTTGTGATTCATGTCAAAGAGGTAAACTAAGTAAATCTTCATTTAAGCTTAAAGAAGGGATTACTTCTAAGAGGCCCCTAGAACTTCTTCTTCTAGATTTATTTGGGCCAACTAGAACCGCTTTTTTAGGTAATGCTCATTATGGATTAGTTGTCGTTGACGACTTTTCTAGATTTACTTGGGTTTCATTTTTAACTAATAAGAATGAAGCTCATGAAGAGTTTACCAAATTTGCAAAGAAGATTCAGAATCTTTTAGGATCCACCATTATCACTATTCGTAGTGATCATGGAGGAGAATTTGAGAACGAGTCTTTTACTAAGTTTTGTAATGACTCCGGGATAACTCATAATTTTTCCTTTCCTCGTGCACCACCACAAAATGGTGTTGTAGAAAGAAAGAATATGACTCTTATTGAGTGTGCTCGCACTATGCTCCATGATAGTCATTTAGGACTACAATTTTAGGCAGAGGCGGTGCACACGGCATGTTATGTGCTCAATAGGATCCTAGTGAGACACCGAATGAACAAAACTTGTTTTGAGTTGTTTTATGGTAAAAAGGCTCAAGTAAAATATTTTCGTGTTTTTGGTTCAAAATGTTTTATAAAGAACACATTTGGTAATTTAGACAAGTTTGAGCCAAGATCCGATGACGGAATTTTTGTTGGATATTCTACACGTAGCAAAGCCTACCGGATATACAACAAAACTTCTTCAACGATTGAGGAATCACTTCACGTATCTTTTTATGAAGATTTTGATTTTCCTCATGTTGATGATGATAATGTAAATATTCTTTGTGATTCTCTTAATAATGTTAAGATTAATGATTCTATTGTTGAGACTAACACTTCTAACGAAGTTGTTGAAGTTGTTCCTAGTGATCCAGGTATACCCAAAGCTCACCCGACCGTTCGCAATCATCCCCATAACCAAATTATTGGAGATATTGGTGTGGGTGTTCGAACGAGATCGAGAATTGAAAAATTCTCTCATTGCGTATTTGTATCTACCATTGAGCCAAAGAACATCCAAGAAGCTTGCGAGAATAGCTCTTGGATAGTGGCAATGGAAGAAGAACTAATGCAATTCGAGAGAAACGAAGTTTGGGAACTCGTACCTCTTCCAAGTGGTCACCAAGTCATTGGGACCAAATGGATCTTCAAGAACAAGACAGATGAAAACGAGGTAATCACACGGAACAAAGCAAGGTTAGTAGCTCAAGGCTACCGGCAAGAGGAAGGTATTGATTTCGAAGAATCTTTTGCCCCCGTATCCAGATTAGAAGCTATTAGGTTGATTTTATCTTTTGCATCCCATAAAAATTTTAAACTATTTCAAATGGATGTTAAAAGTGTATTTTTAAATGGATTTTTCATTGAAGAAGTTTATGTTTCTCAACCTCCCGGTTTTATTCATGAAAATTTCCAAACCATGTTTTCAAACTTAAGAAAGCGTTGTATGGATTGAGACAAGCTCCTAGAGCTTGGTATGATCGACTTAAGACCTTTCTTTTGAATTTAGGTTTTAAAATGGGAGAAGTTGATTTTACACTTTTCATTAAAGATTATGAAAATGACATTCTTTTGATTCAAGTTTATGTAGACGATATTATTTTCGGTTCTACTAACTTTAATCTTTGTCAATAATTTTCCAAGTCTATGAAGGATGAGTTTGAGATGAGCCACATGGGAGAGCTCACCTACTTTCTTGGATTGCAAATTCGACAAATGGAGAATGACACATTCATACATCAGACAAAGTACACAGGGGCGCTTATTAAGCGATTCGGGATGGAATCATCTTCGAGCAAAAGGACTCCCATGAGTACTACTACTCATCTACACAAGGATGAAAGCGGAAAAGATGTAGACGTTCGTCTATATCGAGGTATGATTGGTAGCTTACTTTACTTAACCGCTAGTAGGCCCGATATAATGTTTTCCGTATGCCTTTGTGCTAGATATCAAGCAAGATCTAAGGAGTCACACTTGATTGCGGTTAAACGAATATTTCGTTATCTTAATCAATCTCTAGATTATGGGTTACTTTACCCTAAGTCTAGCACATATGAGTTAATCTCATATAGTGATGACGACTTTGCCGGATGCAAGTCCGACAGGAAAAGTACTAGTGGCACTTGCCATTTCTTAGGAAATTCCTTAGTTTCTTGGTTTTCTAAGAAACAGAATTTGGTGTCATTGTCCACGACTGAAGCGGAATATATTACCGCGGGTCTTGCATGTGCACAAGTTCTTTGGATGAGACACACTCTTAGTGACTATGGTGTCAATTGTGATACTTGCCATATCATGGTTGATAATCAAAGTGCTATTTGTCTTTCTAAGAATCCAGTACACCACTCACGTACCAAACACATAGACGTGAGACACCATTTTATCAATGATCTTGTAGCTAAGAAGGACATCATCTTAGAGTACATTGAAACCCAAAAACAAATTGCTGATATCTTCACTAAACCTCTTAAAGAAGATTCATTTGTGAGGTTGCGTGGAGAATTGGGAATTATGGGTGAACTCAATCTTTCATGTTATAACTCCTTTTTGAGCTCATATCTTTTTGTTGCCTATCTTCATGTGCTTTATTATATTTATATTTTAAGAAAGGCAATTGTGATTTAATTGATTTCTTGAGTTTTTGATATTGATGGTAGTGATTTGTGTTTCAATGGAGTTATTGTTTTTATATTTTTTTCGATGTTTTTTGTAATTAGAGTATAGGTCCTAGGGTGAGTGTTCTTATTCTCTGGAACTCTATCTCACTGTGCATTTTTGGACCAGGACAGACGACTGTCCTACCTTCGCCAGTCGACTGCCCTACTCTATCTCCTCAGCCTGAGAATTGGTATCTTTCGCATAGCCGACTGATGACTGTTTTACAGTCGACTGTTAGTTTAACAGGCGACTGCATTTTAGTCATCAGGCGACTGTTCTCTCTGTCGAATTTTTACAGTGTTCTCTGCTGTTTTGATGAACTGTATTAATTCTCGGCCAGCCAACTGTTGTGTATATGTCAGTCGACTGTCCAATAGACAGGCGACGGCATGTTACTTGCCAGTCGACCGCCCATCTTTCTGAGCTTTATTGTTATCACTTCATCCAGTCGACTGAATTTTGTTCATCTGTCGACTGTCTTCTGTTGAGACGGTTCATATGATTTGATTTGAGCCACCGATTCATTGATCCAACGTCCTAGATTCATTCCCCACCCTTTATATTCAAGAAAGCCCGATCATTTTCCCTCGTCGACTCTCTCTCATCCGATTCGACCGCTTCGTCTTTCCGCTCAATTTCTCCTCCAAAACCATCGATCTTCTTCCCTTTGTGAGTCGATTTCGAGTTGTCGTTGCCTTTGTTTCAATGCTCGACTAGGTTTGATCTCATCCTCCTATCTCGTGAAATTTTTCTTGTTAGGGTTCGTCCACATTTGTGTCTTGCCCTAGCTTCGTGTACGACCATGGCTCTTTTCGATCATTTCTTTCCTAATGTCTCTCTCGACTTCCTTGATGAGCCGGTACATTCACCAAAGCCTAATCCGACTCCTTCCTCGCCTCCATCTTCTAGAGAACCTCTTCGTATCTCTGTCGGTGCTGCTGTACACACTTCTCTGCTAGCTGAGCATCCTCCTAGGTCCCCTCTTTTCGAATCCCACGGGGAATTTCTTCTTCGTCAGCTGGATGCTCGAGTCTCTGCTCTTGAAATTTTTCCGTATCTCTAGATGAGAAGCTCTCGCTTCTGCTTAAGTTTCAGTTAAACTCTTTTAAGCATCATGGTTTTCCCATCCCTTCCGAGCTTCAGGCTCTGTCTGCTTCATCTGAGGATACTTCTCCTGCTTGTGTTTCTCCTCCTCCTGGCTTCACGCCTAAACCCTATGTGGTTCAGACCTCGGGTGCTCAGACACCACTTCATGTTCCTGCTGAATCATCTGTTGTCCGTGCTTCGTCTTCTAAGAGGAAGACTCCAGCTTTTCCTACACGTCGCTCTGCTCGGCTCTTGTTCCGATATTCTGGTCGCCCGTCGGACCCCTCCGTTATACATATTGACTGAGGCTGTTGCTGCTGTTTTTGTTCACTCACCTGAAGACCTAGACTGTGTTTTGTGTGGTCTGTTTTTGTTTGGGTTGAGTGATTCGTCTGCTGATTTTGATGTATGCTGGATGATGTTGTCAGTGACTTTATATATGTATGGTGTTGTACTTCGCTGTCGTCATGATGATATTTTTTTTGTCTTGATCATGATGTATCTTTTTGTGATGGACATGTAGATGTCCACCCGATGATGTACCATCTTTTATATATCTATATATGATGTTGCTGTTTATCTTGTGTCACACTATGCTATACTGCTTATCTTATCTATGTGATGTATGATATGGTGTCTCCATGTATGCTATACTCTCTCTGATGTGCTTTTGAGACAATATATGAATTTGGTATTCGTTTTATCATGCTGTCTCTGGTATGATGCATTTGTGAAATCTCTTTTGAAACTATTTTCGTGTATATATCTAATGTTGATATTGGACTTCAATTCCATTACTCACATGTGTATATAATGTGATTTTATGAGTTTTTGATTTGATATATCTTTATACTCCTTGATTGTTGTTAGTTCATATTTAGCACTATTATTGTTGTTATTTGCTCCCACCTTTTTGGATAATGCCATAGGGGGAGAGAAATAAACATACAAGATTCATAATGGATGTGCTAAGTATGTTCTAACGCTTGAATCTAAGATTTACGTTGCCTTAGATTCAGGGGGAGTAAGATTACAATGAATAGGGATTGTAATTCCTAGATCTTTTGAATTTATATCCATGCGTTCCTTACTCATTTGCTTCAATTGATATGAAGATGCCCTAATATTTGTTGACTAACTTGTTTGGCATCTATGTAGGGGGAGTAAGTTTTCATTGTGCACAATTATTTATCTTTTTGTTTATGTTTGTTTGTCATCATCAAAAAGGGGGAGAATGTTGAGTATTGGACTTCTCCCTACATGGTGTTAATGATGAGCAAACATAAATACTTGTGACTAAACCCCTATTTTGCAGTTAATCCATTGCCTAAGCTAGTTATGAATATCTACTTGCAATGGATGACTCTCAAACGTCATTGAAGACAAATGACATGAATTGGATGATCATAGATGATGATTGAAGCTCCGTGAAGACTTCAAACTCATACGATGGAAAGAAGAGATTATTCGTCAATGTAATTTTTTCTTTTATCTCTTCTAGTATGTAGCTTAGAAGTAGAACTTTGATGGAGCACTCACACACATCTACATTCGGTCATAGGACTTCATTAGATCATTTGTCCTTTGATCCCAATTTAATTCCCTTCTTGTTTGTGCTAGGATTGTTTATAACAGCCGACTGCTGAACAGTTTACAGTCGCCTATCTCAAAAACAATCGACTATGTTTTGTTCTACAGTCGCCTGTTATGCACAGACTATTACAATATAGTTTTGGGCCTTCTCTGATTACTTCGCACAGGCTACTGATAAACGATTCACAGGCGCCTGTCCAAGTGACAGTCGACTGTGTTTTGTAAATCAGTCGCCTGTCTATCCTTGCCCAAACTTTGTTTGATCTGACTTTTACGACCATTCGACTAATGATGTATATACAGTCGACTGTCTATTAGATCAGTCGACTGTCTATGCTGCAACAGTCGCCTGTCTGTAAGTCATTTCTTTGACTCGGTTCTCTGGAAATTTCTCATGCTTTTGACAGTCGTCTGTATAAGGATTTACATTCGCATGTTCTGATTAACAGTCGACTGTGTTCCTTGCTTCAGTCGTCTGTCCTGTTACTTTTGAGATTTTCAGTATTTGTCTAACTTACCCATCTCTCGGTCAGTCTCCTGTCGAAGGAATTACAGTGGCCTGTTGGTTTAACAGTCGACTGTCTTTGCTTCATCAGTCGACTGTCCACGTGGTAAGTTACCGTTATGAATTCTCACCTACCCTTGCTGACTGTGCAACATTCGATTGTGGATTGTTCAACAGTCGACTGTCGCGAGTTCAGATTATATCCGTTGAGATTTTTCTCACAGATTCCAATTGGGTTTTTGCCTAAACTATTTTGTGGATTTGAGAAAGCTATAAATAGAGCTTCTACTGTTCCATTGGAAGGTTACTCATTCATTGCAAAATCTCTCAAGCTTTCATTTCCAAATATCAAAGCTCTCAAATCCAAAGCCCTAAGTATTTCCTAATCTTGTTCTCTTGCTCTCCAACCTAGAACCAAAGAGTGATCATCTAGGCAATTGGTGCAGTCAAGAGAAAGGGCTTCTCCTCTCTTCCAAGAGAGTTCTTCAACACACATCACACTACTCCTTCTAGTTATACTTCAAGGCATATGTGATTGTAAGTGTTGTTTTCATTATCTCATAACATTCGTTATTTGAGTTGTGCTCTCGGCTGTTAGAGTGGTTTGCTTGCTCCCAAGTTGTGGGAGTCAAGGACATCGATTGTATTCAATTGCACTTGTAGGGTTGCTACAAGTAGGCTTTAAGGAAACCTCAAGTTAGGGTTCTAACTTGAGTATCCGGTGGTATCCGGGTGGTAGGGACGTAGGATTACCGGGAACAAGTCGGGAGTTGACTTGGGTAATCCGAAACCTTGAAACATCTCTGCGTTTGCATGTGTTTCTATTTGGGTTGTTTTTCTATTCCGCACTATTTGTTGGATTGCATTTTATTTGGCGTAAATTTCTCTTAAATTTGCATAAACACTATTCAACCCCCATGCTAGTGTTTTCCCCATAGACATGGTCCTTACAAAACTTAGTCCCTCTTATCTCTCAAACCCGAACTGCCCATGAAGCTTGGAATATCCTAGCAACAACATATGCCAACCCCTCTTGTGGCTACCTCAAAGAAATCAAAGATCATCTCACTAGTATCTACAAAAATACTCCACCCATCTAGGAATATATGCAGGCTATCAAAACATGTACCGATCGCTTGGCTTCTATGGGTAAACCTATGGATCATGAAGATATTGTTGACAAAGTTCTTCAAGGTCTTGATTATGAGATTTACAAACATGTTATCGATGCAGTCAATGGTCGTGATACTCCTATTTCCTTTGAGGAGCTTCATGAGAAATTAATCCCAAGAGAGCTTGCCACCAAAAATACCACTGCCACACCATTACCGGCTACGTCATTTGCTGCCGAATACCATCCCCACAACAACAACCACGGCAAATGTTGACATGAGAATGCGCATCCCCAAAAAGGTATGCACGCACTCACCCCCCAAGTGCAAGGGTGTCAGAGCAATGTATTCCCGGTGAGTCCGGGGTCGAATCCACAAGGAGGTGGTAACATTTTCTGCCCAATACCGTCCCCACACCAACAACCACGACAAATGTTGACACAAGAATGCGCATTCCCAAAAAGGTATGCACACACTCACCCCCAAGTGCAAGGGTGCCAGAGCAATATATTCCCAATGAGTTCGGGGTCGAATC
The DNA here is from genome assembly GCA_030789695.1 of Scilla litardierei. Lineage (NCBI taxonomy): Eukaryota > Viridiplantae > Streptophyta > Magnoliopsida > Asparagales > Asparagaceae > Scilla > Scilla litardierei. The sequence goes on from CM061133.1 coordinate 37,946,731, forward strand.
CACAGGGAGGTGGTGAATCTGAGTACCGACAAATCTTAGGTTGGTTTATTAGACTACAGTTTAATTAGTGGAGATGGATTACGAAGGGAGTCGTAATGGTGATGGAATTGAAATGTGAGGGTGTCACGTTAGCAAAACACGACATATCTACTCCACAAAATATGACTGTCACTAAAATGATGAATCACTTGGATGTCGATCTTCCCATTACTGCTTCGGGCGTGAAAAATGATGTAGCAGCACCAATCTGTTGGATCAGCTAGCTACGTAGTGATAGTGCCACTCTTGTGGATCACCACGATACCAGCCTCGTGGATCATCTCACAACAAAAATATAGATCCGGTGTCAATATCTTGGATCACCGTCTCTAGCACAAATATAGCCATAAGCAATAAGATCAACCTAATCAAAGATATAATTCTACTCAAGCAAATCATATATGATAATAAAATCAACACACAGAAAAAGCCATCATCGTAAAAATCATCAAAAGCAACAATAAACACTTATCTTAATAGAAGATACAAGTTCCTACTGCTAATGCTCTCAGCATATCACTCTGATGCTCAAGCTTCATTCCATGCCTCTTCATTCAGTTCATGCTCCTATAGCTCCACAACTCTAACACAACAGGCTCTAGCATGCTCCAAGCTATGAGTCAGAGCCCCTAATGTTGCAATTCGCTTCAAAATGCTCCAAACTCCTCCCTATTCACATGCAATGCACTGGGGAAACCAAAAGCATAAAAGGGAACAAAAAGAGTAAAAACGGCACGGAAAACGAGGCAAAGTTGAGTAAAAATATAAATGAAATGAAGATGAAAACTATATATATAAACGATATATCAATAAATAAACCTCAAAATTCTAGACAAAGCAAGGAATAAAACCTAATGGTTAAGGTGGCGGATAAATAAACCTAGAAAATCCGACCAAAAGTAATAAAGAAGATCTACTGGTTAAGGCAGAGGGTGAATAAACGAACACAAACAAGACAAAAGCCGGGAACAAAATGGAGGATGAAAAAAACCTCAAGAAACAGGTTTATGTAGTCATAAAAGGAACAAACACGAAGAGTGTAAATACTGAAGGGTTTTCTAGGACACTTAGGGCACAAAAACTCTATTCCCGTCATTAGTCGGACGGAACATAGACAGAAAAGAATTTACAGCGGAAGAGAAATCTAGTTAATCTAATTAACATGCAGTTAAAACCATTTTAACTTAGCCCTTAGGTATAAAACCCTTAGCCAAGATCTATGCCAACTTGGGATGGATCTGACCATCCCAAGAAGGATCAAGCCTACTGCGATTAAATTAAACTAATGCTAAAAAACACATACCGGGAATCTCAACCCTGGAACAGGCGAGATGTTCCGCACCGTCTTCCGAGCCGCTCCCGTCCCACGCCGAGCCGCTCCTCGAACCGCTCCCCAAACCGCTCCTCGAACCGCTCCGCATCCCGAGGCGATCAATCCTGTGTCGTCGAGCCAACCACGCGCCGAAGAAAGTTTCACGCGAGTGAAACCTTCGCCTAGATTTCGGATCTGAATCCGAACTCCGTTGCGGCTTTGCTAGAGCCCTCAAGAATAAGGCAGAAATATTAGGCAGATAGAGAAATATTAATTTTAAGCCTAGATCCGAGCGTGCTCCAACATTTACGGGAGCCGCTCAAATCTAGAGCTTGGGACGAGTTTTGAGGATGAGAGGCGACCCCAATTTATATAGGCGGCTGACTGCTCCCCTTCACTCAAAATCCGATGTGGGACTATTAATTGGGTTAATTAAAATCAAGTTAGTTTGCACTTCACAAAGTACAAACTTCCGTGAATTTTAACTCACTCACCGTTGAGCTTCATGATTGATACAACCTATCAATCCGAAGGGTGTTCAACGGTGAACGCATAGGAAAAAACCGTTCGTCAATCGGAGTTCGTTTAACCCCTCAATTGAGTGTCCAAAGTTCAGCCCAGATCTGTATTTTCGCACAACAAAACAGCCGCAGGCCAGAAAGGGGTTTAGGGTTCAGAACCCAAGCTGTGGGGCCCACAGAGTGGGCCCCACAGAGCACACACACGCAGGCCCTAAGTGGGGCCCGCCTGGGCTTGTGCCCAGGCGGCCAGCGCCTGGGCTTGTGCCTAGGCCCTTGGCCTGGGCCCGCCCATTTGGGCATTTTGTTGCCCAGCGCCTGGGCAAATGCCCAGGCGCAAAAACACGCGTCCCCCCTTTTTTTAATTTGTTTCTTAAACAAATGTATAAACAAAATGGGCTGCTTCTTTGTCTGTTTGGGCCTGATCTTTGGGCTTCTATTTAAACACTTTAAATAGACTTATTGGGCTTGTTTGAACTCCGTTTTCGACGCAGTTTGAACCTGCGTATAGAGCAAGATGAACCCGTATTACAGGTAAACCTTTCCTTGTGTTTATTCCATTTAAATATTGTCTTAAACTATTTAAGACACATTTAATCTCTTTTGCATCATACGCAAATTAGTCCCTATCTAAGCTTAAATTATTATTTGCATCAAAATGCAATTTTCTCTTCCTTTGCATCAAATGCAAATTATTCTCTCTAACTAATTTCTACCTATTACTAGACGAAGGTCGCACTCTTTGTGTGACCCTACGGCCTGACCATACTACAGGTTGGGCTCGAAGCCCTATACGACAAAGACCACGAGCAGTGGCTGCCGTCCCTGTTTCAGCATCATCATAATGTGGTTAGCTCATCAACATGAGAATTGTCGGGACCACCCTGACCGTGTCTGTGATGAGTTCTGCAGTTATAGTTTCTTCGTCTAAACTGTGTCGTGTAGATCAAGTCTAGGGTACGGTTAAACTGTCAACCCCAATAACTTGACTCCGGTTAGTTTCTATCGATATTTATTCAATTAATGTTGGACTTCTTCCAACATACTCTGCGCAGAGATTATACTAAAGACCGAACTAACTCTATGACACTAACTCCCATTGACCGGGAGAGACGAATCCTCTCTTGGTCATTACTCGCCTCGTACGTTTCAAGTGACACACAATCAAACGACCTTTCGACAGGCCTTGCCTCGAAGCTAGGTCAGTTGATCTAAGTGGCACCGTTCATGCACAGGTTCGTCAAATGACCTTAAGTCAAAAGACCAACAAGCCTATCATCACTAAGAGTTATCATTGACAGATTGGTCAATGTAACCATATGATAACTCTTGTGGATCGTTCAGTGAACTCATTCTCTAATGAGCACATGTGTCTCGTCTCCGACTTCGCCAAGTCGAATGATCATGAGATCATCGCCACCGCTTAACGGTGAAGACTAAGACAAAATGGTCTACCACGAACCCTTTTAGACTTATGCTACAGACGGTCAAACATTTCTCCATGATCGAGATACTCATCTCGATACATGTTTGACCTTGCATAAAGTCTCAGGACTTTACCTAAGTTAATGTCTAATGTCAACTACATTATACTATAACTTAGATAAATCATTACCAAACAGCTTACTGTTATTTCGAACATGACATTTGTGCTATTCACACAGAGATAAATAGCCTGGAGGGCATCATTCTCCTACAAATACCACTAAAGATCTTTGGATGTGGTAGAAAACAAGTTGCTGCTTTGAAATTGGCAGCACCTCATAGAGCATGTAAGACAGGCTGACGGTTAGGTCGTATCCACAATTGACCTCCATTTTGATGAGGAGAAAGGATTGAATAATCATTATAATTATGACTGATCTCTCTTACGATGTGTATGCATTAATGAAGCCGAATTTGGATAGGAGTGGGTCAGTGATTCAGCTTGAGAAATTCTGACGCCAGCGTGCATTATCAAATTCTAGACCGATGGGGAATCAGAGTGAACTGTCTATATATCGTCTCCTTGTCCGTTCGTACATCACTCCACAATCATCTTGCCATGGCTCCAGCTTACATCATTCCACAACGCAGAAGAGCATCGGGACGCCGAGGCACTGTCAGTACTCTACGGAGGGGTACGATGGATGGAAGAGGTGCAATCCGAAGAGGCCTCCTCGATACTACCGTCGACGCACACGGAGAAGGATTATTCGCAGGACCTTCATTTTGCAATGCATCGCCTCCTCCAAGTGCGCTGCCAATTTCCAATAGGCTGCTCGCTGGGCCATTGCCCCATCGGGTGCCTCGGCCGAACAGGATATTGAGGAGAGAACGAAGCGCGGCGGCCATGGAGTTAGTTGCATCTCTTGCCTCCATATGCACCAATGCCTTCTAGACCAACAATAGCAAAGCATTGTTTCTTGTCTTATATGCCAGAACGAGGATGGATGGAAGAAATTGTGAGCTGAAAAATAATTTTAATAAACAAAACATGTGCATACAATACCTTGGAAAATTTCTTGCTCTTGTCGGAAAATGTTACTCTTGGTGGAATTTTGATTTCCTCCAACACTTCACGGATAACCATCAAAAATTAACATTAAAAATGTTGGCAAGTTAAAAAGCAAAAAAGCTAGGCTTGCTAATAAAAATTTGTAGCATGCGTCGCATTCGTCTTTCTTATCTGTATATAAAACCACGTATATGCTTTTATAATGAACAAACTTCAATCGAGGAGGCATCAGAAACCTGTGAGTGAAAAGTCATTTGAAATGCGCTACCCGTTAAAAAATTCATGTTACTTACATGAGAGTTTTTTCAATATCGCAAAGGGTTGGCCCTCCGTTCATATAGTCGAGCAGCTCAGAAGGTAATCATAAGTCTTCCTTGATGTATAGCTTGGTGGCCCACGAAGGATTGTCCCTCCAAAATCGAATAGCCGAGTAGCCCGTGAGGACACGTCATTCATCCCCAATCGTGTAGCTCAGTCGGCCCACGAAGGGTTGGCCCTCTATTCGTATAGCCGATCAGCCCGCGAGGGTAATCATAAGTCATCCTCGATAGTATAGATTGGTCGGCCCATGAAGGATTGCCCCTTCGGTTGTATAGCCAAGTGGCCCGCGAGGACAAGTCATTCATCCCCGTCCATGTAGCTCAGTCAGCCTGTGAAGGGTTGACCCTCCATTTGTATAGCCGAGTGTTCTGTGAGGGTAATCATAAGTCATCTTCGATCATATAGTTAGGTCGGCCCGTGAATGGTTGGCCCTCCATTCGTATAGCCGAGCGGCCCGCGAGGGTAATCACAAATAATCCTCGAACATATAGCTCTGTCGTCCCTCGAAGGATTACCCTCGTCACAAATAATCCTCGAAAATAAGACCTCCACACGACAGTATCATGTGGTCGTGTGGACAGTTCTGCCAAAGGGTAAAAGCCGCCACGACACAGTCGTGTGAACCCTCACACGACCGTGTCGCCCCAATATGAAGCAAAAGACCGAATCAGCAACAGCTTACGCACACAATTGACGTGGTCATTTGGGCCCTTACACGACCGCGTCGAATCACTTCGACCAAATAGTTGCAAGGTGCGTAACTTCCAGAAAACTATGCGACCACATATCTGGAAATGAGACATTAATATCAGAATTTTAATTCATTGAGAATACAATTGCATGTGGCTCTCTGTGGCTAATAACATTCGTTAATAATACTTCCTACAATGGAAGTCATTTTTCTAGTCTATATTATGTTAAATTACTGTCCCTTGCTTTCATGGTTTTAAACTACAAAAACAAATGGGCTAGTGATTAAATTACTGTCCCTTCCATTATAATTACGACTGATCTCATCGTATACGATGTGTATGCATTAATCAAGCCGAATTTGGATTGGAGTGGGTTAGTGTATACGATGTGTATGCATTAATCAAGCCGAATTTGGATTGGAGTGGGTTAGTGATTCAGCTTGAGAAATCCTAGACCGATGGGGAATCGGAGTGAACTGTCTATATATATCGTCTCCTTGTCCGTTGGTACATCACTCCACAAACATCTTGCCATGGCTCCAGCTTACATCATTCCACAACGCAGAAGAGCATCGGGACGCCGCGGCACTGTCAGTACTCTACGGAGGGGTACGATGGATGGAAGAGGTGCAATCCGAAGAGGCCTCCTCGATACTACCGTCGACGCGCGCGGAGAAGGATTATTCGCAGGACCTTCATTCTGCAATGCATCGCCTCCTCCAAGCGCGCTGCCAATTCCCAACAGGCTGCTCGCTGGGCCGTTGCCGCATCGGGTGCCTCGGCCGAACAGGATATTGAGGAGAGGACGAAGCGCAGCGGCCATGGAGTTAGCTGCCTGCAAGAAGCTGCTATTTACAGCAGTAGTTGTTCGGTCTAATGGGTGTAGGACAGACGTCATTATTTTTCTCTTTGTAGTTAGTTGCCATGTAAGCTCCTTGTTCTCCACACATTATCTAGGTTTGGTTGTAATCTCTGTTTTCTAATTTTACATAAATAGAATTCAAGCACAATGTCTTGAATGTTTTTGCATCCCTGCGGCGTGTAGCCTGTGCAAATTCATATGATTTGATTACCTTTTTTGATTTTTACGTAAATCCAGGCTTTGTTCCGAAGAAAAATCTGAACCAATCAGGCTCCCACAATTGATATTGCCATCTTCTCTGTTATGGTCGAAAATATTATGTAATTTTTTTTTTCATTTTCGTTTTTGAAATTTGTAGACCGGCAACATTCTTGTAATTAGCCTATGTTACATTGACTTAATGATGGAATCTGAGTTGAATATAGGGCAAAACATTAGAATTATACCTCTATTAGTCCAATGAACAGCACAAAAATTAAAACGGCTACATTTTTGCCTCGTGTTTCTGCAACTCATGGTCCATGGATGCTCGATTTTAATCGAAAATTGGTTTATATAGCAAACTAGAACCATCCCTTACAATGAAATACTCAATCGCAAACAGCTTCCACTACTTCTACTTCACTATACACAACTCGTATTTGTTGATGTTCTTATTATTATAAAACACTTGAGACCGTATGTGTAGTGTGAACCCTGCAGCCTTTATCTCGGCATGGCAACGTGCTCTCAGAGCCGAGCACTGGTCCTGTTCAGGCCTAAGCTCCCATCGGCAGCTGATAAAGCAACATCGCTGCATGATCTGGCAGTATCACCGCCTTCCTTACCCGAAACCGTTTTCTTTTGAGAGCACAAGTAGGAAAGTGACTGCAGCCATGAGACGAGGACTGGTTTCCTCGTGACATCATCGGATTCGGCCACCTGCGCGTACATCTCATCCAGCAGTACATTCTGGCCATGTTTAGGCAGCTGGACGACAAACTCCGCTAATTGTTTCAGCAAGTATGGCAATACCTGGATCACAAGACAGCCGACGGCATGTGAGAATGATATCAACATAAGAATCACATAATTATCACCTGTAATCCTTCCTTGTTTTACATGAACATAATCAGTCAGAAAGGAAACAGCGTTACGTTATAGATGTTCAGTTAGATACTAAAGCAGACACGACCAAACTAAAAAAAAAGAGAAACGAGCAATGAAAGATTGTGTGTGCGTGTGTGTGAAATGAACTGACAGCGTCCCAATCCCAATCTGATCAAGTATACAAGCTTAACACCGAAAAGGAAACTCATGGTTGCCTTCCGAAGGACAGGAAATGTCTTAAAAATTCAGAGTTTCCTAGTCCAGAAAATTTCCCTGCACAGCAAAATTCTTCGGTTAATGAGTGTGCCAAGCCAGGTTGAGGCACTCTCTTAAGAAGTCAAGCCTTCCCAATCTCAAACATACGCATCAGTTTGTTATATTGGATTTGGAAATAGTAAAGCATCAAGAAACAAATACCACCCTGCAAGGCACAGATTAACTGTTGCAAGTTTTTGAATGGCCAACCCATGCAAATTTTCACCTTTTAGCAAAGAAACCCGTAACAAGAATCTTTAAAAAAATTTATATGTGAAACAATGTAATTAAGAAATTCTTCCGGTTGTACTTTCGCTTCTCGGATTTATGGTTCCTATGTTATCATTAGTGGATGAGTGATTGTTTCCAATGGAGATCTTATTCGATTTTAGAGGTAGCTTTTATTTTAGCTTTATTCGATATTTAGTTGGTTTCGAATTTCACGTGTTGCATGTGTGCTTTTATGTTTACATATTTTTTTGTGCGTGTGGTGCATATAGTTCAACTGTTCTACCTTTGAATGAGGATGTTCTGCAACTCTTTTATTAATTAAATTAAAAATTGATTATTTTGAAAGAAAATTCTAGTTTGGTTTGCGAGAAACCTTAGTATGCCTTAAATCTCTTTTTCTTGTAAGGAATTGATAGTGTGTACGTGAGGTTCATGAAGGCGAGGTCCGATATCTAGTGATCAAATTCCAAATTTTCTAGCCATGATCCCCAATTTCTTTCCCAATTTACTGTTTTTCCATCGCCCAAATCCCTAGATCTAGAACCGTATATCTGTTTTGTTTCTTGTGTTACGTCAGTTTATGAGGCATATAGCTTGTCCTACATCTGTCAGTTAAACTGAACCTTACGTGCAACCATATCAATAAAGGGCATCACACAAGAATGAAACGTTAAAACATATCAATAAAAACTCCAATGAGCCTGACTCCTGAGCTTTTGTGTCATATAAAAATATACATGGCAGTTAATACACACTCCTCAGTAAGAAATTCTAAACGAAAAAACACGTTGATGGAGAACCATATCCATATAAATTGTGGGTCATGTATTGATCTGCTTCATGCCAAACCTGGTTCTGAGTCAACACAAGCATCTAGAGAACCATTGTCCGAGTCATCACAACTTTCAGTTATCTATGTCAAGGTTCCATCGCATTATCAGTGATAATAGATCATCACCTAATGGAGTTTATGATTCAAGACACAACTCCCAGTGTTTGTTGTCTTGCCATTTACTATCAATCTTTTGCCATTGATATTGTACCATCAGAATCATCTTGCCATCTATATGTGATTCCCCGACCTTCGTCATCATGTTCAAGATCCTCAAACGTTATATGGAAGGCAGAAGCCACAAAAGGATCTTGAAAACAAGACTAGCATAGTAGAAAATGAACCAATGTAGCTGAAAATTAATAAAATCATATCCTAATATCTAGGATGCATTTCTTTTCAAAAATTTTACTTGTGAACTGAATTAGATTAAATAATTATTTTATCGAGATTCTATGTATACTAGATCTGTGTAGTTTTTTTATTTTGTTTTGTTTTGTTTTGTTTTTTTTTTTTTTTTTTTTTTTTTTTGGGGGGGGGGGGCTAAATTGATGAGATTTATATGTTACACTGTCAGTTGGTTGCCAATTAATTATTACTACTGTATTTTTGGTAGGCTGTTATTTATGATTAAAGAATCTGAGTTGGTTTTATTTATTATTATACATGAAAACCTATAGAAGAGCCTAGTGCGGGGGTGTTTGGTTTTCGCAAGTGAAGATGATATTGTAAAAGTCACTCTCACCAAACATAAGGAAACATCAATGTGATAGTGTTTGGCAACTTTAGATGAAAGTATAAACGTAATGTCACATGCGTGTCACATAGGATAAATAGTCATAACCTGTGCTCGTAGGGCACGATGCATTTAAAATATTTTCCCCTCAAAATCTTTGTTCCTTCAAAAATTAAAGCACAATAATTGTTATTTAGTGCCCTCAAAAATTTTAGTTCCCCCCAAAATTTACTTTTCCCAGAAAATTTAGTCCCCTTAAAATTTTAGTTCCACACGGGCTGTTTTTGGGGTTATCAATGGTTTGGTTTTCCTCCCAACTTTTGTTTTCCACTCAAATTTCGAATTATTAGAATTTCCTCCCATATAGTTTTCCCCCAAAGATTCAAATCCTTCACCTAAAAATAATTCAAACACGTCTCTTAACCATTGTCCTAGTTAAGATGGCTCGAAGCTTTGTCCTAATTATCAACAAAGTTTGTCCTAGCCATATTTTGGGTGCCCCGTAGGACAAAGATTCAAAAAAAGGTCCTCAAATATATAAGAGAAACGCAAAAGTCACTTTCTATTGGAGGTGGAAAGTGAGAGATGATAGTGTGAAAGCAATTAATAACAGTGTCCATAAGAAGACGACTCACTTGTGTTTTGAAAGTGAATTACTTTTACACTTTCATAAACACTTTTAAATAGCCAAACACTCCTTGAAAAGGCTGCAATGAGGTTTCGAAAATAACTGATAATGTGAGCTTAGTTTTGTTTTAAGCCATGGTTCGTTTTTCTTGAGATTTCCTTGTTTATTCTCTTTTCCACCTGTTAGGTTTGGATTCGTACACATGATAGGTCCAAAACGAATGTGGTCTGTTAGTGTTTCATTCAAACAAAAACCAACGTATGCTAAGTTGGTGAACCTATTTTAAAATAGTTGGACTAAAGTCGTTGGGCTTGGGTTATAGAAGCAGGAGGGAGTCTTATTTCACATGTGAGAGGGTTTATTACATCATTCTCATCTTTAGGTATGGAAGTCTTGGTGTAGCTAGCAAGAAAGGAGAGAAGGTGGGGAAGAAGTTAGGGCATCTTAAAGTGCTTCTTTGGATTGAGATTTCAACATTTTTCATATCATTTGGGTAAAAATTTGCATCACACTTGTGGTTAGGCGGTGCTTTCGCAAATGGGTTATGTGGTTTGGTGCAAGAGAGGTAACCCTTATATTTTTCTGATTTATTTTCTTGGTTCCTCAAGTTTATGCCAGCTTGGAGGAGATTGGGGTTGTTATAGTTGCATGTCCCATTGTGTTTATAGTGAAAAAAAAATATTACTTGGTTCGATGGATGTAAGCTCGGGTTACGACTGAACCATGTAAAATTTGATTTCTTTCTTGTGGTTGCTTATTACTATTTCTTATTATGTAAATTTTAATCCATTCTAGCTTACTAGATCCTAGGTGGGGATTCTTTTTTATCCTTAACAAATTGATATCAGAGCTTGGTGTTTTTATGCACATAATGTCTATGGAATCGCTTGAAAGATGGATTAGGTTCTTCTTGTGTCAGCAATAAATAGTAACACAAATCATATGATAAGTCACTATAGAACTAAGTGAATGATCTTGAAGCTAAAAATGATAAATCTTCTTTGCAAAGCATTAGGATATGCCAGATCATAAGTGGAAAAAACTCGATCGGAAGGCTATTGAGTTCATTCGGCAATAGTTACCGGACTCCGTTTTCCACAATGTTTCCATCGAAAGTTCGGCATATGCTTGATGAACGAAATTGAAGTCTTTATGAAAGAAAGATGTCAAGTAACAAGATGGTTTTGATTCAAAAGCTTGTGAATATGAAATGCATGTAAGGGCCTTCAATAACTAAGCATATGAATGAGTCTCAAAATGTCATAAACCAACTCTCCTCTATGAAGATTGCACTTGAAGATAAGTTGCAAACATTGTTGTTGCTAAGTTACTTACCAAGTGTAATTTTATTTCTGACATGGATGGTGTGCATCTTGATACTTATGTTCATTACATAGTTATTAATCAGCATAGGGTTTTCTTCGCTTGAAAAGCTTCACATAGAAAGTTAAATATTTTGGATTTGGTTCATTCCAATGTATGTGATCCTATGAAAGAAGTTTTGGTAATGCTTTGTATTTTGTTACTTCTATATATGATCATAGCTGGAAAGTTTGGACACATGCTTTGAAGAACAAATATCAAATGTTGGAAGTATTCTTCCAATTTCATGCCATGATTGATAAGCAAACCGAAAAGTCTCAAGTGTATTCTGACAGAAAATGATGTTGAATATATTAGTCCGTTTGATACATATTGCAAGATGAACGGTATTTGGTATGAAAGAACTATTGAAGATAATTAGTCAAAGTTGTTATTTGTTAGCTACTAATATCTAAGTTGTTGTTATCTTAAATATCTAAGTTGTTAGTTGTTAGCTACTGTAAATATCTAAGTTGTTGTTATCTTAAATATCCAAGTTGTTAGTTGTTAGCTTGTATTTCTCATATACATGTAAGTCTATTTAAAGACATTCCTCTCATTGATAGATGAATAAGACTTTACTATATCTTATATGGTATTAGAGCGATCCACTTTTTCCCCTCTCGTTTGCTTTCTCTCCAACATGACCAATGATCAATCCACCATTCCCAACACTAATGATCCTACTAAACCCGTCACCCTCATTCAAATTCAAAACTCCATCAAGCTTACGCTAATCAACTATATTGCTTGGAAAACACAAATTCAAGCCACTCTTCTTGACTATGACCTATACAAATTTGTAGATGGAACCTACCCTTCTCCACATACCTCCATCACCGCCAACAACACGGCCACACCAAATCCTGTGATGCGGCTAGTAATTGGAGGGATGGGTATTTGAGTAAAATAACAAATATGAGTGTTTTTCTATTTAAGAGAGTTGAGCCGGCCCTAATTGGGATGCGAAAATTGTGAGAGTTATTTCTTTTATTTCCTTAGATGAAATGTATTAGGCTTTTCTATCCTCCTAGATTAATTCTTATCTAGTTACTATTTCATTTCGTAGTCGTTAAATTAACGAGTAGCCTCTTTTTAGCATTAAATAGTTATTTTTAGATCTGGATTTTCAGATCCAGATCTAGGTTCGCATCAATTGGTATCAGAGCAAAAAGATCCATGGCAAGCACACGATCGATGGAGCGGATCGACGCGTTGGAAGAGAAAGTTGAACGGATGGAAGCCCAAATCAGCAAAGGGTTCATCGACGCGAGGAAGGAAGACGCCGAGATGGCCGCGGAGATCCGAGGGGAGATGGAGAACCAAGAGAAAACGGAGGAGAAATTGGCAGCGATAGTGGAGGCCATAAAGGCGTTGACCGCAAATCTCAACTCGAAGGCGGATCAAAGCAAAAAAGAGCCACCTTTGTCGACGAGGAAAGATCTTCAAGTTTCAGATCCAGATCTGGAATTTTCAGATCCAGATCCGAAAGAGACGGAGGAAAATGGTGCAGATCTGAAGCCTGCGGCTGTCGGCGATTCAGATCTGAAATTACCAGATCAAGATCTGAAATTACCAGATCCAGATCTGAAATTACCAGATCCAGATCTTCAAGTTGCAGATCCAGATCTTAAATTTTCAGATCTGGATCCAGAATTTTCACTACCAGATCCGAAGCTTTCAAGCCCAGATCTACCGGATCCAGATCTTCAAGTTGTAGATGCAGATCTGAAATTTTCAAATCCAGATCTTCCACTTTCAGATCCAGATCTGGATTTTCACTACCAGATCTGAAGCTTTCAAGGCCAGATCTACCATATCCAGATCTTCAAGTTGCAGATCCAGATCTGAAATTTTCAGATCCAGATCTGGAATTTTCACTATCAGATCCGAAGCTTTCAAGGCCATATCTACCAGATCCAGATCTTCAAGTTGCAGATGCAGATCTGAAATTTTCAAATCCAGATCAGATATTTTCAGATCCAGATCTTCCAGTTTCAGATCCAGATCTGAATTTTTCATTACCAGATCCGAAGCTTTCAAAACCAGATCTACCTGATCCAAGCCAAAAGGAGCCACCTTTGTGGACGAGGAAAGGAAAAAAGGTGATCGTTAACGAAGGGGTTTCAGATGATTACGAAGACGAAGGCCAGCACCGCGAACAACGAAACATCGCAGATCCAGACGATTGGGGAGCATTCCCCATTCCTGGCGACCTCCCTGCCACGGGGAGGTGCGCCGGCCACCGGAGGGGGGCGGCCACCCCTCCGGCAGCTTTTTGGGGCCGGCAAAACCCCAGGAGGGTCGGCAAGTGGGCCAGACAGCACCCTCCGACCTCGTCAGCACCGCCTGGGGCACAATATGGGGCCCGAACCGCTCGTACACCATACTTTCAGCTACCTGTGGGGCCCAGAGGAGGATTCCAGCAGTACAACGACGACGTCAATCCTCAAGAGTATTTGTGGGGGCCTGACGACGTCTTGTGGATCCCACCTTGGCCCGACGATAGTTTTCCGGACGTCGTTGAAAGCGGTGGGGACCAATCCTATCCGTTTGACTCGGGAGGAGGTTTGCAATCGACCTGGCGGAATGGTGGACCCACGGACTTCAAACACCACCTTGAGGACAAGGTGGTCTTTCAGGGGGCGGAGTAGCAGCTGAGATTTGGAGGGAAATTGATATGCACACAACAAGTTGGCAGAGAATTACTTTGCACACTATAGTCATGGTTATAAGAGGCCAGCCGGCCCTAGTCTTGGGGATGCGAAACTTGTGAAAGAAAGTTCATTTTCTAGTTTATTATTCCTTAGATCTCTTGTAATAGGATTTTCTATTTCCTTAGATTACGTGTTAGTTAATTGTCTCTTCCATTCTTAGTCATTTATTTAACGAGTAGTACTTTTTAGTTGTTTTAATATTTATATTCAGATCTGGATTCCAGATCCAGATCTAGGTTCGCATCATCATGCTGCACAGACTTGGTTTTGCCAAGACCGACTGGTGTTTGGTGCCATTGTTGACACCCTTTCCCAAAACATAGTCCCTCTTATCTCTCAAACCCGAACTGCCCATGAAGCTTGGAATATCCTAGCAACAACATATGACAACCCCTCTCGTGGCTACCTCAAAGAAATCAAAGATCATCTCACTAGTATCTACAAAATAACTCCAGCCATCTCGGAATATATGCAGGCTATCAAAACATGTACCGATCGCTTGGCTTCTATGGGTAAACCTATGGATCATGAAGATATTGTTGACAAAGTTCTTCAAGGTCTTGATTATGAGATTTACAAACCTGTTATCGATGCCGTCAATGGTCGTGATACTCCTATTTCCTTTGAGGAGCTTCGTGAGAAATTAATCACAAGAGAACTTGCCACCAAAAATACCACTGCCACGTGACGTCCCCCGCTTATGCGTGTGTTTGATGTGTGCTATAATACGATTGGGAGCGTGAGATTTAAATATTTGTAACCGCAAGCGCACTGTGTTGTAGTGTGGCTTGGGGGTCGAACTCAGGGAGGCGTGGATGTGCTTGCGTCAAGGAGGATCAAATTCACCCCATGGACGAGCTAGCCCGAATCGGATAATGGTTGTCACAGTAAATGGAATGCAAGGAATAAACAATAAAAAGGAAAAACCCGGGACTTTGGTTTCCACCCTATCGAGCGACTCTCGCCGATACGGCCTACGGGTAGGATAATGATCGGAATTAGGGTCTAATGGTGAGACGTTGCCTCTAAGAGTGGTTCCAGCGTCACATGGGCCCGATATTCCGGTCGGTGCCCAGGATGATACGCCGGACTTCCCGAGTTCGGTCAGTGGGCACTCCCGTGTCCATTAACACTGACCGACTCCGGGAGCACTAAGTTCGCAACGATAACTCCCAACGTCTCATCCTGCCGCTCCCGCGCGCTAGGATTCGACGTCTACGCTAAGGGCGTGAGCTATGGCTAGGGAGTCAACCGCCAAGTTTATTCCCTATTGGCCCAACGGTCAAAGGCGGTCTTTTTCCCGCCGATGACAATAAAACACCATGCGTAACCGTTAGATTCCTAATCCCTATCGATTACCTAGTCCTATGGATGCATCGGGAAGAGCCCACGAAGGGGTTTCCACCAAAATCCCAGATTTGGGAACTACTCACACATATTTAGTAAAAATCGATCTAAAGTAAAATCGACCGTTAGAAACATGATCGGGCGATTGAAAAGCAGTAAGAGCAATGCTAATAACAATATATTAAAGTTTGACAAAGATCGGAAGACTTACAAATATCTGAAAAATTACAGCCGTCAAGAAAGAGAAAAACAAGCAAAAAATAACAACTCCCGTTTCTGGAAAACCTAGGTGTTCTATTTATATAATACGAAATCACCCGATCGGGTGAAAAGTCACCCGATCGGGTGACCTGCTTCGTTTCTTCGGCAGCGCAGAATAGGACCCCACCCGGTCACCTCGACACGGTCGGTTGAAGGTTGAAGTTGATCGGTTGGATCTTCGTGCCGTCGGGTGAACCGGTCGGTTGGTCTCTCCGTGTCGTCGCTTCGGAGACTCGGCTACAGGTGAACCGATCGGGTGAAAGTCACCCGATCGGTTGGCATTCAGCGTCAGAAAGCCAGAGAGTTGGGGCGTTTGAACCGGTCACTGAACCGACCGGGTGACTTCTTGGCCGCTCAACTTGTGTCCGGGTGGTGCACGCGTGCATTATCCGATCGGTTGGAAATGACCAACCGGTCGGGTGAGGGGCTGAAAGATGCGATCTTCGTCGTTTGACCCCCCGGATCACGCGTGACTCCTCCCGTTGCTCAGGGGACTCATGATATCGTCGTTTTATGTCCCCTATGCCAGTAAAATCCTGCAAAATACGAAAAACACGGAAAAGTGAAAGAAAACAAGAAAACACGAGAAAACGAATATAAGACGGCGGTAAATAACGGAAAAACGCGGAAGAAAACGTGCACAAATATATGAAATATAAACGCACGTCAAAATCCCCCAAACTGAACTCTTCCTCGTCCTCGAGGAAGACGAGTGAGAGTAGGAGCTCGGAGAGAGGAAATCGAGAGAAAGAGGGAAAAAGAAAACTCTATATCCTAGATCGCCCGTCAGGGCCAACAAAATCAAAAACGACACACCAAGCAAGCAAACGCTAAATCACATCACTAAACCAAGGAACACGAGTCCAGACAAGTGCCGTGGGCCCATGCGGTGAAGCGCGAGTGAGTGTGGCCGTGTGCTAGCAGACGGTGTCACTATCTACGATGTGCGATAAAGCTCGATATACACAAATCCAGGAAATGACCCAAATATCGATTCGAATCGAATTAAGCGGTGAATATTTAGTTCAAGCATGCATGAGAAAAGAGCGAGAATTGAAACATATCATGCGTCAGGGACTCCACAACTAGGGTTAAGGAAATCATCACACTATAGCCTAGATAATAGCTAAAAAGTTCCTAAGCCAAGTGTTTTCAAAACCGATGGGGATTGAGATGATGTGGAGTAGAACACTCGGTGCAACTTCTCGCCTTCCCTTTATTCTCGGCAAGTAGGAAAAATATTCACACGGGAATTTTTTGGGTTTTGGGTATTTGTATTTTTTTGGCTTTTTGGCTATACAATTTTCTTTTCTTTTCTTTTCTTTTTGGGTTTTTCTTTTCTTTTCTCTTTTTTTGGATTTTTGGGTTTTTGGCTATACACATGTGTACTCTCCCAAGTGGGAGAACGGTACACGAGGGGATTTGCACCAAGTAAAACAAAAAAGAAATCGGAATCTAAACACTTGGGCAAAGGAAACTATTCTCGCTAGTTAGAGCATGGGCTAAATGGGTTATCCTAGTCCTTAATTGTGGAATCCCGACACATGCGAAATGAAGTACACGATATATATAAAACATGCAGAAGCAGACAGGAGAAATAAATACCGCATATTCAAATCGAAGCATGATAATCTAGGGGTCAATCATGGACAGGTATATAAAGTAAAATCACAAAGTAGAAGTATACCTCACAGCTAGGCACGACGCACGACTCACAAAAAGCTAAGTGGATCCACGATGCATGAAATGCAAGAGGACTCGAAATCCTAGGGTTAGTGAATGTGATTATCGATGCCATGTTAGGTGTGTGTGATTTTGTGGCAATTCATCATAGGGCTCATCTCTAGGAGAAAGAGATAAAAAGAAGAAAAGAAAAAGAAAAAGAAAAAGATGGAGAAAACGATTCAAATAACGAAGAAAAAGAAACAAATGACGCACGAAGTGCGACTCCCCCAAGCTGAAACTTGCATTGCCCTCAATGCAATAGAATTAAATACGGGAGGGCAATGAATAAGGGGAGGAATACGCACAGACACAAAAACACACGAAAGACAAGAAAATCATACAGACGAAACTGAAAATAAGAAATATAAAATAAAAAGGCACACCACACGACATGAAAAACAGAAAAGAAAAATAATGTAAAGAAAGAAAATCACACGACACGACAAGTAAACAAACACACAAAGAAAAACAAAACACGACAGCACACCCAAAAATGTAAGGGGGAGTTCAATCGGAGTCGTTGGCGGTAGAATGGTAAAGGGATGGCGAGGAGGGTGGTGAATAATGGTAGAAGGAATCCTCCGAGGACGAAGGAGAGGGTGTGCGAATAGGAGAAGGAGGAGCAACAGGCAGGACAACCGGAGGATCGGGAAATATCGATGAATCGTGGTGGATGATGGTGGCACGGGGTGGACCGACACACGGGTGCCAATCGGGAGGGTCTATGGGTGGGAAGTGAACAAGTGAAGCGTACCAAGGATCTGGGTAGAACTCCCAGGGCAGGTGTGTAAGGCGTAAGGGGAAACGCTCCGAAGATGAGGGTGGGAGGATGGCGAAAAGGGTGCAGGCGGGACTATAGAGGTAGGCTGCACGATCCTCCCCAAAAGGAGTAAGCATACCGATAGAGATCAAGTAGTCGCGATCGATACGGTTACGTCCCGGGACAATAGGGAGGTCGGTGTGCATCCTCAAGACACAGCTGACAATAAGAGTGACAATTCCTCCGCAGCAGATAGAGCCAGAAGTTACGCGGCTGACGGATAAGAGCTCGTGGACGATCCAATGAGCGGTGTTTAGGGGGAAAGGGATTTCGCCATGAATCCGGTCATGGGACATGTCGTAGAGAAAGAGCAGCTCATCCCTAGACACCGCGGATACATCAACACGAGCGAAAATGGTGTTGGCAAGGAAGCAGTGAGCAAAACGGTAGCAAGGGTGTATGATGTAGGAGGCGAGGGCTACCGCTGGAAAGGAGGTATATCGGGTGAATCGTTGCCAAACACCATCAGCCCGGAAGTGAGAAAAGATGTCAGATCGATCATGAGTAGACCATTCAACATGGCAATCGAGGTTAGGGAAGAGTAGATTGTTGTTAAGCTGGATGAAGTTCATGGAAAAATCACAATTGAAGGCCCGGAAGGTGAAACCATGATCAGACACCTCGAGAGAACTGAGGAATTCAAGTGTGAGATTTCTGTGTGTATTGACTTGGGTCCGCAGAAGATAATCACAACCTATGAAGCGAAAAAGTGCACAGACGCCCCTAAAGAGTCCAAGGGATTGTAGGGTGGGAAGTCCGTGAAAAGAGTAGGTCGGATAGGGTGATGAAGGAGGGCTTGTAAGCGATCGGATTGCTCCTCAGACTTAGGGTTTATGCCGAGGAAAGATGGGGAAAGGGGCCGTATAGGGGATGTCTGCGTGACGAAGAGGCTATTTCCTTTCCTTTCCCGGACATGGGGATGGCTCGGGGAAGAATGATGGGGCGCGATATGGTGTCTATGAAGATGATGAAGCAGATAAAGTGTGCAAACACAAATTCAAGTCATTATATAAAATGAAATAAATATGAAGAGTGGAGGTTACCCATCGACGTTGTGAGATCAAGTACCCGAAAGACCCCATGCAATATAGGGAAGCAATTCGGGAAGCCGCCGCTCGCTGATCCGACAAGAATCGAAATTTTCGAAAATTTAGGGTTTAGGGTTAGGGTTTGGATGTTTTGATGAGAGAATGTTGATGATGGCGAGGTGGCGAGGGTGGGGGAGTATGGAAATGAGTGGGGGTGAAGATCTAGAGGCAGTAGGGTGGATGGAGGTCGATTCGGCAGTTGGAGGGTCGGAGATCGCGTGAAGGGGAGTTTGGGGGTCGGGTGGAGGGTATCGTGCGACAGGGGTATTTATAGGGGCGAAAATGAATCGATTAGGCGAGTTCTCACCTGATCGGGTGGATAAGTTTCAAAAATTTTCCGGCGGCCAACAGCTACAGGTGAACCGATCGGGTGAATTTTCACCCGATCGGTTAACCGCATCTCAATTCTTCCCGCAAGTCTGCAACTTTTCACCCGGTCAGCCACACGACAGCGGTTTCACCCAACCGATCGGTTGGTATATCCCCTAAAATTCCCGAGAGTTCGGCCCTTCTCGCACGGTCTACCACCCGGTCACGCGATGCTTCACCTGACCGGTTCGCAAGGGGGACAGATTCGGATATCGTCTGATGCGTCTCACCCGATCGGGCGAGGGCTTGTTTCCTGCAGAAATTCACGAATGGCCTAAGTTTCTCGACAAATGATCTCGCGGCTGAATTCAATTATTAAAATAGATAAAATAAAGTTAAGAATAATGAGTCTAGAAACAAGGGTGAGAATATAAAACATGGGTTGCCTCCCATGAAGCGCTTTTGTTTAACGTCGTTTGCTCGACGCCTCATATGGTGGTCAATTGGGGTCCGGAGGGTTTGAGGAAGAGTCGTCGGTCGCTGAGAATCCGACCGGAGAGAATTCTGGTTCTCCTACAGCATAGTGTTTCAGACGCTGCCCGTTGACTTTAAATGGCTCATCTCTTCCCATTATCTCAATAGCCCCATGCGGGAAAACCTTGGTGACGCGGAATGGTCCCGGCCACCTTGACTTGAGCTTTCCAGGAAAGAGCTTCAGCTTTGAGTTGAATAGGAGAACTAAGTCCCCTTCCTTGAATTCCCTCTTCAAGATGCGCTTATCGTGCCACCGCTTCAGCTTCTCCTTGTAAATCCTGGCATTCTCATAAGCGTTGAGCCGGATCTTGTCAAGCTCGTTAAGTTGTAACTGCCGATGCCCTCCTACCTCCTTGGCGTCGAAGTTTAGATTCTTGATTGCCCAAAATGCCTTATGTTCCAATTCCACAGGCAGATGGCAAGCCTTCCCATAGACTAGCCAGTAGGGGGTACTGCCGATCGGAGTTTTAAATGCCGTCCTGTAGGCCCAAAGCGCGTCAAGAAGTTTTGATGACCAATCCTTCCTAGAGTTGGCCACCGCCTTTTCTAGTATGCTTTTAATCTCCTGCTTAGAGACTTCCGCCTGACCGCTAGTCTGCGGGTGGTAGGCACGCCCCACCCGGTGTTGTACCCCGTACTTTTTCAAAAGAGCCTCGAATTTCTTTTCTATAAATTGGCTCCCTCCGTCACTGATCAGGACTCGAGGTACACCAAACCGCGGGAAGATGTTTTTAAAGAACTTGGCCACCACTCTGGAATCATTGGTCGGGCTGGCTATCGTTTCAACCCACTTCGATACGTAGTCCACGGCTACCAAGATATACTGGTTCCCTGAAGAGGAAGGGAACGGTCCCATGAAATCCACTCCCCACACATCGAAGATTTCTACCTCCAGTATGTAGTGTTGAGGCATCTCATTCCGTTTGGAGCTATTACCCGTCCTTTGGCATTTGTCGCAGGCCTGGACATAAGCATGGGTGTCTTTGAAGAGGGTTGGCCAGTAGAATCCGCTTTGGAGAATCTTCGCAGTCGTCTTATAGGTGCTCGCATGACCTCCACATTGCTGACCATGGCAATGGGAAATTATAGAGGTCGTTTCAGTTTCAGGGATGCATCTCCGTATCACCCCATCATTGCAGGTTTTGTACAAATGGGGGGTCATCCCAATAAAATTTGCAGACCTCATGGAAGAATTTCTTCTTCTGTTGGTAGCTCACATTGTGGGGGACGATGGCACAAGCCAGATAATTTGCGATGTCGGTGTACCAAGGGGTCCAGGCGGAAGAGACGGAGAAAAGATGCTCATCAGGGAGCGAATCATCGATCGGAGTAGCGTTCAAATCGAGGGTAGACATTATGGACAGGTGATCGGCAACTACATTCTCCGCCCCCTTCTTGTCTCTGATTTCCAGGTCGAATTCCTGGAGGAGGAGAATCCATCTAATGAGCCGCGGCTTAGCTTCCTTCTTGCTCAATAGGTATTTGAGAGCCGCGTGATCTGTGTGCACGATCACCTTAGCACCCACGAGATATTACCGGAACTTGTCCATGGCGTAGATGACCGCTAGCAATTCTTTTTCCGTGGTAGTATAATTTCTTTGGGCGGCGTCAAGGGTCTTGCTCGTATAATATATGACATGCAGATTCTTATCCTTCCTCTGCCCCAAGACGGCACCAACCGCATAATCACTAGCATCGCACATTAGCTCGAAGGGTAGATTCTAGTCCGGTGGCTGTATTATGGGCGCGGAAATCAAAGCTTGCTTCAGGGTGCGAAAGGCTTCCGTGCACTCTTCGTTGAAGACGAAGGGCGCGTCCTTCACGAGGAGTTGGGTCAGCGGCCTGGAAATCTTCATGAAGTCTTTTATGAAGAGGCGATAAAATCCCGCATGTCCTAAAAAACCACGGACTCCTCGAAGGTTGAGCGGTGGCGGAAGCTTTTCAATTACCTCAACTTTAGCCTTATCAACCTCGATTCCCCTCGAAGAGATGACGTGACCCAGCACAACCCCTTCTTGGACCATGAAGTGGCATTTCTCCCAGTTCAGGACCAATCCCTTCTCTTGACATCTCTCCAGGACTTTAGTTAGATTGCTGAGGCACGAATCAAACTTAGTTCCATAGACGGAAAAATCGTCTATGAAAACCTCCATGATGTCCTGGGAGTAGTCGGAGAAGATAGCGGACATGAGTCTTTGGAATGTAGCAGGGGCGTTACAAAGTCCGAACGGCATTCTTCTATACGCATATGTCCCAAATGGGCAAGTGAAAGTCGTCTTCTCCTGGTCATCGTTATGAATAGGGATTTGAAGGAATCCGGAGTACCCGTCCATGAAACAGAAATAGTTGTGCTTCACCAGCCTCTCGAGCATCTGATCAATGAAGGGGAGAGGGTAATGATCCTTCCTCGTAGCCTTGTTCAGCTTTCTATAGTCAATGCACATTCTGTACCCCGTGACGGTCCTCGTTGGTATTAGCTCGTTCTTCTCGTTGTGAACCACCGTCATTCCTCCTTTCTTGGGTACGACGTGCACCGGGCTAACCCAGCGACTATTGGAGATAGGGTATATGATACCAGCATGTAGAAGCCTAACAATCTCCTTTTTCACAACTTCCATCATTATGGGATTTAGCCTCCACTGCGGCTCAATCGAGGAGGCTTGCTCATCTTCAAGCAGTATTCTGTGTGAGCAGAGGCCTAAGCTAACCCCTTTTAAATCTTCAATTGCATATCCGAACTCCTTTAAACCTTTTTAAAACACTAAGAAGTTTGGTCATCTGGTCTTCAGGCAGCGAGGAGTTCACTATGACCGGCAGGGTCGAGTTCGTCCCCAAATATTCATACTTTAGCCCCGGGGGTAACTCTTTCATCTCAACTTCATGAGGCCCCGACGCATACTTCTCAAGCTGAGCATCCTCAAGCGAAAGGAGTTCTTCGTGGATTTCTTGAAAGCCAGCATCTGAAACCTCACTCCCAGCCGTGGTTCCGCATGGCAAAGTCTCGCAAGGTATTGTGGGAATGACCAAGGAAGGCATTGGGTCTCTTTCAAGCTCATAATAATTATCCGGGAAGAAGGCTTCTAAGTGAAAACAGGTTTCAACAGTCGATGGTTCCCCACAACTGCTTCTAGCTTCCTCATTGTCCAAAGATCCGGTATGCTCAATAGAAGTCTGCAAGGAATAGATCGGTTCCTGCCCAACGTAACCGACAGACTCAGCCTGATGGTTCTCCTGACAAAACTCCGCGAACAATTCTTCCTCACTAAACTCGGAACCAGGAATGTCGATATACGCCACTTCATCATGAGGAAAGAGAGTTGTCGTGGCAAGATGCTGCTGCATATCATGATACCTCCTCTGATTTTCCACAGCGGCAGCCAGAAGGGATAGTATATTCGAAGTATTTAGGGATTCTGCCAAGCTTTGTGCCAAACAGCGGATGTGGTGCGAGTGATCCCAGATATCTCCCGAAACTGCACGCATCATCTTCGTCGCTCGAGCAGAATACCTATGAGAAGGGATAGAGAGAACTGCACATATAGCAAACACGTCAAAAGCATCGGTTGCTTAAACGGGAGGCAATGAATAGTGGTGGAGGCACGGCGACACAGTAAATCAATTCTATACAACTAATATTTACAGTATGTACAAGTAAAATCGAAAAGTGTAGAATGCGAAAATTATCGCGATGTAGGGATGAGAGCTAGACACAAGGGTTCATGAAATCCTGAAATAACAAGCATGTTGCCTCCCCGACAACGGCGCCATAAAGCTTGACGTCCCCCGCTTATGCGTGTGTTTGATGTGTGCAATAATACGATTGGGAGCGTGAGATTTAAATATTTGTAACCGCAAGCGCACGGTGTTGTAGTGTGGCTTGGGGGTCGAACTCAGGGAGGATCAAATTCACCCCATGGGCGAGCTAGCCCGAATCGGATGATGGTTGTCACAGTAAATGGAATGAAAGGAATAAACAATATAAAGAAAAAACCCGAGACTTTGGTTTCCACCCTATCGAGCGACTCTCGCCGATACGGCCTACGGGTAGGATAACGATCGGAATTAGGGTCTAATGGTGAGACGTTGCCTCTAAGAGTGGTACCAGCGTCCCATGGGCCCGATATTCCGGTCGGTGCCCAGGATGATACGCCGGACTTTCCGGGTTCGGCCAGTGGGCACTCCCGTGTCCATTAACACTGACCGACTCCGGGAGCACTAAGTTCGCAACGATAACTCCCAACGTCTCATCCTGCCGCTCCCGCGTGCTAGGATTCGACGTCTACGTTAAGGGCGTGAGCGATGGCTAGGGAGTCAACCGCCAAGTTTATTCCCCTTGGCCCAACGGTCAAAGGCGGTCTTTTCCCCGCCGATGACAATAAAACACCCCGCGTAACCGTTAGATTCCTAATCCCTATCGATTTCCTAGTCCTATGTACGCATCGAGAAGAGCCCACGAAGGGGTTTCCACCAAAATCCCAGATTTGGGAACTACTCACACATATTTAGTAAAAAGCGATCTAAAGTAAAATCGACCGTTAGTAACATGATCGGGCGATTGAAAAGCAGTAAGAGCAATGCTAATAACAATATATTAAAGTTTGACAAAGATCGGAAGACTTACAAATATCTGAAAAATTACAGCCGTCAAGAAAGAGAAAAAACAGCAAAAAATAACAACTCCCGTTTCTGGAAAACCTAGGGGTTCTATTTATAGAATACGAAATCACCCGATCGGGTGAAAAGTCACCCGATCGGGTGACCTGTTTCGTTTCTTCGGCAGCGCAGAATAGGACCCCACCCGGTCACCTCAGCACGGTCGGTTGAAGGTTGAAGTTGATCGGTTGGATCTTCGTGCCGTCGGGTGAACCGGTCGGTTGGTCTCTCCGTGTCGTCGCTTCGGAGACTCGGCTACAGGTGAACCAATCGGGTGAAAGTCACCCGATCGGTTGGCATTCAGCGTCAGAAATCCAGAGAGTTGGGGCGTTTGAACCGGTCACTGAACCGACCGGGTGACTTCTTGGCCGCTCCAACTTGTGTCCGGATGGTGCACGCGCACATCACCCGATCGGTTGGAAATGACCAACCGGTCGGGTGAGGGGCTGAAAGATGCGATCTTCGTCGTTTGGCCCCCTGGATCACGCGTGACTCCTCCCGTTGCTCCGGGGACTCATGATATCGTCGTTTTATGTCCCCTATGCCAGTAAAATCCTGCAAAATACGAAAAACACGGAAAAGTGAAAGAAAACAAGAAAACACGAGAAAACGAATATAAGACGGCGGTAAATAACGGAAAAACACGGAAGAAAACGTGCGCAAATATATGAAATATAAACGCACGTCACCACGCCGTTACCGGCTACGGCATTTGATGCCTAATACCGTCCCCACACCAACCGCGGCAAATGTTGACACGAGAATGTGCATCCCCAAAAAGGTATGCATGCACTCACCCCCTAGTGCAAGGGCGTCAGAGCAATATATTCCCGATGAGTTCGAGGTCGAATCCATAGGGAGGTGATGACATTTGCTGTCCAATACCGTCCCCACACCAACCGCGGCAAATGTTGACACGAGAATGCGCATCCCCAAAAAGGTATGCACACACTCGTCCCCAAGTACAAGGGTGTCAGAGCAATATATTCATGATGAGTTCGGGGTCGAATCCACAGGGAGGTGGTGAATCTAAGTACCGACGAATCCTAGGTTAGTTTATTAGACTACAGTTTAATTAGTGGAGATGAATTACGAAAGGGAGTCGTAAAGGTGATAGAAGTGAAATGCGAGGGTGTCACGTTAGCAAAACACGACCTATCTACTCCACAAATGATGACTGTCACTAAAATGACGAATCACTAGGATGTCGATCTTCCCATTACCGTTTCGGGCGTGAAAAACGATGTAGCGGTGCCAATCTCTTGTATCACCTAGCTACGTAGTGATAGTGACACTCTCGTGGATCACCACGATACCACTCTCGTGGATCATCTCACAACAAAAATCTAGATCAGGTGTCAATATCTTGGATCACCGTCTCTAGCACAAATATAGCCATAAGCAATAAGATCAACCTAATCAAATCAATAATTCTACTCAAGCAAAGCATATATGATAATAAAATCAACACAAAGCAAAAGCCATCATCATAGAAATCATCAAAAGCAACAATAAACACCTAGCTTAAGAGAAGATACAAGTTCCACGGAGGGGGCGACGGCCTAGCCTCCAAAATCCTCCAAGAAATATCGTTTGGAACCAATTGGGGAACCCCTCAAAAAGACGACTAGAAAAGTGCATATACAGTCTTCGCAAACCCTAGCAATTAATCCCTCAAAACCACCTAAAAGCATACCTTGACTATTTGAAGACAATGGATTGGTTCTCTTACAGTTCAATTCCAGGTGAAAAACAAAGCCCATTACTCCTTCCAATATGCAATGCCTCTAATCGGCACAGCTGTCGTCCGATAATTCTTGTGCCGATGTATCCTTTTATGAGCTGCGGGTCCTCTTTATCTCCTTAGGGGATGAACCCTACGGCTCATATATCCGTCGGATCGTTTCGTATATACAGAAAGTTAGCTAAAGCTCACGGCCACTTTCATCTGTAAGGAAGACAAGACACTTCCTACAGCCTCGACGCGCCGCAGCCACTATTTTGACTCCTTTTATGCAATTATGAACTCCACGGAACTTTATTGATTCCAATGCAACTTATCCTAGTTGACGTAACAAACTACGCGAGCCTCCCGATGAAGCCAACAGAAATCCTATCCGAATACTAAAAAGAAAAGGCAGTTTCATTATTGTGGTATACCAGCCGCCAGTTCTGGAACTTCCAGTTCCAATCGGAGCATATAGATCCGTAAATGGATTTGTATGTATAGCCACTTGCCAAATCTGCCGCTGCGTTTTAGTTGCAGGCCCCCCTGCCAAATCTGCCCGAGTGCAGATTTCAGCACTGATATGTCATCTTCCAGAAATTCCCTAGGACGCATCCGACCTCCGTTTCGCGCGTTCTTAGCTGCATTGGAACCGTCAAGATGTCTACTATCCACGACAAATATGAGAAATTCTTTGCCATCTCGAACGATAGCAGAACTTCAAAGGTTAGGAGGCTGTCCTGAATTCTGCAGTTTCTACTGTGCTCGGGTGAGCGGCATTGGTCGCTCGGCCAAGCGAGCCCTAGTGCTCGGCAAAGCACCTCTTTGATGCTTCATCTGGGCAACTTTGGCTTGGAAAGTGACTCGACCGAGTGGGATGGCTGCTCGGTCGAGCGGCCCTTCGCTCGGCCAAGCGGCCATGGTGCTCGGTCGAGTTAAGCGGACAGAGAATTATATAGAGTTGCGTGCATGTTGGGGGTCGCTCGGCCGAGCGGTTGAGACGCTCGGTCGAGTGATATCTTGCCAATCAGCTCCATCTTTTCCTTCAATTTCTTGCTCTCTTCATAATACTAGCTCGACCAAGCAGGTCATGCCGCTCGGCCGTGCAGTCTGGAGTTTCAGCATACTCCAGATCAGCTCTCTTCTTCTTCGTTCTTTTGCTCCTCTCCAGCAGCTTCAACTCCTCAATTAGGATGCCATTGACGCTCCGGCATCGATGATTGTATACTTCTCTCCAATATGCTCCAAATTGCTTGATATTCCCTGAAATACAACCAAACGTTCTCAACGTCAAATAGTTCCAATTATCAACATAAAAGCGTATAAAATCGGAATTTAAGCAATCAAATATGATGTGGATGTGGGGTATAAAACATGTAAAATACAAACACATCAGCAAACAACAATGGTCTCCTCCAACTCCAGCGTTACTACCACTCCATCAAAATCAACTACAAGTTTGTCCCCAGCGTCCTTATCTTGGTAAATGTCAGTGGTGCAGAGCTCAGGGTCATTCCTTTCATCAGTATGCTATATTTAAAGCACAATTTCATACTGCTCGGTTGTAAGTGACTACACACACACTATGGGGGTGAATAGTGTAATAGCAAGCAAAGTGCTTCATAAAAGTTACTGAAATTAATGCACAATAAGCAGCGGAAATTAAACAGAGTGCTCAACAACAATCGCAAACACAAGGATTTTAACCTGGTTCTCCAAAACTTGGGTACGTCCAGCCACACCAATATTCACTATATTCCCACACAGAGAAGTGAATACAATCTCACACAGAGATACCTCACACAGAGGATTTGGATTCTCACACAGAGAAATCCTTACTCTCACACAGAGAGGCCTCACACAAAGGATTTTGTTCTCTCTCACAGAAAGAACCAAACTCTCACACAGAGAGTAACTCCCACACAGAGAGTAACTAATTCCCACACAGAGAATTTTGGGTATCACAAAGGTGAAATGAAATAACACTTACCTATGCCTTGATATAATCTTACCAATGCGATGAAGAATGCAAGTGAAACTCAAGTGCTTGAGATGAGGCTTTGATTGCACTTGATGATCTTTATCTCTTCTAGGAATGAATCCTAACACTTCTCACTTGAGTGTATGAAAATGAAGAGAATAAAGGTGATCTCCAAGAAAGAAATGAGAATTAGATCCCTTGGAGAATTTCCCTATGAGCTAGCTTCAATGCATGAAGAGGAACGTGCTCATGAGAGGGAAATGGGAGAGATTAGGAGTGGCTATTGATTTACAATGATATTCAATATCAACCAAGAGTTCTAAATGAACTAAGCCAACTCCTATATATATGAAGCCCAAAGGAACCTATAAACCCAGCCAAAAATCCAAAAGGAAGAAATCTGTAACTACTAGATTTTGGCAGTTTACGGCACAGACAGTCGACTGATGAACAAATGAGAGTCAACTGTTCAACGGCTAGAAAAATCCAAACAGCTATAATGTGAGCCAGGATAGTCGAGTGTAGAAAACTACACAGGCGACAGTAAAACAGACAGTCGACTGTATATCCTTCATCAGGCGACTGCTGCAGGGATGAAAGAAAAAACAGATAGAGATGTATATTTCACACTTACGCCTTTCAGACGACTGATGGCCATTTCACAGGCGACTGTAAATATACAGGTGACAATAAAAACTTCATCAGACGACTGTCTTGCAAATTGGGATGAAGCCCAGAAAATGCAAGAAGCGCACAGTCGAATGTCGACCAATTCACAGGCGACTGTAGAAACACATGCGACTGTAAATTGAACATCAGTCGACTGATGCGAAAAGCTCAAGAAGAGTCAATAGAAATGTTGACTTGAGCTATGCATCACAGTCGACTGTAGAAGGCTCGACAGGTGACTGGAATCACACAGTCGACTGTAAAACCTTCATCAGGCGACTGTTGGAGAGCCAGAGACTCCAAATGAGTCTTTGGGCTAGATGAACATATAGGGTTGGATTCTATGATAATCATAAGGCTCACTAAGATGGTGAAATGCATATGCATGAGAGTATGACCATCTATCAAGGCACTACAATAATCCTAGACTCAAAAAGAGAAATGCAAGTAATTGAAATTACATAGATTACATATTGCATCTTCTAGAGTCTAAGTCTTCAAGCTCACGATCCATTGATGCTCCCCATCATCTCCAAGCTTTGGCACTCCTTGATGAGCTTCCCTTCATCAAGCTCCAAGCTTTGGCAATGCTCCTCTAGATGTCCATCCATCATCATGCTCCAAGCTTTGGCTTCATTAGATGATCTTCATGACTTCATCCAAGCTCGAACACACCATCACTCTTGGAGGTCTTTAAGATATCCCTTGTAATATCCTCCAAGCATTATGCTTTATCTCATCAACATTTAATCATTAAGATAAACTGAGACTAAAACATAAGATTGATTAGCACACTAACATAATGTATTGATCATCATCAAAACAACGTTAATCTTGAACCCAAGAACTAACATCAGTTTCCTACCAACACTCAAAACCCTACAGTACAACAAGGCTACCAACCTCGTTTCTATGCACCCCAAGCTAATATGGCAGGTTCAAGTCTTCCGCCTTCAAATGCGTGGCTCTGGATAGCGGTGCATCGCACCATGTTACCAACGACATCAACAATCTCTCACTCCATGCTCTATATGATGGTACTGAGGAACTTCTGATTGGTGATGGCTCACCCCTCCTAATTTCCAACACTGGTTCTTTCTCTTTCACTACCTCCTTTAAACTTTTATATTCTCTAATATCTTGCATGTCCCTTCAATCTCGAAATATTTTGTCTGTTTCCAAGTTTTGCCAAGACAACGATACAAGCATTGAATTTGTACCTTCTCTTTTTCGTGTCAATGAGTTTTCACGGGGAACAATTCTCCTTTAGGGTCCAACTAGAGCTGGCTTATATGAATGGAAACCAAGTCATCCTAGAGTCTTCACAAGTATCAAAACGCACATGCATGACTGGCATCATCGACTTGGCCACCTTCACTTTCTATTTTTCAAATTTAAATTCCAATTTTTCAATATCTATTTCTGATTTCTCAATGTCTGATTGTAATTCATGCAACATCAATAAAAGTCACAAATTGCCTTTCTCCAACTCTACTCTCGTCACATGCCCCTCTTGATTTAATCTTTACTGATGTTTGGACTTCTCCTGTTTTATCATATGACAATTACAAATACTATGTAATTTTTGTGGATCATTGTACGAAGTATACTTGGTTATATCCTCTAAAATGTAAATCTGATACATATGACATATTTTTACGTTTTCGTGCTCTTGTTGAAAAATTCTTCAAGCATAAAATAATTCGTGTCTTCTCAGGCAACGGGGAAAGATTATGAAAAACTGACTCCATATCTCACCTTAAATGGTATATCTCACCTCACATCCCCGCCACATACACCGGAGCACAACGGTTATGTTGAACGCCAACAGCGACATATTGTCAAGACCGGTCTCTCTCTTCTATCTCAAGCCAAGCTTACTCTTACTTATTGGCCACATGCCTTTGCTATTGCTACTTATTTAATTAACCGCTTGCCGACACCAACTCTCCAAAATATGTCTCCCTTTCTAAAATTACACCAAATTACCAGAAACTTCGAAACGTTGGGTATTTATGTTATCCTTGGCTACGGCCATATTCTTCCCACAAACTAGACTCGCGTTCTTTACCTTGTATTTTTGGGGTTACTCACCTTCGCAAAGTGCTTACTATTGTTTACATCCATCCACAATCGAATCTATACCTCTCGGCACGTCAAATTTGTTGAGAATGTACTTATCATGAGTTTTGCTCCTCCTATTCGCAACCCACGTTAGCATCAATTGATGAATGGTGCACCGTCACAATTCCAATCATACAGCAACAGCCACCGACACCTACTCCGACATCATCACCAACTCCTTCACCTTCAACATCTCCTACTACAACTTTATCATCATCACCATCACCACAATCTTCCCATTCTCCCTCACCTTCCCTTCCTACTCAGACAATAGTCACCAGACTCCAAAACAACATTACCAAACCCAACCCCAAATTTGTCCACCATACTACTATTCATCCCTAACCTACTGAACCAAACACTATCACTCAAGCCCTTAAAGATCCTCAATGGCGCACTGCCATGACAGAAGAACATAATGCTCTTACTCAAAACCTCACTTGGAATTTAGTTCCTTCAAACTCCTCTCAAAATCGGGTTGGATGTAAATGGGTTTATCGAATTAAATACAAACCTGAAGGCTCCATTGAGCAGTATAAAACTCGCCTTGTAGCCAAAGGATTCAACCAATGTCCTGGAATAGACTATTCGAAAACATTTAGTCCGGCCATCAAATCCACTATTGTTCGACTCATGCTTTCATTAGCTGTTGCAATGGCTGGTCTATATGTCAACTTGACATAAACAATGCTTCTTTACAAGGTACACTCAATGAGGATGTTTATATGGCCCAACCTCCCGGTTTCATCGACAAAGATCACCCTACTCATGTGTGTAGACTTTGCAAAGCCATTTATGAACTTAAACAAGCTCCAAGAGCTTGGTATCAAGAGCTTCGCTCTTTTCTTCTCTCTTATGGCTTTCAAAACTCCATAGCTGATCCTTCTCTTTTATTTTATCGCAAAAACACCATCTCCTTCTATCTTTTGGTGTATGTCGATGACATAATCATTAATGGTTCTTCCTCCACCGCACTTCAAACCTTTCTTACAAGTATCGATGCTCGTTTCTCTTTAAAAGATCTCGGTGCCTTGTCTTACTTTCTTGGGGTAGATTGTGTCCTCATATACAAGGACTGTTCTTAATCCAAAAGAAATACAGTAGTGATCTTTTAAACCGTGCTAGAATGACCGAAGCTAAACATGTTCCTACGCCAATGATTACTTAACCTTCTCATTCTTAATGATGGTACACCACTGCCAAGCACAACAGAGTATCGAGCTCTTATCGGCAGTTTACAGTACTTGTCTCTTACTCGCCCGGATGTTGCTTTTACTGTCAATCGTTTGTCTCAATACATGCACCGCCTGACAGAAGTACATTAGGCTGCTCTAAAAGGTTGCTCAGTTATCTCAATGGCACGTCTGACCATGGAATTACTCTCCACCGCAGTTCACCATTATTGTTACACACATACAGTGATGCAAAATGGGCCAGATAGTGCGATAACTATGTTTGAACTACTGGCTATTTTGTTTATCTCGGTCGAAACCCACTGTCATGGAGTTCAAAGAAACAAAAATGTATAGCTTGTTCCTCCACTGAAGCTAAATCTCCCGCTGTTGCATCTACTACTGCTGAGGTTCTTTGGCTACGTTCTCCCATTCATGAGTGTGGTATTAAACTGGATGCACCACCAAGCATATACTATGATAATTTAGGTGCAACTCACTACTCAACCAATCCAGTTTTTCATTCGAGAATGAAACATCTTGCACTAGCATTTCACTGTGTAAGAGAACATGTACAGCTTGGTGCACTCCGGGTTCAACACATTTTGGCAATGATCAACTTGCTGATGCTCTTACTAAACCACTTGTCCAGATGCGTTTTCATGATCTGTTTTCCAAGATTGGATTTGCCCAAAGATCGTCCATCTTGCGGGGGTATGTTAAAGATAATTAATCAAAGTTGTTAGTTGTTAGCTACTAATATCTAAGTTGTTATCTGATGTGTCCATATTTTCTATGTTTTTATTGCATATTTTCATAGCATTCTCGCCATCCAAAGTTAATTTATATATATATTATCACGCTTCTTACGATATATTCAATTTTCGTAGAGAATTGTGGATTTTCGGGAACTTTGGAGCAATTTGAAGCAATTATGACATATGAACACATCCGAGCTATCCAGAGCATCTATGGAGAGGTTCATTAGGTGTTCGACGAGGTGGAGAAGAAGATTGGAGGAGAAGTGAAAGAGAGTAAGGAGCTCAAGAAGAAATATGATGTTTTCCTATAGTACTTGGTCGAGTGCATCAGCACTCGACCAAGCTGACATCCAGACCAAGAGGGGCTCCAGCTTAAGAAGTATATTCCTCACTCGGATCGAGTAGAGAGGCTACTCGGTCGGATCAACTCGGCTGACTAAATCTCATTCACATTCCTAATCAAAGTCAGAGAGCGCAAAGGCGACTTGAGCGAGCACTACAGCCCCTCGGTCAAGCTGAATCCAAATAGAACGATGTTTTTGAAGGCCTCTCCAGCATACAATAGCTCGACCGAGTAGATCAGCAACTCGGCCGAGTACTGCAACTTCTCGGCTGAGCTGAATCATTTACAGAGCAATATTTTGAGCCTCACAATAGCCCTCGGTGACTCGACCGAGCACTGCAGTGACTCGATCGAACAGCACATATCTGAAGCCAAACAAAGAATAGAGGAAGCAGAAGCCCATATCAATACTTGACCTAGCGACGCCGCTACTCGACCGAGTAGGGCGCCGCAGCGCAACTTATTGTAGGCCCACGAAGCCCTTTTTCCAGATTTTTTTTGTGAAGTCCCTCCCCATGGTATTTAAGCACACCTTTTATCCTAGTTTTAAGGAGGAGGCTATTCAGATTTGATTAATTGATAGTTCTTAGTTTTCTTATAGAGTTGAGCCGTCGTTATTGTTTTGGGGACAAAGATCGTATTTTTATTATTGAGTTTGCTTTGAAATCTCTTGATCTTAATTCTCTGAGTTTGCTTGTTCGTCTCTAATGGTTTGGTAACGATTTCTTGTCTCTCTATGCTTGTTTCAATGCATTTCATTGCAATATTGATTTCTATTGCTATTGTTAATGTTTCTATTGATATTTCCATGAATCGCGAGTAGTCGTTTCTAGGGCTAATGGATTAGCCCTAGGATCTTAGGATTTAGATGTAAAGTTAGGATTTTTACGTTGTTTTGGAAGAAAAGGGATGTGTTTTGATTGATCTAGCCAAGCTTGTAGGAGATCTCATAAAGGGTTTGTGATCCACGATAGTGGCACACATCCTAGACGGGTATCATATGATCTTAATTAAGCATGTTAGTGAATTCAACTAGAGTTCGTGATCCACGATAGTGGCACGCACTTTGATGGTTTCCATCGGCGTCCTATATTACTAATTGATAACCTACGATAGTAGCACCAATGAGAGCCATCAAATCACAAATCGAAGCTCTAACACACGATGGTGGCTTCAGTAGAGATTGAGAATAGTTGCCGTTTGTAATGCACGGATCGTGTGTAAGGCCATCCACAAGCTCTAACCCACGATGGTGGCTTGAGTAGAGATTGAGAATAGTTATCGTTCGTAATGCACGGATCGTGTGTAAGGCCATCACGATGGTGGGGCTAAGCATGGGATACGTTAGACGAGTGGCACAACGATAGTTGGCCATGAGTTCTACATTTTAGATGCGACAATATCGCCCTAATAGAGCCAATTCAACATAAAAATTGTAACTTAGCATCGACATCTGACGATCCTAGTGGTGACTCATATTGCCCTAGTTTTTTATTCTATTGTTAATCTGAGATAGTAACCATTCGTGACAACCTTTTGAGTACACCCAACTGACATTGTTTTGAGATTAAGAATAGACCCAAGACTATATAAGCATCTGCCTCCCTGTGGGTTCGACATTTTTCTATATTACAAAGCATTGACACCGTGCACTTGTGGTAAGTTTTCGGAGTTACAATCAGGACCGATCATTATCTTAAATATCTAAATTGTTAGTTGTTAGCTACTGTAATTATCTAAGTTGTTATCTTAAATATCTAAGTTGTTAGTTGTTAGTTGTTAGCTTGTATTTCTCATATACAAGTAAGTCTATTTAAAGACATTTCTCTCAATAATAGATGAATAAGAATTTACTATTTCTTATAAGAACCATTTCAAAGAGTTCTGAGCAAAATAATGATGTTAAGAAGATGAATAGAACAATTATTGAAAGAATTAGATATATGATTCCTAATGCAAAGTTGTTAAACCTTTTTCGGATGGAGGCAAT
Organism: Scilla litardierei; assembly: GCA_030789695.1. NCBI lineage: Eukaryota > Viridiplantae > Streptophyta > Magnoliopsida > Asparagales > Asparagaceae > Scilla > Scilla litardierei. The sequence goes on from CM061133.1 coordinate 37,982,325, forward strand.
GATGATGGTGGTGGAACTAATCAATTTGTCTCCGACGGCTTTTTTGAATAATAATATTCTAGAAAAAGTGTGTAATGATAAAGATTATTCTTAAAAGTACTTGAAGATATTCGAATGGCGTGTATATGTTCATGTACCAAAAGATAAAAGATCCAAGCTTAATAGTAAGATAAACAATGCATCTTCTTAGGGTATTCATATAGATTTGGTTATCAGCTAAGGGATTCGGAAATTAAGATGATTCAGAGTTGAGATATGGTCTTTCTTGAAGACCAAACACTTGAATATTTTAAGAATGATGATATTACTTAATCTTGTTTGGATGATTTGGTTGATTTGGATCAGTTTCATTCTTCAATGGTTCATGAAGACTGATGAAATGTTCAAGAAGATAATGGTAACAATACAAGTGATAAAGCTTCAATTTCTGATGGTGTTCATGATGGAGTGGGGGAGTAAATAACTAAAGAGCTATATGATACACTACATACTAGAGCGGAAACCTTTAAGTTGAATATTTTTTTTTGCATATGGAGGTGAACCAGAATGATATGATGCAGCTTGTGATTGTGATCACAAAGAGTAGTAATTGAAAGTTATGTCAGAGAAAGTAGTAATTGAAAGTTATGTCAGAGAAAATATCAACGTCTTACATAATAACCACACATGTAACTTGATGAAACTACCAGGTGGTAAGAGAGCTTTGAAGAAGTGGGTGTTCCACTTGAAGCACGAGACAAATAGTTCACATCCAATATATAAGGTAATGTTGGTTGTGAAGGATTTTGGCCACGAGAAACATGACGATATTTTCTCACCAATAATAAAAATATCATCACGTTGTGTTAGGTATGGCTGCTAGTATTAACATAGCAATTGAGCAATTGGATGTCAAGAGCATGTCTTTCATAATGGTTTAGAGGAGGAGATCTACACAGAGCAACCCAACAGTTTTAAAGTCATATGCAACGAGCATTTAGTTTGCAAAATGAATAAAAATATTTATAGCCTCAAACATGCTCATCGGCGATGGAATAAAGAATTTGATTTATTCATGGTTAATTCAAGAATACAAAAGAACAGTCTCAGATCATTGTGTCTTAGTGAAGAGATTTGGTGATGATGATTTCATAATCATCTTACTTTATATCGATGATATGTTGATTAGTGGGCTTAACAATACCAAAATTGATAATCCAACGAAAGAGTTGAAAATGTCTTTGTGATGAAAGACCAGGAACCAAATAAGAAAATTTTTGGATATCGAAATTTCTCATAATAAGAAAGCAAGTTAGTGTTGCTACAATAGATATACATTGAAAAAAATGCTCCAAAGGTTTGTCATGGGGAAAACAAAACACAGGTTGGTCCTTCACTTGCGGATCACTTCAAATTGAGATTAAAGTAATATCCTTCAAGCTTAAAATAAGATGACATAAAGAATGTTCCTTACAAATGAGCCGCTGGTTCAAAGTGATGTGTACAAGGCTTGACATTGCACGGCATTAGTATGGTTAACTGATTCTTTGCAAATCCTATAAAGAGCATTTGACGACGGTAAAATGAATTTTTTAGTATCTTCGTGGCACCTTAAAGAAATGCTTATACTGTGTAGGTGGAAATCAAGTGTTGGTTGCATAAATGGATGCGCATATAGCCAATGATATTGATACTAGAAAGTCTACATCATGGTATTTGATTACTTTTACATGAATATAGTATCATGACAATCCAAGTTGCAAAAGTATGTTGCATTATTCACTACAGAGGCCGAGTACATAACCATTATAACCATTACTGAAGCTTGCAAGAAGTTGTGGATCAAGAGATTCTTTAAAGAATTAGGCACGAAAGAAAATCGTTATGTTGTGCATTATGATAGTCAAAGTGGCATCCATTTGAATAAGAATCTAAGTTTCCATTTGACGTTGAAGCATATAGATATGAGGTATCATTGGATACGAAATGTTCTTAATATAAAATTATTGGAGCTTGTAAAGATCCATGCCGATGATGACAAAAAGCTTACCAAAAGAGAAGCAAATATTTTACTAGAAGGTGACCAATATGGTTGCTTCGTTAGTGTTTTTGGTGGTCTCTCACCATGGGCACGGAGGGGAAGTTTGTTGGATTTAGGTCCATACATATGAAGGGTCCAATCAAATGTGATATCTTAGTGTTTGATTCAAAAGAAAGCCAACGTATGCTACGTTGGTGAACACACTTTAAATTGGGTTGGATTCAAGTCATTAGGGATGGATTATACAAAACAATGGGGACTCTCATTTTACATGTGGGAGTGTTTATTCCATCATTCGCACTCCAACTATGGAAGTCTTTGGTGTGGAGAGCAAGAAAGGAAAGAAAGTGGGAAAGAAAGGGCTTCTCAAGATGCTCAATTAGAGTGAGATTTCAATATTTTCATATCAATTTGGTAAAGATTTGCATTCTACTTATGGTTAGGATATGCTTTTGCAAGTGGGTTCTACCATTTGAAGCAAAAGAGATAACCATTGTATTTTCATTGTATTTTCTTAATTCCTCACGCTTGTGCTAGCTTGAATGAGATTGATGTTGTAGTTGTATCTCTCCTCATGCATGTTTTCAGTGAAAGAGGCTCCCTTGCTTGGCTTGGTGAATGTAGGCTCAGGCTGTGGCTTGATTTCTTATTTATGGTTTGCTTAATGCTATTTTGTATTCTGTAAAGTTTAATCCATTGTACCTAACTAGATCTTGAGTGGGGATCATTTTTTATTCCCAACACCGACCTCTTTCCCTTGGTTGCACCATTCCACTTAAGGCATTCCTATAATTATAACCACAATGAACATGAGTCGAGTCAAACAAACAAGATAAAGAGTACAGTCTCTCACTCAAACTAACAATGTAAAGAATAACTCTCTCACAGGGAAGATATGTGTAATATACCTGAAATTTGCTTGGATGATTTTATATAACAGAGAAAAAGATGGATTAAGTGATTCTATGTACTTAAGTTTAGGCATGGCAATTAATGAATTGGAACAATGTTGTTCATGGAAAGCGATGCTGATTTAAGACCTACTCCGCAGTCATTCAATTCATTATGATCAACAATTACTAATAATGAACAGGATAAACAAGCCTCAAAATTCTGGACAAAGCAAGGAATAAAATCTAATGGTTAAGGTGTCAGGTAAATAAACCTAGAAAACCCGGTCAAAAGTAATAAACAAGATCTACTGGTTAAGGCATAGTGTGAATAAACCTACACAAACAAGACAAAAGCCAGGAACAAAATGGAGGATGAATAAACCTCAAGAAACAGGTTTATGTGGTCATAAAGGAACAAACACGAAGAGTGTAATCATGCATCTTGCTTGTCAATGGAACAAGGGAGTTTGTTCATACATCTCTTAACTGATGCCAGTTAAATAGGAAGAAAAACAATTTCCAGATCCCAAGGAACAAGGGAGTTCGTTCATACATCTCTTAACTGATGCCAGTTAAATAGGAAGAAAAACAATTTCCAGATCCCAATGGCATCAATTGTTTGATGATACAGAGCAATCATGTATACTTGAACCATCACTAGACTTTTTTATAACAAGAGTGTCCCTGACATGTGTCCATGTCCATGCTTCCTAAAGTATACTCTCTTTTTCACTGAAACTGCCTTGAGTTTTTGTGCCTCTTGCCTTGCACATTCTTAACAGAACAAGTAAAATACCCACTATAAGAGGCCAACCACTAGATTCATGTATCAACTGATAAACAAAAACTTTTCAATCAAACTCCATGTGGTGCTACAAATATTTTTTCCTTACAGTCTCAATTTGCACTGGAGTGGTCTTCCAATGAGGACACATGGAGTCAAATATGACAATTAGCCAAGATCTAAACATAGTTGAGTAGTTGAGTTTGCTATTGTAAAAAAACAAATATGGATTTACATATGGTTTACTACATGAACTAACCAATTGTGTCAAACAATGCACAAAGCAATCGATTTTTCCGAGAATATTGAAGAGATACTTGATCTAATGAATGTCCCCTCAATAAATAAAATGTAATGTATTTGTACGATTACAAACAAGTCTTGGATTAGATCATATTTGTGCATGAACCATATTCCGTACTTTTTGGCAATATATCTGTTCGGCAAGTGTTCATCCAGGAGTCTGTTACCAAGTCAGAAATCTCTTCTAAATAAAAGGAATGTGTATAGCCTTTTGATTATTTCCTCGGATGTTATCCATTGTAGCGCACCGAAATGTGAGTGAATAATCCGTTGACCAGTTTATTGTCTTAATAACAAAATGTTCATCGTCATCTAAGGCAGGGATCGATCGAGAAGCACATTCAATTATTAGTTGTCATCTTGCATCAACTCTGATTACAAACATCAAGCAATATGAGCAAGAAAGTTTGCCAAAAAAAACCCCGATACCATCCATTGGCAACTTGCGTTGAGGCTTATGCAATCACAAGCAACCTCAAAAGTTCTCTTAGAATATGAAGGAATCTAAAAGAAATAAAGATGATAGATCATTTACATGAAATTTTAGTCGTCAATTCCACTTAAAAGTTGCATTAATAAAAAAGAGTCGCATTGATGTTGAGAATATCCTAGCGTAGAATGTATCAAATGATGCTGGAAGAAGAAAAGGAATAACAGGTGATTCACCCATAGTTGACCGAAACAGAGAAGGTAGCATTCTGCAAGTGACTTCCTGTAAAGGTCAATTTCAAAGCCATTTCAGCTATTGGAGTTGGACTGTAAGCTTTTATTCAACTTGTTTCCCCTAAAGGAGTAATTTTAGTTTGAATAATATCACCAAACCCAAATGCCATCAGGTTAATTTGCTTATAAATTCCGTCCTGTCAAGTGAGATGAGCATTCTAGCAATAAAAGGCACATTAATTGTGCAACTGAATCAAATACTCAATTGTTATGTGATAATATTAATGACAGAAGAAGAGAAACTTGGATAGATAAGGAAAGAAAAGAAACAGCTGATAAATGTGCATAGCACCAATACGTATCTGAGCTTCCAGCTGGGAGACGCCAAACCAAAGCTGCAACTCCAGAAGCAACTCCTTCGAATGAGGTCACACCAGGACATGCCTAGGTTTTGAAATGAAGAAAATGAAAAGTTACCCAGTATTCAAATATTCAGATACAAAATCAATCACTAAGGATTTCTGGATATAAATACCTCTAAAGATCTTTGGATGTAAAAGAAAACAAGTTGCTCCTTCAAAGCTAGTCTATCATCATGTTCTGATTCCTTCCCAGAAGATATGAAGGCTACAAATACTGAATGTGAAGCTCGAGCTACTTTCTCATTTGGATTTTCTCATTGGATGCCGCATGTATCTGTAAATGAGACCTTAAGGAATAAACTGAGACATATCAGAATTTTTATTCATTGAGAATACAATTACATGTGGCTCTGCGGCTTATAATTTACGTTAATAATACTTCCTACAATGAAAGTCATTTTTCTAGTCTATATGAATTTAAATTACTGTTCCTTGCTTTCATGGCTTTAAACTACATAAACAAATGGGTCGGTTAGGAAACCAAGTTCGATTTTTTTGCTGGTATATGTTAGATTAAACAATAATACCAGAAAATAGATAAATGGGCATGTCCAAAATTGGCAGCACCTCATAGAGCATGTAAGACAGGTTGACAGCTGGTCATAGAACTCGGTCACCTCATTGTGTATCTAAATGAACTTTAGGTCATGCTCCACAATTGACCCCCATTTTGATGAGGAGAAAGGATTGAATAATCATGATAATTATGATTGATCTCTTTTACAGTGTGTTTGCATCAGTAAAACCATAAAAAGATTGCCATGTCTTACCCAACTATGAGGATTAAAGTAAATATATATACATGATTAAGGATACATGAACATGGTTGGTGCCACTAGCTTTCCAAACACCAATGCAGGAACTAGGCTAATGCAATCAAAATCCTGGATTAGGATAGGAGTGGGCTTCCTTCATTCGGATTTATGCTTTAGCTTGAACCATGACATTTTTAGGGATTTCCATTTTCCGACCCCATGTTGCATGATCAACTTGTAGACCAAGACGAAGTCGGACTGAATCTAGCATGTGTATATATACATTAGCCAACTACTTCTCTCAACAGCAAATTTTCATTCCTTCTTTGTTCTTATCCCCACAAAATTTGTTGCAATGGCTGTTAGGGCTCCAAAGTACATCATTCCACAACGCAGAACCTCGGGAGGCCAAAGCACCGTCCGTCATCTATGAAGGAGTCTGCTGACGGGGATGATGGCTATCGACGCACATGGAGAAGGATTATTCGCAGGACCTTCATTCTGCAACGCATCCCCTCCTCCAAGCTCGCTGCCTATTCCCAACAGGCTGCTCGCTGGACCATCCCCGCATTCGTTGATCACGACATCATCTCTCACCTTTCTCCCGGTTATTGTTAATCTCGTTTACCTCCCAATTCATTGAGCACTAGCAGATATCCTTTTATTACCTATCGAGTTTTTCCTAAGGATAAAATCTGTGTAATATGATATTTTCCAAAAAATTTGTACTCACTCACAATCTAGGTTCACTCTCTCGCTCTTTCCCTCTTTCTTTGGCGTGGCCACTATTCCCACCTCTCACCAGCCAATGCTATTGTCGCTACCTTCTCTCTCAATAACCATCCATGCCATCGATGCATGCTCATTACCGTCGTCGACGTTGATCGCCCTCCCCTCGAGCATCCTCTCTCCCTCTTTCATTAAAATTTCTTGCGTCGATTGCCATCAGGTTTCCTCGAACCTTCGCACATCAACATGTTCAGTCGAGGCACCCTGTTTGGCAATGATCCAGCGAGCAACCTGTTGGGAATATGCAGTGAGTTTGGAGGAGGGGATGTGTTGCAGAATGAAGCTCCTGCGAATAATCCTTATCCGTGTGCGTCAGCAGCCTCGTCCCCGTCAACAGCCTCCTCCATAGAGGACGGACGGTGCTTCGGCCTCCCGAGGTTCTGTGTTGTGGAATGATGTACTTTTGAGCCCTAGCAGCCATCGCATCAAATTTTGTGGGATAAGAACAGAGAAAGAATGAAAATTTGTTGTTGAGAGAAGTAGTTGGCTACTCTATATATACGCATGCTACGTTCAGTCTGACTCCGCCTCGGTCTACAAGTTGATCATGCAACCTGGGTTCGGAAAAGGGAAACCCCTAAAAATACCACGGTTCAAGCTAAAACATAAATCCGAATGAAGCTCACTCCTATCCTAATTCAGATTGTGATTAGCAACCCCGGCTGCAAAGACAACCACCATAAGAAATGCAGAGCATCTGCAATCTTATCAAGATTTCCAATCAATTCATCATTCTTCCCCCGAATGAAGAGTACAGCTCGACGAAAATCGAAATAGAGCGCCTGCGAGTATTCCCAAATCCAATTCTCCACGACCAACTTATGACCCTCATCAGCCATTGCATACTGACTGCAAAAAACCCCAGTCACCACCCCGGCTTCCTTGAAAAGAACACCACCCGAATGTTCCTTCACCTTCTCAATCACACCATTCGGGTTCTCGACTGCTACCCAAAACAAGTTCCTCAGCGGGAAAACTTCATCTTGAACAGCCGATCAAATGCATAAAAACAAACTAGCCCTCTAAGCAATCGGGCCGCATTGAACTAAACCAAGAGATATACACTGCAGAAGAAGATGCCTCTCAGTCTCATCCCCATCACCACCACTACCAGAGGCCACATAATCCGCAACCGACCCAATGCTTCATTCCACCGAACTCCTCAAACAGTCGCCAAACGAGTTCAACCGGAAAGCCCTCAAAACACAAGCAGCAGCCATCACAACGTCAAACCTCGGGCATCTCCGCTCCGGAATCTTGACACAAAGAGTGTCGATTCTACTCAAAGCTCGCAGATGGATGAAACAGGAGGAGAGCCACTCGAACAAGCAATCGAAAATTTGGGGGAAATGAGCGTCGTCGGCGCAGGAGAGGGCGTAGCCGATGGCGGCGAGGGTTTCGGGCAGGAGATATTCATCGATTACTTGAATTTGGAGAAGATGGAGGCAGAAGAGGTCGAGGCAGGAGGAGCGGGAGGGTTCGGGGAGGGAGGGAACGACGTAGAGGGCGGCGAAGAGGAGGAGGGAGGCGGGGGAGGGCGGGGATGTGGGAATGGAGGAGGAGGTGTGGGGAGGGGAGAGGGGACTTGCGGAAGTAGGCGTAGATGAGGCGGGAGATGAGAGGGAGGGAGTCGGAGGGGAGGAGGGAGAGGAGGAGCTTGAATTGGGGTTCGGCGACGTGGAGAGAGGGAGGGGGAAAGGAGGAGAGGGTGTTGAGGGACGAGAGGAAGGGATGAGAATAGGCGTGGGCCCGCCAGATGTCCGAAAAGTCCGGTACATACTTATATCCAAATAGGTATCGAGCTGTTCAAAGCCCGAAACTAAATTTGAAGACACAGCAGCTAATCGTCCAAAGCCCAATCCGACCGCCCAAAGCCCGATCGGGCCACCCTAAATGAAGGGATCGGCCTTCCGCCCGAAAAAAAAATTCGGTGAATGGAACGATTGAACGAAGCATCGACGAAAACCTCAGCTGCTGCTCGAAGAAAACCCTAGCACGCTGCTCTCGTCCACCGAAATTAATACCAAGCTCGCTGCTCGACTTCTCCTTGGCTGCTCGAAGAAAACCCTAGCTCGAAGAAAATCCTAGTTGTTCGCAGTCTCGCCCAACAAAGGTAATAAGGTTTTCAGTCTCTCGCCGATCTAGTAAGGGGGTTTTTGACAAATTTTTGAGTTTTTCTGCTCTATAGGCTTCGATCTCTTTCTCTTCTTCTTCTTCATCGTCATCATCTTACTCGCCACCGTATCCGAGCGCTGCGAGGATCTCGGACCCCCTTGCTTCCCTCCGTACACTACATCCCTCAAATGTAAGACGACCCAAATTTCTTTTTAAGCTCGACTTATTACTTATTTAACTTTAATCTGCATCCGAGCCTCAAGGGTGTTACTGAAAAATACTTCGTAGTTTGCAATGAGTTCAGGCCGGTTCTTTCGGCTAAGCAAGAGACATTTGCAATGAGTTCATGTAGATGATAAGAATCATTTATTTGTGTAGTTAGCGTCTTGTTGCAAATTTTGACTCCATTCTTAAAACATTGAAGAATATATGAATGTAAATGAAATGCACTTGTTTCAAAATTATGTGCCATGATCTGAATTTTGTGCCATGTTCTGATCTGATGAAATGACATTATGTTGATATGCCATGGTATGCATTTCAATTGAAGCTATCTTTACTATTTCAATTGAATTTTTCTTATGCTCATATGTGATTTGTAAGTGTGCAAATAGATTTAATATTTTTTCAGTTCTGGGTGCCATGTGTTGATGCATTCTTGCCGGTGTTGCCGGGGAAGGCATTTGACGGTGTTCTATTGTGATCACCCGGTTATATCTTACCTTCTATCTTTCTTTCTTTATTTTTCTTTTTTTTTGACTCTATTTGCTGCCCAATTTACGTGCTCTCCCAGCATTTTCCATAAGATCTTAACAGGTAACATGGGGGACGCAATGTTGATGCCTGAGTCTAGCCCAGGAGATAATGATTCCTTCGCGGGCCTCCTTAAGGAACTTGTTGATGAGGTCCATACCACAGGGGCTTTTGCCGTTGATATCGAGGACCCCATTGAGCAACTATTTGCTAGCTTTGTGACGGATCAAATCTCCCCAGAAGGGACTATCGAGGGCAACATCAGAGTTGATGTGAGGGACGACAAGTTATATTTTGAAGACAGTAGAGCGTGCATCGAAGAGTACTACACTCCTGAGGAGTCCACTGGGCATGCCGAGATTCAGGGAAGTACCCTCTACAACCCTCACTCTTACATTTATGAACCCACTGACACATCTCTTGATCTCAGGTTTGGATCGGAGCAAAGTGGTAGTCCCATCGATGCCCACACGGAGTTGTGCAATGTCTATTCCGATGCACCGTCCTCACCAAGAAGTGAATCTGAGCCTGCATGCGAGAGCCCACTCCCAAAGCAGGAACTAAACCCAGATGTTGCAGAAGAAGCCAAGCTTTCACAAGGAGAGGAAGTAGAGGGTGCAGTGCCCCCTGAATTAGAGCTTAAACAATTACCACCAAATTTAAGGTACGCTTTCTTGGGTAATAAATTGATCTATCCGGTTATTGTTAATGCCCACCTCAACCATGATCAACTTGAAAGACTCTTAGATGTCCTTAGGAGTTACAAGGATGTCCTTGGCTACACCATCTCTGATCTTAAGGGAATAAGCCCTAGGCTCTGCACGCATAAAATCCACTTAGAAAACACTGAAGCCACCTCCATAGAGCCTCAAAGGCGGTTGAACCCTAACATGAAGGAGCTGGTTAAGAAAGAGATTTTCAAATTACTTGAAGCCGGCATTATCTACTCTATCTCTGACAGCATGTGGGTTAGCCATGTTCATGTCGTCCCTAAAAAGGGGGATGACTGTTATAAAGAACGAAAAGGGAGAACCCATTTCTACGCGCACTGTCACAGGATGGCGAATGTGTATTGATTATAGGAAATTAAATAAAGCCATCCGGAAAGATCATTACCCATTACCCTTCATTGATCAAATGCTTGAGCACCTTGCTAAACACAAATTCTTTTACTATTTGGATGGGTATTCGGGATTCTTTCAAATCCCCTTGCATGAAGATGACCAAGAAAAGACCACATTCACTTGCCCTTACGGCACATATGCCTACCATAGAATGCCCTTCGGTCTTTGCAATGCTCCCGCCACCTTTCAAAGGTGCATGACGTCCATCTTTTCTGACTATATTGAAAATATTATGGAAGTCTTCATGGATGATTTTTATGTATATGGAAGTGAGTTTGATTCTTGTTTGGCTAATCTTACTAAAGTTCTTAAACGATGCCAACAAAATAACCTCACTCTTAATTGGGAAAAATGTCATTTTATGGTCACCGAAGGGATAGTTCTTGGGCACCTTGTTTCTTCTAGAGGGATTGAGGTTGATAAGGTGAAAATTGAGGTAATCGAAAAACTCCCTCCTCCTATTAATGTTAAGGGCATTAGAGGCTTTCTTGGTCATGCGGGGTTTTACCGCCGCTTTATCAAGGGGTTTTCCTTAATTGCCCGACCTCTTACCGCCTTACTTGCTAAAGATGCTCCATTTGTCTTTTCAGGAGCGTGCTTGCAAGCATTTAATACGTTGAAGGAAGCTCTTACTTTCACTCCCATTATACAACCACCAGACTGGAGCCTTTCCTTCGAGCTTATGTGTGATGCAAGTGACCAAGCAATTGGAGCAGTGCTAGGACAGAGGAAGGACAAAAAGCTTCATGCAATATTCTATACAAGCAAAACATTGGACGAGGCACAGAAAAACTACACCACAACCGAAAAAGAGCTCTTGGCGGTTGTCTATTCCATCGAGAAGTTTCGGTCCTACCTCCTTGGATCCAAAGTTATTGTCCACATCGACCATGCGGCATTGAAGCATCTTCTAAGCAAAAAAGAGGCAAAGCCAAGATTAATAAGATGCATACTTTTGTTGCAAGAATTTGACTTGGAGATTAGAAACAAGAAGGGAACGGACAACGTTGTGGCAGACCACTTGTTTAGGCTTGTTCGTGACAAGGAGGATGAAAGCTTACCAATCGATGGCACCTTTGTCGACAAGAGGCTATTTGCCATAAGACCCGGAGAGGTGCCTTGGTATGTGGATTTTGTTAATTATTTGGCTTGTGGGATAAAACTATGCGGGATGCCCACGCAACAAAAAAGGAGATTTATGCACGAAGTCCGAAACTATTTCTGGGAAGATCCGTATCTCTTTAAGATATGCAAGGACGGTGTTATACGGAGGTGTGTTTTCAAGGAGGAGGCTACATCAATCATTTTGCATTGGCATAGTATGCCATGCAGAGGACATCACGCCGCCTCTAAAACCACCGCTATGATATTGCAGTGCGGGTTCTTTTGGCCAACCATGTTCAAAGACACGCATGACTTCGTCAAGAGTTGTGATAGATGCCAACGGACCGGAAATATATCCAAACGAAATGAGATGCCAATGAAGCCCATTCTAGAAATATAGCTATTTGATTGTTGGGGAGTGGACTTCATGGGATCTTTTCTGTCAAGCAAAGGAAACAAGTATATCCTAGTAGCCGTGGACTACGTATCTAAATGGGTAGAAGCCATTGCAACCCCTACCAATGATGCGAGAGTGGTATCCAAATTTTTCAAGCAAAACATCTTCCCACGCTTTGGAGTGCCTCGAACTTTGATAACCGATGGGGGGAGCCATTTGATAGAAAATAAATTTGAAGCCATGTTGAAAAAGTACAGGGTTAATCATAGAATTGGCATAGCATACCACCCTCAGACGAGTAGACAAGTGGAGGTGTCGAACCGGGAAATCAAGCAAATTCTAGAAAAGACTGTCGATAGATCCAGAAAGGATTGGTCCATGAAATTGAATGATGCACTAGGGGCATATCAAACGGCCTTTCGCACTCCTATTGGCACCACACCATACCGACTTGTTTACGGGAAGGCTTGTCACTTGCCGGTAGAGTTGGAACACCGCACATATTGGGCTATCAAGACATTAAATTATAACGACAAGAGTGCGACGGTGAGGCGACTCTTAGACATAAATAAGCTTGACGAGATTAGGCGAGATGCTTACGAGAGCTCAAGAATTTACAAGGAGAGGACTAGGATCCTCCACGACGCACGCATCATCGTTACGGACTTCAAAGTCGGAGACAAAGTCCTCCTATACAATTCCAGACTCCGACTCTTTCCCGGAAAGCTAAGATTGCGATGGTCCGGACCATTTACCATTAAGCACATACAACCGGGAGGAGCCTTTTGTTGGAAGCAACGATCTAGGATCTTGGTTTGATGATGACAAATGTGTCGTTATATCTGACGTGTGTGCTTAGTGTGTTTCAGGATTGGCGAAACGATGATTCTTTCAACATTTGGGGAAATTGCTAAACATATAGCAACTGGAGAGAGGATGAAGTATTGTGCGCAAAGCAATGAGGACTAGGTCCAATATGAGATGAGTATGGACTTGGTCAATATTGGGAGAGATGATTCATTTGGATTCACCCGATGAGTATGGACTTGGTCAATATTGGGAGAGATGATTCATTTGGATTCACCCACATCTAAACCATGTCATTACCCATCTTGGTCTCATCCAAATCCCATGGCAATCCATTTTCTATTCAAATACCAATTAAAGATTGCATCAAATCCAAAAATATCAAAACAACTCCTATAGGGAACGTACACAAAGTTTTAAAAAAAACTAAAATTGCCTTGCACCAAAAGCTTGCGGCGGCTAACAAATTCTTCCAAAAGGCCAAAAGAAAAACCCTAGTTCTATTGGTATATAAACCCTTCATCTGATTGTTGTAGAGAGGCGAAAAATTCCAAGAGAGAAGTCGGTGGCTAAACCGAGAGAGAGAGAGAGAGAAGAGAGAGATCTGGAGAGAGAGAGAGAGAGAGAGAGAGAGAGAGAGAGAGGAGAGAGAGAGAGAGAACTCCCAAGTCTTTCGAAGCCCATCTCCAAGGAGTTCCACATAGACCATCTTATCCCTTGAGAGAGCTCCACTCAAGTCATCGGAAAAGACGAAGGGGACACAGTTGAGTCGCCATCGGAGATCGTGCGTCACCGTCGAAGCGGCCATCGAGGTGAACACCTTGTTTCAACTACCCGCTGCTGCACCAAGCCATCATCCACCGGCGTTGAAGTCGTCATCCACGAAGAACACCGCTGCACTGTGCCCTCGCCATCGTAGAAGGAGCTCGCCGCTGCTGTAGTTGAAGACGAAGACGCCGTCACCCCAAGAGACCTCCTCCGCCGTCGTGAACGCCTGCAGCTCCCATATTCGTTGTCGCACGAAGTCGTCGCTGTCGACGTATCAGGTTGTCATCGTCCCCGAGCTCGTCATCGGAGAAGACAGATCACCGGAGAAGCTGAAGCCCTCGTCTTTGTCATCGCCACAAAACGAGAAGTCACTGCTGCCAAGGAGTTACCATCATCGTTGAGAGCCTGCCATCCTCGCCGTCGAAGTCAAGGGAGATATCGCTGTTCCCGACGTATCAACACCATCGCTCGAAGCTCACATCGCCGGAGAAGCCATCATTCCACTGATCAAGCCTCTGCACGGCGAGGTCGAGGTTACGCCGTCAATCACGAAGCCTCGACGAGATCACCGATGCTGCTCGTGGAGTGCTGCTGCTGCCGAAGCGCCCGCACGTCGGAGAAGAGGAGTTGTCATTGCCGAAGATCCGTGCCCACGCCTGCATGCCCTAGGTGAAACGAGGAGATCGAAACGAAGCGAAATATTTTTCGGGCTGACGTAGCAAACCGCATCAAACGAAAAGCAACAGCTGAGATTAAATATTTCGGAGTTGTGCTGACGTGTGCATCCCTCCGTGCGAAACGAAGTAAACCAAAAGCTGCTGACATGGCGTAGGTTTTAAGTTATTGCTCTGTGCACCGACCGCCAAGTTAAAGGAGCTACTGAGCGCACAGACCGGCCTTTATTAAGGATTTGAACTAAATTTCTTTACGCACAGACCAGTGTACAACTTGACATCCAGGAGTCAGATTGAGACACCGTTTGCGTCAGATTGGAGCTGACGACGTGCTGATTGATAGGGACGCCTACACGGACACAAACTGAGCATTTCTAAACCCTTAAACTCTTTTATTTGTGTCTTAGTGTAACGTTCTCTGTAGGGAAAACTTTACCATTTTTGTGTGACTATTTTGGGACTTGTCTAGTTGGGACTAGACAAGTGGGACCCAGCTAGTTTGGGACTAGCTGGTGAGAAGCGTTACTAGGATTGATCGTGAGAGAAAACACTGTGTGTGGGGTACTGAGAGCCTGGCGAGTGTAGAGACGTAGAGGGTGCTCTGAGTGTGCTCTAACTTGTGGTTTTGTACCTATTGCACTATTCAATACTAGTATCTGCGTTGGGGGCTAGAGTAGGTCGAAGAGTCGACCGAACCAGGGTAAATCTGCTGTGTACTCTGTGTCTGCTTTTTATTTACCCTGCTACTACTATAACTGTGTGTGCTTATTCGTGGGTTGCACGAATTATTTTTATAAGCCTATTCACCCACCCTCTAGGCTAGGATCCAGATCCAACACCTTTGAGTTGGAAGGAAAGGACGGAGCCACATTTAAGGTAAATGGACAACGGCTCAAGCGTTATTCCGAAGGAGCCCCTACCGGTGAAGTGAATAGTATATATCTACTCAAGGGACGGCCCCATGATCTTTCATACCTCCTTGATGAGGTGATCGATGAAGCCATTCCACATTCTATTGGCGCTCTACACGATGACGGCATTGAAGAGGGCCAAACTACTAGAATTGGAGAAAAGTTGAAGGACCCTCCGGATAGATCTATGGCCGACGACAAAGACGACACTGACGTCGCGAGGATTAGGGAGCTATGCAAGCTCTCCACGACCAACAATTCAAAGAAAGCTCCGCCGAATAAAAGATCGGCGTCACAGGTGAAGAAAAAGATTGGTACTAGCTCAAGCTTGGGAGACATATCCCCCAACTCTACACATGATGAGGGGACGCCGAGGAAAGCCCACGAGCATCAACATCCAAATCCAAGTGGCCTTCCCGACAAATTTGACGGGCGCATCTCGCATGCGCCCAATATCACGCACTAAACAAAAATCATAAGGGGTCGAGCTCAAGACCTTAAACGAGCGCTTATTGGGAGGCAACCCGACGGTTTTATATCATTCTTAGTTGATTTTTATTTTTATTTTAGATTTTTCTTAGTGTCTAGAGTCTAGCGTCTATAAAAATCGTGACAACGGGCTCTATTTTTAATGACAGGAGATGAAGAACGAGAAATCACTCATATGGAGGATAGATATGGCGAGGGAGAGTGCTCCAGGAACGCGCTCAGGCCCAGGAGAAGGAAGAGACTGACGGGAGGAAGAAAAACAGAGAGTGGCGTGAAAACAGAGAGCCGTTGCGGAAAACAGGAAGCCACTTGGCCGAGTGACATATGTCACTCGGCCGAGCAAAGACTCTACTCGGCCGAGTAGAGTACCGATCAGGGAAGATCCTACAGACCAACTCCCTGTTATTTTTTCGATTTATAGTATAATTTGCCACTCGGCCGAGTGACTTATCACTCAGCCGAGTGAATCTGATAGCCTCCACGCTCTAAAAATTGAGTGGCCTTGCCACTCGGCCGAGTGGAACTTGTTAATTCGACCGAGTGGGAAAAGTTACTCGGCCGAGTCGTAAGTTACGGAGTTTATTTCGAAAAAAATTTCACTCGGTCGAGTGAACTCTTCACTCGGCCGAGTCGCTACTTCCTTATATATATATGCTGCGGGCTGCGCGAATTTCGAAAACCCAAAATCCCCAAATCTTTTCGCCCAGCGCCCGAGCCTCTTCAGCTTCCCCTGCCCGAATCGACGCCTCTCCTCGCCCGAGCTGTGCCCCACCGTCGTTGCCGACCTTGACCACGGTCGCCGACGTCACCCCGTCGTCGGTCACCGCCAGCGCCGCCTCCACCGCCGTCGTTCATCCCCATTTCGCCCCAATTTTGCTATTTCTTCTCCATTCTCCCAATCCGTACGTCCATTGTGCCCCAAACCCCAATTAATTTCTATACATATCTATTATTCCCCATCTCCCCCCATATTTATTGATATTTATCGCTGATTTTATTGTTTGCATTTCAGGATAGCTTGGGGGAGCTTGGGGAGGTTCAGGACGCTTCAGAGCTTCGCGGAGGAGGCGTTTCTTTGCACACTTCATATTTTGCTCTTGCGTCGTGTTCGGGTACACTCGTTCCCTACTTATTATATAGCGCGTCGCATATTTTTATTTGGGTGGGCACGACTCGCGGCACACATGCCGCCATGCCTTAGGCCATGCACTCGAGAGCCCGCTTCCAAGTAGAGATGGCAATAATGGCCTGACCCGTCCAGCCCGACCTGGCCCGACCCGGTTTTGACCCGGCCCGAGCCGGCCCGCATCCAGGTCGGGGCAAGCTTGGGCTTTGTATGCGCCCCGGTCCGACCCGACCCGCCCCGGTAAACTATAGAGATTTATTATTTTAATGTGGACCATGCAGTCAGCGAATAACCCATAACGCATACTTTATTCCACGGTTCTCCTAATTGGGCCAATTCACAATTCCAAATTACCAAATAAATCAAAATTCTCCCAATTCACAAATAAAATTTTTATTTGGGATTCATATGGATGGCACTAATGACTTGACCCGACCGGCCCGACCCGGCCCGACCCGGTTTTGGTAAGAAAGAACCCGCCCCGCCCTGCCCCGCGATCCGCCCCGCCCCGGCCTGTAGACGGGTCGGGGCAAGCTTGGGTAGTTAAATACCCGCCCCGCCCCGCAATATTGCCATTCCTAGACTTCCAAGCGGAAGAGGTCAGGCGATCCTGGTCCCTCTTCCGCTAGGACAGACTCTCCTCCACCTAGCCCGCCACCACCCACATAGCCGCCTCCTACAGCTCCCATTCCCGCACAGGCACAGCCCGCCCCCGCTATCGATGCGATGGGGATCACGTCAGGGATGACGCACACCGCACCAGATTTGAGCGTATCTCCCACCGCTCGATTGTACCCTCTAGGTTCGCGCACCTAGCTGACTTTGACCGCCTAGGGGTACTCGAGGGGCTGCTCACATTGTATGACAACGTGGGATGGCGTGACTTTTTGTCTGTGTCGGCAGACACCTACATCCACCCGACGTTAGAGGTACTTAGTTCCATTGCCCGGACCCCTGGGGGATGCTCCTTTTGACTGATGGATCGAGAGTGTGAGGTCACTCTTGACGTGCTTAGATCATTCTTCCAGTGGCCCGCTGTACCGGTCCCAGACCGAGCTTACGCTCCCACGCACATCCCATCCCCGTCGTTCGACACGCACGCCTTTTGGACATGGATCACGGGATCACCACTTGCCTTTGACCCTAGTAGGGCCAAGGAACCTGTCATTCTCCACCCCTGCCTCTACATTGCACAGCGCCTTATGGCGACCACTTTTCTTGCGAGGTATGAGCCCGGGACACTGTCGATGCCAGGGCTCTACATGCTCTATGCGATGACACGGCCTAGGGTCTTCGATAAGGATAATGACGTTCTGGTCCCCTCCGTCGAAATTGACATTTCCAGTTGGTACATCGACCGCATCATTGTTTCTGTCGACGCTCGGACGCCTATCTGTTGCGACGGTCTGATTACCCTCTTGGCCCTTACGACCGGTGTTGATCTTCCTGCTGGATTGCCTCGACCACCGGGCCCCACTTCTCGTTCGATAGATGTTATGGCCCGGATGAGGATGCTGCGTTCTCATGGTCGTCAGCACTGGGTGTGGCTCCACGGTCCTTTCGCGGCAGATTACATGATTTTGCCGAGCCATGCTCGGATGCATATTGGACCTGCGGGCGGGGAGTGGATTCCACCGATGGATCTCCTCATCCCTGCCGCATACGTGCTAGAGCCTGAGGGTGCTCAGCAGGAGCCCCTCCTTCCACCACTTGACCCCGTGATCCCTCAGCCTGCACTTGCTTCGTTTGCACTTCCCGACACCTCTGTCCACACTTCTGTTAGTGTCGGGAGCACTTCAGTTGAGTCCACCCACCCACACCACCACCACTGTGCCCATTTCGATAGATCCCATTTCTGCAGCTAGTCCCGAGCGTCCCCCCACCATAGTTGAGTGCGGTGAGCCTTCTTTTGCTTCTGCGGTAGAGACCCTTTCCTCATTGTTGTTCTCGACTTCTGGGGAGTCATTTTTTGCACCCTTCATGACCTCCCCAGTCGTCGACCTCACTGTCTCCACCGCCGTTGTTTTCTCTGAGAGCGTCGTGATGTCTGTCCCCACTTATGTGTCACTGACCTCTCTGCCCGCCCGTCGTCTGTTTTCACTTCCGTTTCAGCTGCCGATCCATCCTCGTCTACTCTTCCTGTGTCTCAACCTCCCACAGAGGTTGGGCATCACTTAGCGAGCACAGCACCCCAGCACCACCCCATAGCTGCATCTATCCTTTACGGTGGCCGTTTGAGACAGCCACGTTCTTCACATGTTCGACATGTTAGACCCTCTGCTCCACCCCCCCACGACACCCTTGTTCAGAGCATCCGTGCTCTTGAGGGGGCAGTTAGTGGACTCAGAGGAGATTTTAGGGCTCTCTCCGCCACCGTCAGTGCTGTGCAGACCCGCATCGCTATACTTCCTAGTATTCAGGCTTGCGTGAATCATATTCTTGCACGTCTGCCTCTACCACCCACACCCACCCAGCAGCCACCACGCCCACCACCACCTCCGCCACAGGACGGTGCTGGTCCACCACCACCCCCTAGGCACACGCTGGATGCCTTCCATATTTTTGATGCTGATTTGCTGATGTTTTGAGCCTGCTGATTTTGCACCCCTCCTCCACACACTGTTTTGGTCACATTTTGGTCTGATCTGTCTATATCTGTTTTGGAGAGAGGGAGTACTTTTTGGGGACACTCATATCTGCACTATTTTGATCTCCGCATGCATCACCTGCATTCCCATATCATTTTCTTTTATTTTCTTTCCATCATGCATGCATCCTCACCTACCCCACCCATATCTGGTCTCTCGGTATGCCACACTTTGCACATTGAGGACACTGTGCACTTTAGCTTGGATGAATGAGTTCTCACACTTTTCAATTTTTGTCGCCTTTTTATTTTTTTTATTTTCCCACATTTCTTCGTTTTTACACTTGCTTTCACCCACTTTTTCTTTTTTATCATGCATCACGTTTTTTTATTTCTTGAGTGTGCTGCATTGTACAGTAGTTTTTATTTTCTTTTATCCTTATTTCTTTCATCTTTTTGCTAGAGATGATTTTTCTGTGATGATGACGTGCCGTTAGCTTATCTCTATATGTATACTATCTTGTCATGCCATTTTTTTTATTTCAGATATCATATGCTATGCCTTACTATGCATTTGAAATAGTAACCCGCACTTTCATGTATGAATATGGATGAAATTCTTTTATTAGCCGAGTCTGATAATTTATATGTATACTCTTCGTAGAAAACACACCAATCTTCACGCATTGATTGCTTATATCTGGAGTACTGCTTTCTTTTCTTATATCACTTCTTATTGCATGAAAATTGTACGCTTCACTTTCGGGTTGAATGAATGTATGCTAGGTTGATATAACTGGATTAGTTTACTTTCTGAGATTAAACTGAGTAGATTACATTACTCTGCTGAAAGTTTTCGTGCACGTCCTATAGAGTGAACCGAGTGTTACATATATTTCTTTCTCCATATATCATGAGCATTATTTCTATACTTATATTCATTGGTGAATCTCCCTTTAGCAGATCCTATATTGGCATTTCCCCCGCTATAAAAGTCCATGCTCCAATACCCCCAAAATCAAAAAGAAAAAACACATGAATATCTTGCTATCTTTTGATTTGGGATCTCAGATGTATATATGCTATGAAAAAAAGAGAAAAAAGAGAAAAAAAATGAGAAAAAAGAAAAGAGAAAAGAAAAGAAGCTTATACATGATCACATCTCATACTCTTTCGCTCTTTCTTCTCTCTTTTGTTTTTATTTGTATTGGAGCTCCAAAAATGGGGAATGTACTTATTGATTTATCTAATGCCACCACGCTTATAGATAAGCTTGGGAGAGAGAATCCAATGATGTGTGAGAGAGCGACTACTTGACTGTGCATGACAGCCTAAGCTAAGTAATTTTCTATACTCGGTGAGATTCCTAAAAGTTTTACGAAATCCAGGAAATGAAACTTAACATGCATTTCATGAAAACCATACCTTTCTATTCTTATTGCTTCAAATTGTGTGATACATCTTATACTCCAAATAGAAAGCATTCAATTGAAAAGTGTGTGGCTATGATTATGTATACCATTTTAGATGCTTCAGACAATGTTAATTCTAAAATGATTCCATATTTCATACTTTTATGATATTCATGGGTTTTCTATTTTGAATGCATCCATATGATTATGATATCGAGCTAAAAATCTTTGGCATGTGTTTTATATTCGCCGTGTGCTATATGAGTAAGCAAAACCCACGTCCTGAGAAAATAATCTAGCACATCTCTCTCTTTGTTTTCTTTCCTATTTCCTTTTTCTTTTTCCTTTTCATTAATTTTATCCGTCGAGTTCGCCTTTTACTCATCTTCCTCGAGGACGAGTAAGAGGTAAGCTTGGGGGATTTTGATCACTCCATATTTTACACCTTTTTTCTGCATGTTTGCATGTCGTTTTTATCGCTCATATCGCATTTTTTCACGATTATTCGACGATATTGCGTTGCTTTTCACTATTTCTTGTTTTTGTCGTATTTCTAGAAATATGGAGCGATCTGGAGCGAATTTGAGATCAAAGGATTTGCACTCTCTTAGGAGTGTCGCCCATGGCTCATTCGAGGACTTATTGGCGATAGAGGATGAGCGGAAGAAGAAGGAAATCAATAGGAGCGACGAGAAGGCGAGAAGAAGAAGAAATGAGCTCAACAGCACACCACTCGACCGAGTAGACCACTCACTCGGCCGAGCAAGAAGCCCTACTCGGCCGAACGGAACGGATACGCACACGATGTTTTTAGAGTATACTCGGCCGAGCAAAGGTAGCCCACTCGGTCGAGTGAGAAAGTTCACTCGCCCGAGTGGTACAAGGAATTTTTCCAGAGAAAGGCCCAAGTTACTGGAATTTTCAGAGATTCTGAGGAGGCCCACTCGGCCGAGCATGAATGCTCACTCGGCCGAGCATGAATGCTCACTCGGCCGAGTGAAGAAGTCCACTCGGCCGAGCCACCCCCGAAGACAGACCCTGAGAACCCCCGAAGTACGGTTTTTCTGCAGGGTTTGTCCCTCGGCCGAGTGACAAGGGTCACTCGGCCGAGTGACCCTCTCCGACTGCTGTTAGGGCTGCGAATTCTGGGCTGCGCAGGGGCAGTTTTGTCACGAATTTTTGAACGATTTTAGAGGGTATTTAAACCATGTTTTTACCCTAGTTTAGGAGAGACTTGAACTATATTTTTTAAGACTTTCTTTTAGGATTTTGACGGCTACTCTTTTGTAAAATCTCAGCTGGAGATCATTGGCGTCAACATTGGTTTGTCTTTTCTTATTAAAAACTCAATTTTTATGCATTGTTTCACTTTTGCAATGAATTGTGCCATGATTATTGTTGTTATTTCTGAGATTTGCATGATGCTTAGTGAGTAGTGCCGTCATTATAGGGCATGGGGATGAACCATATGGACCCTATTTCTGAATTGTGATGAATTTGTTGATTTGTTGCTAGAATTGATAATGGTTAGGTTGTAATCGATTGATTACGGGTAGCTAGGAATTCATATCGATTGGGATTTGCAAGAGATTGGATCCAAATTGATAGGAAGGCCTAGATATTTGATTTAGATTGACAATTGGATTTCTCTAGATTTGGTTTGCAAGAGATTGGACCAAAGCTAGGATTTTTAATTGTGAATCTATACTAATATTCGTTTGCAAGAGATTGGATGAATAAGAACTATCATAACCTAGGTCGTCGCTCGAGTTTGCACAAGAGTGGGCTCGAGATACAATTGAACAATGATGTCCTTCTTCACGCTAGCGGCTTAGGCTAGGGTTTGCACGAGAGTGGGCCCAATCCTAGGTTTGCTTTAGACCGGTAATAGCGCGAGAGCGTGAGCTTGGTTCTACATTAAGTTGCGACTACTTCACCTATATTCAAGCTTAGGAAGAATGAAATTTATGATTCACAAGGATGAGAGACGGTCCGTAGTGTGGATTTCCTATCCCTAGACGCTTTTTATTATATTGATATTTTCTTGATACTTGAACGATTGTGACTATTACACCAAACTATTCTTGTTCTCTTGATAGCTATGTGATTTGAATAAGACACTGTCATTTATCCTCTCTGAGTTCGATACCCGCTCGCCGCTACACCGTGCGCTTGCGGTAAAACTACAAGTCATTTTTCTGGTATACATCCAGACGCGATCATGGCCCAGGCGGGCCAGGCGCACTTGGCCAGGCGCCCAGGGCCGGGCCACCTGGGCCTGGTGCCCAGGGTGCCCTAGGTCCAGTCTGTCTGAGTTAGGTGGGCCTGGTGCCTTTGGGCTGACCAATTGTGCTATTATGACGGTTTGGGCAAATATCTATCACATTTGGCGCCCGATTTGGACGCCGTTCGAACCTGTTTTTAGAGCGGGACATTCCCATCTTACCTGTAACCTTTTTCATGCATTCATTATATTAAATATAGTCTTAAACCATTTAATATACATTTAACCCATTTTGCATCATATGCAAATTAGTCCTTATCTAGGCTTAAATTATCATTTGCATCAAATACAAATGATCTGAGGGCACATCCATCTACATCTCCCACTTGCACTCAGTATCATATATCCCCAATGCAGGAGATAATTGCAAACATCTTTTGCAATATTTTATCCCTTGCATCAAATGCATATTCTCCCTAATCGTTTCTACCTATTACTAGACAAAGGTCGCACTCTGTGTGGGACCCTACAGCCTGACCCTTACTACAGGTTGGACTCAAAACCCTATACGACAGTGAGCACGAGCAATAGTTGCCGTCCCTGTTTCAGAATCATAATTACGTGGTTGACTCATCGACATGAGAATTGTCGGGACCACCCTGACTGTGTCTGTGATGAGTTCCGCTGTTTTAGTCTCTTCGTCTAAACTATGTCGTGTAGATCAAGTCTAGGATACGGTCAAACTATCACCCTCAATAAATTGAATCCTGTTAGTTTCTATCGATCTTTAGTCAACTAATGTTGGACTTCTTCCAACATACTCTGATCAAATATTTTACTAAAGACCGAACTAACTCAACGACACTAACTTCCATTGACCGGGAGAGACGAATCCTCTCTTGGTCATTACTCTCCTCGTACGCTTCAAGTGACACCCAATCAAAGACCTTTCGACAGGCTTAGCCTCGAAGCTAGGTCAGTTATTTAAGTGGCACCGTTCACGCACAGGTTCGTAAAATGACCTCAAGTTAAAAGACCAACTTGCCTATCATCACTAAGAGTTATCATTAACAGATTAGTCAATATAACCATATGATAAATCTTGTGGATCGTTAAGTGAACTCATTCTCTAATGAGCACCTGTGTCTCGTCTTCGACTTTGCCAAGTCAAAACGACCATGAGATCATCGTCACCACTATACGGCGAAGACTAAGACACAATGATCTATCCGATGTTTAGATATCCTTGTCTCGAAACATCTACGACCACGAACCCTTTTAGACTTATGCTACAGACGGTCAGACATTTCTCCATAATCGAGATACTCATCTCGATGCATGTTTGACCTTGCATAAAGTCTCAGGACTTTACCTACGTTAATATCTAATGTTTACTACATTATAATATAACTTAGATAAATTATTACCAAACAGCTTACTGTTATTTTGAACAAGACGTTTGTATTGTTTACACAGAGATAGTATGCCTCGAGGGCATACATCTCTCTACATCTTCCACTTTCACTTAGGCCCATTTATCTCGGTATCTTATACCGTTTTTACATATAAGTCTTTCTAGACTTCATGTGGTAGAGCCTTCGTGAGTGGATCTGCTAAAACCGTCTACATATAGACTTAAGGGGTTTCTATGTTCATGTTAGACCAACCATTTGAATCTCATTCAAATAATTCACTTGGTCTTTCGGAATCCATAATATTTTATTTCCTTGGATCTTGTCCAGCTCATTGTACCTTACGATAATCATTTTAAATTAGTTACTGGTTAATTTAAGATGGTTCATAATCATTTTTGATAAAGTGTCAAAATCTTTAATTACTTTGTCAAAACATATGTTCCATCCCATTGATGCCTCGCATGTAATTTGTTTGCTCCCACCGACCTTGAAAACTCTCTTTGTGATTCTTATAAGTTGGTTCGTCTAAATCATATTTAGGAAAATGAACGTATAATCGAATGTTCCAGTTTTTATGGTCATCATGAGCATTTACATCGAGTTCGGTCCGAGTAGATCCGTACACATTTGCTGGCGAGACGGTTTCAACATAATCTGTTTATAGGAATTAGGATGAAAACCGTTCTCAACCAACATAATTATACGGCACTATTTTCCTTTCTTCTGCAATCTTCTAACTTGAAGATTTTCTTGCAGAAAATGAGAAAACATTTTCCTTGGGCAGTTAAACTAAAGTCCATACTTTTATTCACGTGCTCGGACCTATTCTAACTGCATCAAGTTTTTAATCGGAGTTACTACTCCGAATTCCATCTCGGAAGTTGACTAAGTCATCATCCGTTATGATGTCTAACTCGACTCTTCGTCTCACGAGATTCGAGTAATTATACAACTTCCTAATGATCGATTTAATGAATATCTTATTGATAATGTCCTCATAGAACATTATCAAAACCTAGACATTACTATCTGGGACTTAACCCAGAGGGAGGACTTAACTCAGAGTCACTTGCTATGGATCGCACCAAGTCTAACTAAGTGTGATTCATACCTTTTAACACACCGATGTGTTAACAAACTTGACCTGAGAGAAAATCATATTTTCTTTTAATTACGCAAGATTTTATGTAGCTAAGTATTTGACCATTCGATCTAATCGAATCAGTTTAAATACTTTTGTCCTTTTTGTTCTTTATTTTATCAGACTTGTGTTTCATCAAAAACACGTGTCTTAATAAAATATAAGAATAACTTATTTTGGTTAATCTAGACTCAGGTATATCAGTATGTACGAGACTGAGTTCGAAAACTCATTCTCCTATTGTCTTACAGATGGGTTTCAGCCATTATATCTAAGAGGATAAGATTCACAAGTTTCTGTAGACTTCATTAATACGAGAGGTCAGACCCCTCTTTATGTGACTTGTGAAGCTTAGTCCCTCAATACGGCCTAGTCTATTTTGTCATATAAGTTTGCTAATATCTTGTGTATTTATATATATTAACATTTAATATATATATATATATATATATATATATATATATATATATATATATATATATAATCATTATACATATTACTCATTGCTTCAGAAGCAATGTGACGACATTCGTCAAAATGTGTTAACCTTTTGTATAACAATAATTTTGAAATCGTGACACCAAAATATGTCACATTTTCATTTCCTCCTACTTATGCCTTTACTAATGATAAATTAAACTATTTAACTCGATTGACTTTTCCGGAGTGCCTTCTTCTTTTTCTAAATCTCATTTAGATTTTAAATAACCCAACATAAATAAATAGCTATGCAAGCATCTTATGTATCCAAAAGCTTGAACTTTGCAACCTTGAGTGTAGCTCAACAAGTTGCTCGTCTCAAGATCTGGTCGGGATGCATAGTCTTGCACCGCTCATGCACTCGTATTCGACTCAAACAGTTTGATCGAATTTTCGAACTTTGCGGATTAAAATTGTTTTTCCATACAACCTTGAGTGTAGCTGAACAAGTTGTAGGGAGAAACATATTTCGAATATCCTATATGTTCAAGCTGCCCCATATAGAGGCGAGTGACATATAGCGTGAATTTATTTGTTAGACCCAGAACTTAATGAAATCATATTTCTTAAGTCTGTTCTTTAGAAGGTCATTTTAATGTCAATGAGAATATTGTTTAATTCTATCAATTAGAATTTAACTTGATATTCAATTAATCAACCTATTTGACCAGTTAACTTATTTCATTAAAATATTATATTTTGATTCCATTTGTAAACTTAGAACTTACCCTAGTTTAGCATATGTTCAATATTAAATATAAGTAGAATGGATTTTATCTATATATATCCTCCCACTATTTTACGATCATTTTTAAGTCTTAACAATGAACGATTTAATCGAATTAAATAAATGGGTAAGAGATCCAATCACCCTGAGCCTAACAACCTTGAGTATAGCTCAACAAGTAGCTTGACTCTGTAATCGGAAGATGACTCTTCATCGACCATATCAGATATGACCCTCTTATCGGTTTTTACCCCTAGCCATTTGTGATCATGAATGTGCTCACCCAAATCACAATGACCAGTCTAGTCGGACCCTTGTTTTCACGTCTAGCCTGACTTGCCCCGGAGTTTGGTGTATTCACGACACGTCGGTTTGGGTCAGGTCTTAGACTACATCTATTGCTTAACTTACTCCGACGCTCGTTGTCACGACACGACGGGTTGGGTCAAGTCTAGCCAAACTACATCATTGACTCAACTTACGCCGGCGCTCGGGGTATTCACGACACGACGGTTTGGGTCAAGTCAAGATTTCATCTTATGTATAGAGAAATTGGTTTCTACAAGGTTGTCGTGTCACAGCTTGAGTGTAGCTCAACAACTGTAACACGGGTCCTCTAGTTGCCAACTCCTAAAACAAGGAGGGCTACGGCTAATCTTGAAGAAGATTATTAACGTATTTGACTTATATATAGTCCAGGGTGTCATATAGTCATGATTCGTGTCATTGCGGTCCAGCGGAACACAGCCAGGGAATTGACTAAGTCAGGATCACTTATCCCTTAGACTAGCTAGGGTGATCCAACAAACTTAGCCAAGCACATTGACTGGATCATGGTCCATTGAATGAAGCTTGTCATTTTTATATGTGTGCCATAGACTAAAAAACTTTTATTAACAACTAACTAATCCTATCAACTAGTTGAATCCTTAAATTCAAAATTTTAGGATTTGTTTAATAGCTTTTATTAAATCCTTATCAACTATAAGGTTCACGTGCTACCCTAATCGATATTAGGATTTTAATAAATTTATTTACAACGCTAAAAGCAAAGTCCTTTAATGAGAATTAATATTATAACAATTAAAATAAAATTTTCATCAAGGGACTATCCTAATCTGTAATTAGGTCTTAAAGTGTTGTTAATGTTTTATTATAATATAGCATGTCATTAAAATTCAATCAATAAATTTTAATGGTTTCTTAATGGCTAACCTAAGAGATTTGTCTTGTGTTATCAAATGAGTGACAATAGCTATTAACATAAAGTTACACTAATTTTATCGCATAAAAGAGTGTACAACTATTTAACAATTAAATAGAATAATGTTTATCAAATAAACAATTTTAGCATGCATACTTAAATTTAACATTTAAATTTAAAATATGATTTTTAAAACATTTTATTTTATCTCATAAAAATAAAATACTTGTTTTAAAAGATCACAAAATTTGCATGTTACTTAAAATACTTATCGCATAAAAATTTTAGGCTTTTAAAATCACCTTTTAAAAAATATCACATATCTCTATTAATTTTCTATACATCATTGCCATAGTCTATTCCGGCCACTATAATGAATGTATGCTTCTCTCCGTTCTATTTACTTGGCCATTTTGCAATTTTTTTTCTTCTGTGAAATTTTTTTGAAATACTCTAACCGTTCTATAGGAAATACTCTAACCGTGTCTTCATTCAGCATTTCGCACACCTATCACTAGATTTATTTCCTGTGTTCTCCTTTACATTTTTTTGGACACTCACTTTTTGATCACTGTTTTTTTTCACAAATAATCACATACATGGTTCTCTAAATCTGTCACTATTTTGGTCCATTTTTTATCTGTGCATTTTTTCGGCATGCTCTTACTATTTTTTATTATTGGCCTGATTATTCTTAATTTTTTTATGGCCTCCACACGGTATTCTTCTCCAGCTATTTTCGGCCAATATACTCTATATAGGCCTACAAATCATTTTTTCACCAATGATCACCTTTTGTTTCTTATTTTTTTTGGCTACAAACTCCTTTTGCCGCTACTTATATTTCTCTCCTATTTTTTTTCACTTGTCTATTCTTTGCCTCTTTTTGAGGATTTCAAAGGGGGAGAATATATTTCATCTACTCAGGGGGAGTATTCACTAACTCCACATATTCAGGGGGAGTATATCTGATATGTTCAATTTTAACGATATATATTTTTTATGTTTGTCATCATCAAAAAGGGGGAGAATGTTGGAATTTCATAATTCCATATTTCTATTCCCATATGGTTTTGATATGACAAACACATTCAGTGCTACTAACTCTATGTATGCAGATACAAATCAATGCTGAGTTCCACACAATCAGATATCTTCATGCATACTCAATCAGATATATCATTCATGAAGCTGGAAAGACAAAGGCACCTAATCCACGACTTGGATATATAATCACTTGATAAGGATCTCCTGCAAAGACGTTTCTCAGATTCAGTTAAAGATGCAGTCCTATCTACGGCTTTATGTAATCAATGTCAAATTTACTTTATTAGAGTCACAAAGCCTTGTGATAATATGCCTTAGTCATCTAGGTTCCATTACTCAGAGATCTACACTTCCCAATTTCGAAAATTCGCAACTTTGAAAATTGGCAACCAATAACCCCATTTTGGTCGACCAATTTTAAACCTTCGAATTTGACTATGGAATTACATATGCAAACTCCCATAACTGTGTAGATTCTAGAACTGTCTTCCAACGGTCAAAATTCTCTCTCTAAATTTTGGTCGACCAATTGTCCTTTTGGTCGACCAATTTCAAAACTAGCCGTTTTGATCCCAAATTTTCAGGGACGGTTCTTACCCATTTTCCAACGTTAACTATAGTCCCCAACTGTCCCTAAACACTATAAATAGAGGGATAGACCCTCTCTTTCACTTCACTCACTTTCCTTTTCTTTACTCTCTTATTTGTTGAAATCAAGTCTTTCATTTTCTAAAGCTTTAGGCCATTAGTTGTTCTTTTCTTATTTGTAAGAAGAAATCATTAGATTTCTTTCTTCGTTTAAGAAC
This sequence comes from Scilla litardierei, assembly GCA_030789695.1. Taxonomy (NCBI): domain Eukaryota; kingdom Viridiplantae; phylum Streptophyta; class Magnoliopsida; order Asparagales; family Asparagaceae; genus Scilla; species Scilla litardierei. The sequence continues at coordinate 38,012,265 of CM061133.1, forward strand.
GGAAGAACTTGGATTTTCAACATCATTTTGGAAAGTTGTTTGTGTTCATAATTGCAAGAAGAAATCCATTGATCTCTCTCTTCTTTTATGAACCAGAGAACTTCAAGTGTTGCTCTTCATTACATATCTTTTACATCTTGAAGTTCATCTTCTAAACTTCAAGTGAAAAGGTGGTACCCCGCCAGCGAACATGAGCACTGTGCCAAACGGGGCATCTCGTAACTCCTCCATCCGGAAGTGAGAATGATGTGACATCAACTATTTCATAGTGCATCACGAGTACACTATATGCCTATTCAAATTTGCCCAACTCCCCTTTCGGGAGTGCAATTGAGATATATATAGCATCCAGTCCTTAAGCCTACACTTTACATGTATTTCCCCCAAACACAATGCCTGGAATCTCACCTACCTCAAGGTAGACTGTGATTTCCATGTTGTCATTATGCTCAATTTCATCACTCTTAATTTATGGAACAAATCCATTATTTCATTTTGTAAGGATCATTTACCATGCAATACTAACAACAAACACTCTAGAGGGGGGTGTGAATAGAGTAATGGCAATAAATTGTGCAATTAAAATTAAACTTGCAAATGCGGAATAATAAGTGCAAGTGGAATTAATCAACACAATCAATCCAAACGCAAACACTAGAATTATCCTGGTTCCCCAAACTTGGGTACGTCCAGCCACATCAATATCCACTATAATTCTCTCACAGAGAAGTGAATACAATCTCACACACAGAGATACATCACACAGAGGATTTAGGATTCCCACAAAGAGATATCCTTGCTTTCACACAGAAAGACTAATGCTCTCACACAAAGAGACTCAAACTCTCACACAGAGAAATCTCCACCAACCCTCACACAGCAGGTTATACTCGCACACAGAGAGTAACTAGCTCTCACACAGAAAGCTAAGGTTTCAAAGATATAACAAAGTAAAACAAATACTCTTAACTATGTCTTGAGATGATCTTACTCATAAATGAATACAAGGCATGGAAGAGGATTTCCAAGTGTTGAGATATGCTTGAAAGCACTTGGATGAATTCCCTTGAGCTGGACTTCAATGCATGAAGAGGAATGAGAGCTCAAAAGAGGGAATTGAGAGAGTTTGAGAGTGGCTTATAGATCTCTTGTGATTTTCAATAGCATCAAGAAGATTAAGAGATGGCAGCACACCCATATATATATATATATATATATATATATATATATATATATATATATATATATATATATATATATATATATATATATATATATATATGAACCCTATATCAAACCCCAAAACCCAAGAAAACAACCAAAGGATCAATTCTGCAACGGCTAGAAACTGGACGAAAACGACAGGAACAGTCGACTGATGATCATAAGATAGTCGACTGATCAACGGTTAGAAAATATCCAACGGCTATAATCTGAGCCAGGACAGTTGACTGACGAAGACAACATAGTCGACTGAAAACATGACAGGCGCCTGTTAATCCTTCAGCAGGCGACTGCTACAGGGGATGGAATAAAATAGAGAGATGCACTCTTTCTCCAGATAAGCATACATGCGACTGATGTCAATAATACAGTCAACTGTCATCTAGTCAGGCGACTGTAATTCCTTCATCAATCGTCTGCTGTATAAGATGAAGAAAAGGCAGAGAGATGCAGAGATTGCACTTACGCTACTCAGACGACTGTTGGCCAATTCCCAGTCGACTGTAAATCTACAGGCGACTGTAAACTGAGCAGCAGCCGACTGTGCGTAAAGCTCAAGTTTGAGTCAATTGAAATGTTGACTTGAGCTGTGCATATCAGTCAACTGTAGAAGGATCGACAGGCGACTAGAAATCACCCAGTCGACTGTAAACCCTTCAGCAGGTGACTGATGGAAAGCCAGAGACTCCAAATGAGCCTTTGGTCAAAGTGAACCTATTGGGTTGGATTCTATGATAATCCTAAGGCTCACTAAGATGTCTAAATGCATATGCATGAATGAGTAAACCATCTAACAAGGCATTACATTAACCTAGACTCAAAAGAGAGAGAAAGCAATAAAGTAAATATTACATGGATTACATTGCTTTCCTTAGAGTCTAAGTCTTCAATCTTGATGCCTTGAAGCTCTCCATCATCTCCAAGCTTTGGCACTTCTTGAGTCCAAGCTTTGGCCCTTCTCCACTTGATGTCCATCCTTACACCAAGTGATTAGTCTCCAAGAAAGATATTCTAGGAATGAAACTGTGAGACTAAAAACATGAGAGTCATTAGCAACAACATAATGTTGTGATCATCATAAAAATAAGCTTGGTATGAAACACCAATACTCAACACATTCATTTCAGTGATCTCATTTACCGCATTCACAACTTTTCATTTCTTTCATAATTTCGTCGATGTCGTGTTTCAACAGCGGCCATTGCGTCACAATTTCCACAAGAAGAGCATTCTACATTCTTGCACATTTATGCTCATGTTTCCACAATATAATCAAGTTTCATCCATTTCAATGTACAAAGAAATTCCAAACGATGAGACACAAGTTCAACCATTAGTATTGCACATGGCACACCACAGTAACATGGAATATCATTTCATGAACATAAAGCATGCGAAAATTAACATATCGCATCTACAATGACGCATGACCATTGCATATCATCATGAACATGGGGGTATATAAAATATGTCCTAACATCTTAAAACTTGCCATTTGAACACAATAATACATGGATTCTTTTCATGAACATAAAACATAATGAAGTTAATATTGGTGTCATGCTACAAGCTAGACATAATGAGGCTAGCATATGTGACATGCTATAAGCTAAACACATAAACATAATGAAGCTAACATAGGTGTCATGCTACATGTTAGACATAATGACAATATGGCAACATCACACGTATGCATACTAGCACTAACAAATGAGGCTGCTAATCAAAATTAGAACTTAGCATAATGACAATATGGCAACATTACACATATTAGCATCAAAATATTAATTTACACATGAACAAAATGCATAAAAAGATTATTCGAAAGAGCATTTTCATTTTTGTATAGCGTGAGCATATTGATCTAGCGTGAACATTAAATCACCAAATTCTTATTGTAATCAAGTATATGATCTTAATTACTAAAATCATGTATTATGATTATGACATGAACACCATTTAAATGCTACAACCTTCAATTATAACATTAGCATTCATTTTTTTTTCTTTTTATTGCAAAAACATAAAGCTAGAACACACATCATTATTTTCTACACAATTCTAAGAATGAACCATAGCTAGAGTTGGTAGAAATCCTACCTCAAAAGTCCTTCTCTTCAACTCTAGATTTAGCTCTTCCTTCCAATTCTTCCCTCCAACTCCTTCTTCTTCAAATCCTTCTTCTCCTTCAAGCTCCAATCATCCAAAGATGGGGTTGAAATGATAAATTTTGGTCAAGGAAAGGGGTGGATTGGTTCGGCCTAGAGGATGAGGCCAATGAGGAGGGGGTGGTGGCCGGCCTAAGTGGTGGTAGTGGTGGAGCAAGGGAGGGGTTCAGCCCTTTGCGTGGAGGGAGGAGGAGATGAAAAACTTTTGTTTTTATTTTTTCCTTTTTACTTCTTTTTCTTTTCTCTTTTCTTTTCTCCTCATTTTCTTTTTCTCCTTTTAATTTTCAATCCAAGCCTCATCACCATCTCCATTGGCTAGGAAAGTGACATGTGTTTGCTAAGTGGAATGTTTTGGTGCAAATTAATTTAGAGGGTGACACCTAAGAGGCTAGTGTGGCATGCATACAAAAATCCAATTTTTTCTAATTTTTGAAAAAGGAAAATACACCACTATTACTAGTAGCCATACTTAATACAATATATTCCATCAAATACCTTCACATATTATTATACCTAATAATGTTTAAAGTTATTTTAAAATAGTTTTATTATAATAATTGGGAAAATTTTCTAAAATACACAAAAATATATGTGTATAAATACGATCGAAAATACATACGTAGCATACCGTATATTCACATTAAGGGGGTTGCAGAGCGTTTTAGAGGAAGAAATTTAAGTGGAATGTAAAAGGAGAGAGTTGTTAGAGTGCCTTCTGTTCATTATCTCTGGAGCTTGATCCCTAGTCCTATCGTCGTTAGGACTATTTATAAGTGGAGGCGTCTCCTCAGTGCCATTGGTGGATAACAGCCTTGCAATAATGGTGGCATGATCACCCCTTAAAAATAGGCATAACCGCTGTAGTCTTACCCCGCCATTAATAAGCCCATTACTAACCAACTTCTTTAGGCTCGGAAGCTCAACGGGCAGAACATGACTCGGCTTTGACTGGGCAAACGGTCGGCCTTCCTCATGGGGTTTCTGGGATTCATGTGCTTCGATGCACCTCGACGTCGTGTCTCTAGTGTGCTCCACTACACCTAACGAGACTATCTATTTCCCCCCTTAAGGGCCAGCCCAATGTTGTAACAATTGCCTCCATCACTTAAGCTTAGTCGAGACGTCGGTTGAGGTTGAGTGATATGAAGCCTCATTAAATTGGCATGGCTGTTGAGGTGGAAATTTTTGATTTCGACCGCCTAAACTCTCTTTGCCTTTGATCCGGCCATTACATTGATGCGTAGCTTGGGATACGGATGTTGTCAGATCTTTGACACGTGCTCTCCGATAAGAGGGTCGATCCCGATTGTGGGGGAATAGCATGTAATATAAATAAGGGGAAGGGGAAGATGGAATGAACTTTACTGTTTGAACTTTGAAGAAGATGTTGAATATTGGATTCCCCAATATGGTTTTGATGATAAACAAACATAATCAATTATGAACTAATCCATATGTTTTGTAGTAAAAGAAGAGCATCATCACTATGGTCAAAGTCACATCAAGTGAAGATGATGACTCAAAGCATTGATGCTTGGACATCAATCAATGACGCATGAAAGTCAAGAGATGCTTAGACATCAATCAATGAAGCATGAAGTCTTCAAGGCATTCAATAGGAAGCGAAGGGGATTATTGTGTAAATCTTTCTTACTATACTCCTTAGTTGAATTAGCATGTTAAGCCTAGAATAGACTTATTAGAACATCACTCACAACACACATGAATCACATTAGATCATATATCATTAAGTGTCATAGGGTTAGAACTTGTATAAACTAAAAAAAGAGTTTTTCAGCCTTCAACAAGCTCATGGTTCTTGGCCTCCAGACGCCTGGTGATCATATGCATATAGTCCTCCAAAACCCTTGTTGGAACAGATGCCTGAAGTTCTAATTCCAGATGTCTGAACAAATCGTCAAACGCTTGGATGGTGAACATCAAATGTCTGTTTAATTCTAGCCGTAGAAACAGTTACTCAGCCTTTGACAACTGACAAAACACAGACGTCTGGGAAATTCATTCGCAAATTTCCAGTAGCTCATTTTTTGTGGTCAGTCAGTTCTAGGTGTCTAAAGTTGTATCACAAGACGTCTGAACAGTTGACCAGATGTCTGGATGATGAACATCAGATGCCTGGATGATCGGACTATAGATATTCAAGTAACGATGTTTCTCATTGTCTGTATGATCAGAGGGCATGGTGCCATACGACTAAACAGTGGACCAGACGTCTGGGAAGTCTTCTTCAGACGACTGGTATATGTCCGTTCGACTGCATTTAATGCACAGTCAGAACAGTACTACAGCCGACTATTCACCATTCATCAAGCGACTGGTGACTAGGATTTTTTCCCGTTAATAGTCGTTAAAAGCATTAAATGCTTGGGCTCTTTAGCTGATTTTGAGCAGATCTCACGGGCTTATAAATAGGACTTTAATGGTTTGACTTGAGAAGTTAAGAAAGCATTTAAGACTTCATTCATTACACTCTCAAGTGCATCAAAGTCATTAACTTCTCATCTAGAGCATTCAAGAGCATTCAAAGAAAATCAAGCTCAAGCTCTAAAGTTCAACTTGTCTCAAAAGCTTTCAAGATTAGCTTCAAGCATTCATTGCAATACATCTTGAGATAAGTTTGTAAGTGCTCTCACTATCATCATTTAGAGCACATATCACACGCATTTATTGCCTCATTCTTAAGAGTAATATTCAAGGCATATGTTGTGAAGTTATTTCATATTTCGTATCAAACTCTCTAATTGTATTTGAGAAGTTCCTCTCAGGTTGAGAGAAGTCCATTTTCGGTTTGTGGGAAGTGGAAGAAAGGTTACTCTTGGGTTAAGATAAGTCCATTCCAGGTTTGTGGAAAGTGGAAGAAAGGTGCCTCTCGGTTGTGAGAGAAGTTCATTACCGATTTGTGGGAAGTGAAAGTGATTTGTATCATTTGCACTTGTCAAGTATGGCAAGTGGACATTAGTGGAAACACTAATCACTAGCGGGAAGCTAGTTGGTTACTGGAGTAGGATTCAAGGGAGTAAGGTGGTGAATCCGAACCAGGGTATATCTCTTATTTGTGTTTGGCTTCTTGTGTTGTTTCTCTCTTTCTCTATTCCGCACTTAGGTTGCATAATGGTTATTTAATTTGGTGTAATTTCCTTATTAAGTTTTTTAAAGCACTATTCATCCCCCTCTAGTATTTTACCATATAGTTTCAGATCCTATAGAAGAAACCATTCGTCTCTCTTTGTTCCCTTTGAAAATTCTCACCATGGCTTCTTCTTCGACCTCAGTAACAATTGGGCAATGGGAAGAGATGGAGAGAGCACCACCGACTTCGTCTCAAATGGAAGATCTCTCACCCATGGCTAATACATCAATAGATGTCAACCCTTCGGAGTAACATGTGAAGAAAGGGAAAAACTTGGCCGTCATTCCTATCAATACAGAGGCTCCAGTGTCACGGGAAGGCAAAAGGAGTCACGTAGTCACCAATCATGCCTCCAAAGTGTTGGTTGACCAATGTCATGTGCTCCAGAGGAGTTATGTCTGATATCCTTATCTGATTCGGGTTCCTCTCCCATCTGACAGAGCTTGCTTTCCATGGGAATGTGAGATGGGCGTGTTCACTAAAGCCTTCAGTCACGGGCTTCACTTCCCCATGCATCCCTTCATTCTTCAAGTGTTAAATATCTTGGAGCTCTCTCTCTGCCAGCTGATGCCCAGCTCTGTGGGTAATCTGGTTGGCTTCATCGTGCTATGCCTGACAATTGAGGTGGAGCCGAAGTTGAAGAGCTTTAATTATTATTTTTCCAAGTAATGCCCTATCCGGGCTCTACATGTATTGTATCATCGCTAGGAGGGATAGACAATTGATTAAAGACCTCACAACCTCCAACTGAGGGTGGAAGGAGTATTTTGTGTTTGTGGCCTTTCCCGGAGTGGCGACCTTTCTTACCCATTGGAGGGAACCAAGCCTTGCCGCAAATGAGAAAATGCCCCTTTCAAAAGACGAGTTAAAATCACTGAGCGTATGCTTGCCCTACCGAAGATTCTCGAAAAGATAGTGAAGCTTTTTGATACAGTGACTCTGCTGAAAACCGTCTGGCAAAGGGTAAGGCCCTTTCCTTAGTCTGCGGTTTGCTCTTCCTTTGTCTTAACTCTCGCATCTCTTTACAGAGATAAAGGGCCAGGAATATCCAGAAGATCTTAAACTTCAGTCCATCTTTCATGCTTCTCTTTAAGAAGTTGTGGGAAGCACGTCGTCTCGACAGGTGATTGGACCCAATCAAGACCCACTCGACATTGTCGAGGGTTCGCCATAAGTGGCTCAGGATATTCCTCAGAAATATCTGGGCCATAGAAAACGAAAACCCTGCACCATTGCTGAGATAGAAAGAGCTAAGGACAAGAAGAAGAGAAATGAAGCCACTGATATGAGGCCCAGTATTCCTATCAGAGATGTTGCTGAGTCTCTGATCGTGGCCTCTGTAAGGTATCGGGTCCCAACCCCCAAGTAACCTTTGAGATATCCGAATTTTCCTCAAGAGCCTTGCTTTTATAAGGATGGGGTGGCATCTTGCCTTAGGAACCATATTCCTCTTGAGTTTAGGTGGAACTTCATGGAAGATTGGTTGCCCTAAGCTCCAATATGATGTCCTGAGGGAGGACCCCATCAACCCACTTACCAGTGGGGAGGAGTGAGTCAGTCTTCTTGAGCTGTGGGATGGATTATCATCTTGTTAAGAACTCGGTTCTTCCTTGAGATAAGGCCATCTTGGAGAGGATCAACCATGAAAGGCTAACTGCTTATGTGGTTTGTCAGAGCCTTCAAGTAAGTAATCTACTTCCCTTTCGATCAATATTGGATATCAAATTAAATCATCTCTTCGCTTGCAGATAGCTTTAGTGGCCGCCGAGCTTCGACGGTGTTCATTGACGGTGGCCAATTATGAGGCCAATTTGGCCAGCAAATTAAAGTGGATGGCCTCTGCCCAGAAAGCCACTGACAAAGCGAAGGTGAAATTGGAGAATTCGAAGCTTTGCAGGGTCGAGCTCACCTCTCGAGTGAAGGAGGTGGAGCAGGAGTTGTCGTTGGTCAGAACAAGGGCCGAGGGCAAGGCATCCCTCAAGAGGCAACTCGAACAGCAGTTACTTGAGGAGGCCACCTTGAGGAAACAAGCCAAGGAACATTTACTGGAGGAGGTCGCCCTGAGAAAGCAAGCCGGGGAACGACTACTTGAAGAAATTGCCCTTTAGAAGGCAGGCCGAGGAATAACTGCTTGAAGGGGAGAAGAAGTGGGAGGCGAAGGAGGCTGAACTTCAAGCTCAGTTTCTCATTACCCTTAAAGGGGATGACATTTTATGAGGCAGGCTTTGCACGGTGTCGTTTGCAAATCGAGAGCAAGTTCCCTACTTTAGGAATTGATTTCGATCAGCTGACATTGTGGTCAGATAATGAGCTTGAAGGAAGGGATGTTGATGCCTCAATCGGGGGAAGGTCCATGCTTCGACTGAGGAATCAGTGTCCTCAGATGGTCGTATGCATTACTCCACCACTTCGTGACTTTTGAATGTATAGCCCGACTTTGTATTAATAAATAAAATTTATCAAATACCTTTTTCGATCATCTCGTTCGTGTTCATAGATTGTCTGCAACGTAAACAACTTGGACTCATGTGCTGACAAGAAGCTAAGAGGGTGATCTGTTGAATCACGAGCTCTTGTTAATATAGCTAACCCATATAGCTCGGTTGACCCACCAAAGGGTTGCCCCCTCTATTCGTATAGTCGAGCGGCTCGTGAGGGCAAACGTAATTCATCCATGATCATATAGCTCGATCGGCCTGTGAAGGGTAAACATGACTCATCCCCGATTGTATAGCTTGGTTGACCGATGAAGGGTATGTCCCCTCTGGTCATATAGCTAAGCGGCCCGCGAGGGTATGTCATTCATCCCCGATCGTATAGCTCGGTCATCCTGCAAAGGAATACCGTATAACTGGGTAGCTCATGAGGGTATGCCATTCATCCTCGATCGTATAGCTCAATCGTCCCGCAAAGGGTTGGCCCTCCGTTCGTATAGTCGAGCAGCTCAGAAGGTAACCATAAGTCTTCCTTGATCGTATAGCTTGGTTGGCCCACGAAGGATTGTCCCTCCAAAATCGAATAGCCGAGTAGCCCATGAGGACACGTCATTCATCCCCAATCGGGTAGCTCAGTCGGCCCACGAAGGGTTGGCCCTCTATTCGTATAGCCGAGCAGCCCGCGAGGGTAATCATAAGTCATCCTCGATAGTATAGATTGGTCGGACCATGAAGGATTGCCCCTTCGGTTGTATAGCCAAGTGGCCTGCGAGGACAAGTCATTCATCCCTATCCGTGTAGCTCAGTCAGCCTGTGAAGGGTTGACCCTCCATTTGTATAGCCGAGTGTTCCGTGAGGGTAATCATAAGTCATCTTCAATCATATAGTTAGGTCGTCCCGTGAATGGTTGGCCCTCCATTCGTATAGCCGAGCGGCCCGCGAGGGTAATCATAAATAATCCTCGAACATATAGCTCTGTCGTCCCTCGAAGGATTACCCATTTGGTCGTATAGTCGAGCGGCCCGCAAGGGTACGTCATTCATTCTCGATCGTGTAGCTCGGTCGGCCCGCGAAGGATTGGCCCTTCATTCGTATAGCCAAGAGGCCCGCAAGGGTAATTGATGAGTGATTTTTATATTCATATTTCACACTCATTTCATATGCATTCACGCCACTTCTTCACGTTCTCCACACCGGTTTCCTCGTTTTTTGTTCCTTTTACTTTTTTGGGCTTCTTTGATGCGTTTCAGGTTAAATCATGGATTTCTGGAGATATTTGGAGTCCTAGAGTGAGAATATAGGCTTTTGGAGCGATGGACGATACGATAGGGTTCAATTGATGGAGTGTTGGTGATCTACAGCTGTCACACATGACCATGTGATATGTCTCACACGGTCATGTGAGAAAACACGGCCAAAGAGAAAATAAGACCTCCACACGACAGTGTCAGTATCATGTGGTCGTGTGGACAGTTCTGCCAAAGGGTAAAAACCGCCACGACACAGTCGTGTGAACCCTCACACGACCGTGTCGCCCCAATATGAAGCAAAAGACCGAATCAGCAACAGCTTACGCACACAATTGACGTGGTCATTTGGGCCCTTACACGACTGCGTCGAATCACTTCGACCAAATAGCTGCAAGGTGCGTAACTGCCATATGCGTAACTTCCATATCAGAATTTTCATTCCTTGAGAATACAATTGCATGTGGCTCTCTGTGGCTAATAACATTCGTTAATAATACTTCCTACAATGGAAGTCATTTTTCTAGTCTATATTATGTTAAATTACTGTCCCTTGCTTTCATGGTTTTAAACTACAAAAACAAATGGGCTAGTGATTAAATTACTGTCCCTTCCATTATAATTACGACTGATCTCATCGTATACGATGTGTATGCATTAATCAAGCCGAATTTGGCTTGGAGTGGGTTAGTGATTCGGCTTGAGCCGTGGCATTATCAAATCCTAGGCCGATGGGGAATCGGAGTGAACTGTCTATATATATCGTCTCCTTGTCGGTTGGTACGTCACTCCACAAACATCTTGCCATGGCTCCAGCTTACATCATTCCACAACGCAGAAGGGCATCGGGACGCCGCGGCACTGTCAGTACTCTACGGAGGGGTACGATGGATGGAAGAGGTGCAATCCGAAGAGGCCTCCTCGATACTATCGTCGACGCGCACGGAGAAGGATTATTCGCAGGACCTTCATTCTGCAATGCATCGCCTCCTCCAAGCGCGCTGCCAATTCCCAACAGGCTGCTCGCTGGGCCGTTGCCGCATCGGGTGCCTCGGCCGAACAGGATATTGAGGAGAGGACGAAGCGCAGCGGCCATGGAGTTAGCTGCCTGCAAGAAGCTGCTATTTACAGCAGTAGTTGTTCGGTCTAATGGGTGTAGGACAGACGTCATTGTTTTTCTCTTTGTAGTTAGTTGCCATGTAAGCTCCTTGTTCTCCACACATTATCTAGGTTTGGTTGTAATCTCTGTTTTCTAATTTTACATAAATAGAATTCAAGCACAATGTCTTGAATGTTTTTGCATCCCTGCGGCGTGTAGCCTGTGCAAATTCATATGATTTGATTACCTTTTTTGATTTTTACGTAAATCCAGGCTTTGTTCCGAAGAAAAATCTGAACCAATCAGGCTCCCACAATTGATATTGCCATCTTCTCTGTTATGGTCGAAAATATTATGTAATTTTTTTTTTCATTTTCGTTTTTGAAATTTGTAGACCGGCAACATTCTTGTAATTAGCCTATGTTACATTGACTTAATGATGGAATCTGAGTTGAATATAGGGCAAAACATTAGAATTATACCTCTATTAGTCCAATGAACAGCACAAAAATTAAAACGGCTACATTTTTGCCTCGTGTTTCTGCAACTCATGGTCCATGGATGCTCGAGTTTAATCGAAAATTGGTTTATATAGCAAACTAGAACCATCCCTTACAATGAAATACTCAATCGCAAACAGCTTCCACTACTTCTACTTCACTATACACAACCTGTATTTGTTGATGTTCTTATTATTAAAAAAGACTTGAGACAATATATGTAGTGTGAACCCTGCAGCCTTTATCTCAGGCATGGCAACGTGCTCTCAGAGCCGAGCACTGGTCCTGTTCAGGCCTAAGCTCCCATCGGCAGCTGATAAAGCAACATCGCTGCATGATCTGGCAGTATCACCGCCTTCCTTACCCGAAACCGTTTTCTTTTGAGAGCACAAGTAGGAAAGTGACTGCAGCCATGAGACGAGGACTGGTTTCCTCGTGACATCATCGGATTCGGCCACCTGCGCGTACATCTCATCCAGCAGTACATTCTGGCCATGTTTAGGCAGCTGGACGACAAACTCCGCTAATTGTTTCAGCAAGTATGGCAATACCTGGATCACAAGACAGCCGACGGCATGTGAGAATGATATCAACATAAGAATCACATAATTATCACCTGTAATCCTTCCTTGTTTTACATTAACTAATCAGTCAGAAAGGAAACAGCGTTACGTTATAGATGTTCAGTTAGATACTAAAGCAGACATGACTGAACTGAAAAAAAGAGAAACGAGTGATGAAAGATTGTGGCGTGCCAAGCCAGGTTGAGACACTCTCTTAAGAAGTCAAGCCTTCCCAATCTCAAACATACGCATCAGTTTGTTATATTGGATTTGGAAATAGTAAGCATCAAGAAACAAATACCACCCTGCAAGGCACAGATTAACTGTTGCAAGTTTTTGAATGGCCAACCCATGCAAATTTTCACCTTTTAGCAAAGAAACCCATAACAAGAATCTTTAAAAAAATTTATATGTGAAACAATGTAATTAATAAATTCTTCCGGTTGTACTTTCGCTTCTCGGATTTATGGTTCCTATGTTATCATTAGTGGATGAGTGATTGTTTCCAATGGAGATCTTATTCGATTTTAGAGTTAGCTTTTATTTTAGCTTTATTCGATATTTAGTTGATTTCAAATTTCACGTGTTGCATGTGTGCTTTTATGTTTACATATTTTTTTGTGCGTGTGGTGCATATAATTCAACTGTTCTACCTTTGAATGAGGATGTTCTGCAACTCTTTTATTAATTAAATTAAAAATTGATTATTTTGAAAGAAAATTCTAGTTTGGTTCGCGAGAAACCTTAGTATGCCTTAAATCTCTTTTTCTCATAAGGAATTGATAGTGTGTATGTGAGGTTCATGAAGGCGAGGTCCGATATCTAGTTATCAAATTCTAAATTTTCTAGCCATGATCCCCAATTTCTTTCCCAATTTACTGTTTTCCCATCACCCAAATCCCTAGATCTAGAACCCTAGATCTGTTTTGTTTCTTGTGTTACGTCAGTTTATGGGGCATATATCTTGTCCTACATCTGTCAGTTAAACTGAACCTTACATGCAACCATATCAATAAAGGGCATCACACAAGAATGAAACGTTAAAACATATCAATAAAAACTCCAATGAGCATGACTCCTGAGCTTTTGTGTCATATAAAAATACATGGCAGTTAATACACACCCTCGTTAAAGAATTCTAAACGAAAAAACACGTTGATGGAGAACCATATCCATATAAATTGTGGGTCATGTATTGATCTGCTTCATGCCAAACCTGGTTCTGAGTCAACACAAGCATCTAGAGAACCATTGTCCGAGTCATCACAACTTTCAGTTATCTATGTCAAGGTTCCATCGCATTATCAGTGATAATAGATCATCACCTAATGGAGTTTATGATTCAAGACACACCTCCCAGTGTTTGTTGTCTTGCCATTTACTATCAATCTTTTGCCATTGATATTGTACCATCAGAATCATCTTGCCATCTATATGTGATTCCCCGACCTTCGTCATCATGTTCAAGATCCTCAAATGTTATATGGAATGCAGAAGCCACAAAAGGATCTTGAAAACAAGACTTGCATAGTAGAAAATGAACGAATGTAGCTGAAAATTAATAAAATCCTATTCTAATATTTAGGATGCATTTTCTTTTCAAAATGTTACTTGTGACCTGAATTAGATTAAATAAGTATTTTATCGAGATTCTATATATACTAGATCTGTATAGATTAAATAAGTATTTCAAACCACCGTACGCTAAGTTGGTCAGTGTTCCAAATATTGGTCCGATATCCGCAATATCGGCCGCAATATCTACAATATATATGTTCTTATTCCGATTTCCGATTTTCAGCGATTATCGGTCGTAATTTTAAAATTGAGCCGCCACTGTTTGAGCCGATATTTTTGGTTTGAAATATCGTCTCATTTCAGCATTTTTTGGTTTTAATTTTTTATAGATCAGATCCATTTAGTATTATATCTAATCCGACTTGATAGTAATAATATTTATAAACCAAAAAGAGAGGGTGTTGACCTAATGGGCAATCCTAATTTCATTGAAAAAAATTTCACTCCATCACTGGTTGATCTCTCTTTCTTCATCCTCTCGCTATCTTCTACGATTTTAGTCGTGGCGGCTCGATCTTCCTATTCTTCTTCATCTTCTCGGTCTCGGATTGTCATATTGTCGGCCTCTCTTTCACCCTCTCATTCTTCCTCCTCTCGATTTCGGATCAAGGGTGATGACTGTCTGCAAAACAATGCATGTCTCCCTCATCATCAGATCAATGACATTGACGACAAGTCCTCGGTAAGAACGACATTCAAGAACTCATCAAAAAAGCTCCAGTTTTTCAATTATTTTCAATTTTAAATATAATTTGATATATGTTATGAATCAACTACTGGGGGAGGAACCCCCAGCCCTTTATTTATAGGCATGGTGGGAGAGTAGAAAGATAGAATACATATATATGGACGTATCTCTAAGATACCCGCAATCCTAACCGACTCTGGTTATTTCCATTCACAACGCTCCCCCTTATCCAGCCATAGGTGTGGACTCTGCTCAAGAGTACTTCGGGATTCTGAGCGTAATAAGAGTCTCACATGGGGTAGATACTTCAGGATCCTGAGTTGGTGAGGTTTGCCTCGTTAAAACCTTTAGCTATGGAAAACCCTGGGGGAGAAACCATAGTTAAGGAAAAAGAGTACAAACGATCTTTAACTCCCCCTGATTTGTACAAGTGACTCTGCTCATGAATACTTCTGGATTCTGAGCGTCACAGAGGGGTGGATACTTCAGGATCCAGAGTTGATGTGATTTGCCTCGTTAAAACATTTGGCTATGGAAAACCCAGTGGGAAAAACCATAGCTAAGGGAAAAGAGTACAAATTCCCTCAACTCCCCCTGATCTGTAAAAGCTCTTAGCCTTTCAGATCTATTAGGCTTATCTCATCACTCCGATTTACAACAGTCCGAAAATATACACAGATTACAAAGTTATCACAATTAAGCAGCTGCTGAATCCAGAAACTCTGGAGAGGTGTCCACAATACCAGCCTCTATCCCAATCGTCACTGGGATGTGATGTACCAGCAGGCGCCCTCAAATACACCATTGGTGTGGTGAGGATCTCGAAATGATAGGATGATGTCGCCTTCATAAATTGCTTTGCAGATCTGTAGTAGATGGTCATCCCACTGTGGGTACTCGTTCTGTGATTTCTCGGTATAGGGACTGGACCTGAAACCTGCATTTGCATGAACATTGGAGGAAGATACTTCATTTTGTAAGTCCGAATCTTTTGACCCTTGGAGGAAGCGCAGAAGGCTTAACTCCGGTCTAATGGCCCTTTTAGGTGCCAACTATCTCTGGCTAATGAGTTTACCGCAACTGCTGTATCGGGATGCGTGCAGTTAGCCAGGAGTGCCCGATTGCACTGAGATAAGGGACTTTAGGACCAGTTATATCATCCCCCTCTTCCAGCGATCGGAAGGGTTGTTTTTGTACATCCATTAAGTATACTACTATAGGTGTAATTTGGATGACAATGGTCCCTTTAATTTCTCAAACGCACTTCTGGGCGTATGTAACAGGATTCTTATGAGCCATGACTCTATATTTGCCTAGGTCTTTTTATTTCATATTTAAAAGTCAGGCTTGAACAGATGTTTCGATTTTCTCTTCCGGATATCCGATGAGATTTTAGTTGTTTACAACTATGATCTCAAATCCTGCTCTTTGCTCAGATGCAAAGACAACCCTCAGTAGGAATCATTGCTTTGTCAAGCGATTCTCTTGGTTGTACATTATTCTTATTGTTTTTCTTTAATAGAATAGACGTCCCAAAGTCTATTCCGACGTTTAAGGAAATGTGGAATTTATCTTTACTAAGATATCCACAAAGGTATGCCGTCACAACATCCAATAACAGCATATCCAAAAATTTTCTTTCGCCAAATCGTAAAGTATTCGCTTTTGATAACTTAGGGAGACTGCTGCATCATTTATGAGTCATGCTCATTTTAATTTGTTCGATCCCTAGTTTCAGCGAAATTTTCCTTGGTTTATAGGTTGTACCTTATAGCATACGATTTTGTATTTATTTTTCTTATGTGTGCAATATTTTATTTTATCCACATGTCTGACACCTTTTGGTGTCTGGACTTCAGGTCCGAACATTTCACGTTTCATAAGTGAGTCCAGCTCATCTTTTATTGCCCCGTTCCACATTTGACCAATCTCAACGTTTGCCTTCTAGCAACGGAGTATGGAACGATAATATATAATCATCATCGCTTTTGCGATGTATATGGAAATATGATCCGTGAATACATTGTCGACAATTTATGTTCTATCTGTCCAACATCTCCCCAGTACGTACAACATTTACTTTCAATTTCACTTTTTCCCGGCAGTTCCTCTGCAGTGGATTCCAGGAAGGGTGAGGGTGTGGACATGAGCTCATTGTCATGTGGTAGTATTGTCTTAAGGTCTCCAGGAGTATCTGTCCTTGGAGCCTAGTGGTCTGCCTCTCTTCTGTAGAGGATCAGCCACTTCTGCTGCTGGTGGATTGCATCCATTCTCGGGGATGTCAATCCTAGCTGGAGTTTTTGCAGCAGGGATGTGTGATCTGACAATCTTCTGGTTGTCAATAAATGAGTCTGGAAACTGGTGAACATTGTTCTATATGTAGAGGATCTTCAAGATCTCATCTTCACATTATTTTGTTACCGGATCATGGTGGGTCAAACTTTTTGTGTCCCACGTTATGATTTGCTTTGCACCAGATTTCTCAGTGTCTGGGCCTATTTTGGGGAAACTCGTCTCATCGAAATCAGTCTTCAAGATGTGCCTTAAATACGTTCCCCGTTTGGGGTTCTAGGTATCTTATAATTGAGGGTGAGTCAAACCCTACATAGATACCTAGACGACGTTGAGGACCCATTTGTCCTCTGTGGTGGTGCGATGGGGATTTGAACTGCGCGACCGAAGATTCTCAGATGAGAAATGTTCGGTGGCATTCCATATGCAAGTTGCATTGGAGACTCTGACCTCTAGATGGTCTTATTTTCATTTACGATGCAGCATGCAGAATTTGCATGTCACATGCATCCATAGGAAATCGGGATTTAATGGACGTTCAATCCATTGGAGTCTACTTTTCAGTGACTCTGCCGACCCATTTAGGGTATGAACATGCGGCACTTGTATGTTCATTTTCTATTCCCGTTGTTTGGCAGTACTCTTGAATTGATCGGGAGTAGGGCTGTTGACGAACGAGCTTGAATGAGCTTGAACAGGGAGCTTGGTTTTGTTCATGAGCAAAATCCATGTTCAAGCTCTGTTCGTTTACTAACCGAGCTCTAAAAACCTGTTCAAGCTTGTTCGTTAAGCTTACCGAACGAACGTAAACGAACATTTACCGAGCTTGTTCACGAGTTAGTTAATCGAACGTTCTGTTCGTTAACAAGACTTATCGAGCTTGTTCGTGAACATGTTCAAGAACATGTTCGTGAACACACAATCAATTTTGTTCATGAATAGATTTTCAATCAAACCAACGAACGTCAATTTTTTAATTAGGAATAATAATATTTAAACATAATTGCCAATGACTAAATCAATTAAATAAAAGGATTAAATATTTGCAGGACAAAAACAAACAAATCCAGTATAATAGCTCCATAGATCCCATTACAAGTATCCATTCTAGGCATAATAAAAAAATATAGTATTTGTCTAAATTTACTATTTTCGGTACATGTTCATTCACGAACACTTAACGAGCTTGTTCATGAACATCACTTAACGAGCGTGTTCACGAACACTTAACAAGCTTGTTCATGAACATAAATGAACGAACACAGTTATGTTCAAGCTCTGTTCGTTTATTAACCGAACTCTAAAAATCTGTTCAAGCTTGTTCATTAAGCTTCCTAAACGAACGTAAACGAACATGTACCGAGCTTGTTCACGAGTAGTTCGTCGAACGTTCTGTTCTTCAACAGCCCTAACCGGGAGGTATATTTCCCAACATTAACCAGACTTATTTTCTATATTTTATTGTCTGGGAAATGTGCCCGCAACATTTTTATTTTTGTGCCAATAGCTTTGAAAAAGCTAAGTTGCGGGTTTGTAGTAGACACACATACAAATATTCTGAGGATGCATTTATCAGGACAATGAAGTACTGAAATACCCCACTAGGGGGTGGATTTTATCCACATCTATCTCCTTATATTCTTTTTGAGGTAGCGTCGAGATTCTTTTTCAACTTTTCGTAGAGATGGCCTTGTAATTAGTTTTCCCTTATAGCAAGGGATGCGAGGGAATTCTCCCTTCTGAAGAATTTTCTAGTTCTTCAAGTCATACTCATAGGATAAGATGCGGTGCATCGTCACTGATCCAGGGTGGCCAAGTCTATCATGCCAGAGTAAAAACTTGGCTGATGTCGGGCACTTCAGGTGCTCCATTTTAATTTCGCTTCCTTTCTCCGAATCTTTGTATGGTTGAGGCCTGTAAGGCTCTCAAAACGTTCAAGTATGGATTTTAATCCTTTTTCTTGAGATGTTACATACAGTGATTTTTTTTCATTTACATTTGTTGTTTCCAAATAGAATCCGTTGAAACGGATGTCCTTGAAACTTAGAAAGTTTCTTTTGGAATTCGGAGAGATTAGTGCATCCTTTATTTTTGTTTCTTGTGTCATTTGGGGGCAACAGTGTTGCGTTCCCTAGATCTTCAATATGGCCTTAATGTTGGGCTTTATATTGAAAGATCGTATGTGTTTATTGTCTACTAATTAGTCATAAGAGCAGTTCATCTATTAAAAGATGAATCTAATAGGCACATGCATTTTCAGATAAATATTTTTATTCAAAACAAATTACATAATTCAAATGCTCTCATAACATAAATTATTCTCAAAACAAATTGCTAAGATAAAAATGGGGGCTAATCAAGCATGTTATCATTTTCGAAGTCGTCAATTGTAAACTTAACTGGAGCATCAGAGGTCATCAGGTTTGTTTCAGCTTTATTTTTCTTGTTCTCTTTATACAAATCCTGGAGATGCTGCGGAGTTCTGCACACTCTGGACCAGTGGCCTTTCATGCCACAACTATGGCACTGGTCTTCCCATTCCCTCTTGGGTGAGGGTGCATCATCTCTATTCTTGGCATTTCTGTGCCACGTGAACTTCCGCTCACTATCATTTCTTCGTTGCTGGACTTGGCCCCTAGCCCTTTTGTTCTGTCCCCTTTCTGTGGTCTTTCTTTTCTTTTGTTGTCTCTCTTCTTTCAAGAAGAGGAGGCGTAATGGGCTTCTGGGATGGGGCAGTGCTAGTAGGGCGCATATTGTGAGTGGCGAGGAGAAGCTCTCTGTTTTGTTCAGCCATGAGTAAACATGACAGCAGCTCAGAATACTTGGTGAACTTGCGTTCACGGTATTGCTGCATGAGTATCGCATCTTTTTCATGGAAAGACGTATACGTCTTTTCCAGCATGCGATCTTCTGAGACCTTCTCACCACACAACTTCAGGCGTGAGGTGATGCTGAAGAGTGCTGAGTTGTACTCAGCAATGGACTTGAAGTCCTGCAGTCTCAGGTTCTGTCACTCATATCTCGTCCTTGGGAGTATAACATCTCTCTAATGTTTATACCTATCCTCAATGGCGGTCCATAGCCCAAGTGGATCTTCGACCGTAAGGTACTCAGCCTTTAAGATCTTGTCCACATGGCGGCGAATATAGATGATGGCTTGCGCCTTCTCTATATCGCTAACATTTTCTTTTTGTATCACAACAGCAATGAGGGACTTAGCCCGCAGGTGAAACTTTACATCTAGCTGCCAGCTTAGATAGTTTCTACCTGATGCATCCAGCACTTCGAAATCAACGCTTGTAATTTTAGCCATTTATCTAGCAGAGCACAAACATGCATGAATTAATATTTAATCAGAGAAAACATTTTCATGCGGAGGCAATATTTAACGAAAATCTAAATGTGTGGATCGGCCAGTCCCACAAGAAAGAGTCCAAAGTCCAAAGTCCAAATTATACAAATTTGCAGCTTAAAAAGAAAAATACAACTTTGGAAACCCAGTGGGTCCCATAAGATATCTCCAGCTTCAAGCGTGGCCTCCGTCTCCATGGAAGTTGGTCTTCTTTCTTTGACATTTACATAACTTCTTCACTACAATTTCTCTCAAAAATAAAAGAAAAGTGCGGGAAATAAACTGTGGGACTAAACGGCCGATCCAAAAACCACATTTAGCCATTCATGCAGAAATATTGTGCTCATCAACATTTTCATTCACAGACATCGCAGGCAGTTATATTCACATGAGGATAAAATATTTAATCACTTAATAATTATTGGACCACTGGGCAACGTTATACACTGTTAGATTAGTTGACTAACGGCAGAGCGGTTGCATGATCTTCCTAATTATTAAGTTTTAAATATAATGCACAACCACGCATATAATATCCAACAGAATTTGCCAGTGATGTAAAGCATGTAAAGAAAAGATCATTACGATGCAAAGGTTGTATTAAGAGGGTTTTATCAATAAAATTGAATAAGAGCCCAAATTTGACATTTTCGTTGTAGGAGGAAAAGGGTTTTCCTCGTTAAATCATCCCAAATAGCCCCCAAAAGTCCCCAAAGAAACCTTATATGCCCGATAATTGGCCCATAATTTACCGTGATTTTTTCACGAATTTATAGGCCCTCAAACGCCCTTTTTAAAATTTATTTTTGGCCCAAAAAATCCTTTTTAAGGCTTGTTTATGGCCTTTGCGCCCCCTTTTCTAATTTTTTTTTCAAATTCGGCCTGCGGGCTTCAGGCCGCAGGAAAATTTTTTTTTTGTTTGAATTCGGCCCGGCCTCAAGCCCGCAGGAGAATTTTTTTTAAAATTCGGCCTGCGGGCCGAAGCCCGCAGCCGGCCTGCGGGCTTCAGGCCCGCAGGAGATTTTTTTGTAAAATTGGGCCGGAAAGCCCAATAGGGCTTCGGGGGGTGGCGGCTAGGGTTAGCCGCCGCCGCCCCCGTGGTGGCCGGAAAACCCCGTTGGGGGGCGCCCCCCAGCAGGAAGGCGGCACGCCGCCCCCCTGCAGGGGGTAACGGCTGCTGGGGGCGCCCCCCAGCAAGGGGCGGCACGTCGCCCCCCTGCAGGGGGTAACGGCGGCGGAGTGCGCCGCCGCCCCCTGCAGGGGGGACGGCGAGGGCGTGCGCCGCAGCCCCCCTGCATGGGGGACGGCGGGGGTGGGCCCCGCCCCCTAAGGGGGGACGACGGGGGTGGGCATCGCCGCCCCCCTCTGCGGGAGGGTGAGCGGCGGCCGCCGCCCCCCTCTTCTGGGGGGCGGCGGCGAGGGTGGGGGAGGGGGCTAGGCCGGCGGCGAAGCCGTCGACGGGTAAAATCTAGTGTTTACACAAAAATACAACCCTAAAAATTTGATTTTTGGGATGAAAAATTCGTCGTTTTCAAGGCGACAATTGATCCCCATATCGATCTTGCGAGATCTAGGGGTGGGGCAATCATACGTATGATTAAAAACATCGTTTTGGTGATTTTTTACCTCTATATCCGTCCTCCGGATATAGCGACGGTTGCACGAAGCCCTACGCGAATGACGACGCTCGATTGAGGAAGTCTTGCACCGCGCTCGTGGATCTCACGTCTCCTCTCGCCTTCCCCTTCGCAACGAACGAAAAAAAAATTTAAGGAAAGAAAAATTTTTAGAGGCTCGTGCTGATAACGTGTTATGAATCAACTACTGGTGGAGGAACCCACAGCCCTTTATTTATAGGCATGGTAGGAGAGTAGAAAGATAGAATACATAAATATGGGCGTAACTCTAAGATACCTGCAATCCTAACCGACTCTGGTTATTTCCATTCACAACAATATAATTTTTATTTGATTTTATTCATTTTAATTTAATCTATCGATCCAATTGTGGTGTATTGGCATAAAATGTTCCATTTTTTCAAAAATTTTGATCTTTGATTTTTCATCGGGATTTTCTCCTAACTCAGTTTAGCCTACTAATAATAGTAGTAATAATACTAATAATGATAGTAATTTTGATTCAACAACTCTTTTTATTTATAAAGAATGAAATGCAAAAAAAATAAAGAAAAATATGCCCTTTTAGGCAGTGGATGATGATGATGCTACTACAACCACTTTCGTTTAGAAATTCTACAAGATTTATTTACAAGAACAGAGAATGTGGAACAAAATAGAAAGAAAACAAAATATCATAGATATGGTACTTGATTTGTTCGTGACTACTTGCATAAATCGGAACGGGTTTTCAATGAATTGATGCTAGAGTCGAGTTTAATGCAACATATTAGCAAAGTATGCCCTAAACATATTTTTATGGGAGTTTATATAATTTATATCTACTTAGATACATGTATGGCATGTGCATGCATATGATATCTATTTTTAGCATCCGATATGACACCCGATATTTTGTCAATATCCTCGAAATATTTCTGATATCCGCTATCCGATATCATATTTTTCAAACCGATATGTGATCGATATCCGATATGCGATCAATATCCGATATTTAGAACATTGAAGTTGGTGAACCCATTATAAAATAGTTGGACTTAAGTCGTTGGGCTTGGGTTATAGAAGCAAGAGGGAATCTTATTTCACATGTGAGAGGGTTTATTACAACTTTCCCATCTCTAGGTATGGAAGTCTTAGTGTAGCAAGCAAGAAAAGAGAGAAAGAGGGAAAGAAGTTAGGGCATCTCAATGTGCTTCTTTGGATTGAGATTTCAACATTTTTCATATCATTTTGGTAAAAATTTGCATCCCACTTGTGGTTAGGCGGTGCTTTCGCAAATGGGTTATGGGGTTTGAAGCAAGAGAGGTAACCCTTATATTTTTCTAATTTAGTTTCTTGGTTCCTCAAGTTTATGTCAGCTTGGAGGAGATTGGGGTTGTTATAGTTGCATGTCACATTGTGTTTATAGTGAAAATATCTTACTTGGTTTGATGGATGTAGGCTCGGGTTACGACTGAACCATGTAAATTTTGATTTCTTTCGTGTGGTTGTTTATTGCTATTTCTTATTCTGTAAAGTTTAATCCATTGTAGCTTACTAGATCTTAGGTGGGGATTCTCTTTTATCCTTGGCAAATTATTATCAGAGCTTGGTGTTTGTTATGCACATAATGTTTATGGAATCGCTTGAAAGATGGATTAGTCTCTTCTTGTGTGTCAGCAATAAATAGTAGAACAAATCGTATGATAAGTCACTATAGGACTAAGTGAATGATCTTGAAGCTAAAAATGATGAATCTTCTGTATCGTAAATATTTGTATTAACTGTAGGAAGGTGATGGTGCAAAGCATTAGGATATGACCGATCATAAGGGGAAGAAACTTGATCGGAAGGCTATTGAGTTCATTTGGCAATAGTTACCTGACTCTGTTTTTTGGGAAAATACCTGACTCTGTTTCCCACAATGTTTCCATAGAAAGTTCGGCATATGCTTTATGAAAGAAATTGAAGGCTTTATGAAAGAAAGATGTCAAGCAACAAGATGTTATTGATTCAAAAGCTTGTGAATATGAAATGCATGTAAGATCCTTCAATAAATAAGCATATGAAGGAGTTTCAAAATGTCTTCAAAATGTCATTAACCAACTCTCCTCTATGAAGATTACTCCTGAAGATAAGTTGCAAGCACTGTTGTTGCTAAGTTACTTACCAGATAGAAGACATTGGTGATTTTCTTTAGAAATTTCACTCTGAATGGTAATGTCACAATAAGTTTTGACAAGTAGTTTGTTGAATGAAGTGTTGAGAAGAATGATTATTCACATTTGGATGCATTGATCATTCAAAATAGAGAGGTTAAAGTTTAAGAATGTGCTTGCTCGAAGCCAAGAAGCAAGTTTAGGCCAAGAAGTAATATCACATGCTACCATTGTAATGAGGTTGGAAAGTGAAGAAAACTTTCTTTTTGGGAGGAAAAAATCAAAATAAAGGGATAAATGAATCCAAGTCGGACTCCAAAAAGAACACGACAATGAACTTGAAGGAGATAAAGTAATTGTATCCACTTGTGATGAATTAAGACGTTAAGTTACGTGTCATGATACAAATTAAGTGACTGACATAGAAACCTCATATCATGATTCTCTAAGGAGGGTTTCTTTACATCATATAAGCAGAGTAACTGGTGTAATGAAGATGGGTAAAAAAACACTTCATAAATAGTTGGTGTTAGTGTCATTCATATTAAGACCAATCGTGGTTATAAGTTAATGCTCAAAGATGTACCATATGTACCAGATCTTTGCATCAATTTTACATCGGTCAGAAAACTTGATGAAGACGATAACGTAAATGTGTATGGTGATTATACTTAGAAACTCACCAAAGTGTCTTTTGTTGCTGCAAGAGGTAAGAGATGTTGCACTCTACAAGAAGCAAGCAAAATTATGTGTGCCAGGTGAACTCAACAAAGAAGAACTGTATGTTTGTGGCACCGATGGCTAGGTCAAGTAAGTAAAAAAAGTCTACAAGTTCTTACAAGGGGTAATTTTATTTTCGACATGGAACGTGTGCATCTTGATACTTATGTTCATTATGTAGTTATTAATCAGCATAGAGTTAGGGCTGAGAATGAGCCGGACCGGGCCAAACAGATGCCCAATTCAAATGGGCAGGCTTTCGTGCCAGCCCAAAACCCATATGGGCTTTTTTAAGAATGTCCAAATAGGCATAAATCGGGCTTTGGGCCAGCCCATTGTGCCTATCTTGATTAGAAAATTATAGAAAATAATCTCTTTTTTTCTTGCAGCATCGCGATCTTGCAGCATCACTCATTGGTACTTTTTTGATCTCGGAGCAGACAACTGTGATACGACCTACCTGTCAAATCTTAGTTACTTGAGCTCCGGTGCTCACCCTAGTGGTTGAATCATCCGACTACCTCAATGGAGGCCCAGATTCGAATCCAACTACCTCATATCTCCTTTAAATTTTCTTTATTTCCCATCTTTTAGGGCTTTGATGAATACCTGGCTTCTCCGTGTTCAGGGTAAAGCGATCAAGACGAGTGTACACATGTTCCACGACACATGTTTCCTGCTTTCCGATGGATAAAAAATCTTAGTTGCTTAAAGTTTGGCCCAAATTTATGTTACTATGTAATACGACCTAACTGTCAAAAAATACTTAACAGGATTCACATGTGATATATCCTCAACTATGTTTATTGAAAATTTTTAAATAAATGAAATGAAATGAAGTTGATAGTACGTGCATAGCACGTGTTGGTAAAACGAAAAAAACAGATAACTCACCGACCAGTTTAATTATAAGAAAATACAAATTTAACTCAATATTTGAGTAAATCTTAATATTTGCATGGCAAAAATTTGGATCGCATTCGCATCGAATACTTTCTTTTGCATCTTGCTCTCTACATCTACTCAATTCTTTATTCTTTCGTTCAATCGATTTCACGTCCCGATTTCGGTTTTTTGGTATGATTTTTCTCAGGGGCCAAATTCTATGAAATGAGAATGTGAGGGTTTGACCTGAGAGCAGGGAGAAGACGATAGATTACAGAGGTTTCGATGTGGTTCATATTAATCGGATTGGGCTCCATTTTCTCCTCGTTTTCATCTCTGCAGCCGTCGAGAGCTAGGCATCGGGCTTTAAAAGCAGCAGGGTATGCCTGATTCTTGACCCGATCGGGCTTTGGGAAGGTCCGATTCTTGGCCCGAAAAATCTATTTCGTTAAAATTTCGGGTTTGGGCAGGCCCGATACCCAATCGGGCCAGTATTTGAGGCGGGTTATTCGGGCCTGCCCAATTGGGCAGTGGGCTACCCGAACCCATTCACATCCATACATAGAGTTTTCTTCTCTAGAAAAGCTTCTCATAGAAAGTTAAATATTTTGGATTTGGTTTATTCCAATGTATGTGGTCCTGTGAAAGACAGAAGTTTTGGTAATGCTATGTATTTTGTTACTTCTATAGATAATAATAGCTGGAAAGTTTGGACACATGCTTTGAAGAGCGAATAACATTTGTTAGAAGTATTCTTCCAATTTCATGCCATGATTGATAAGCAAACCGAAAAGTCTCAAGTGTATTCTGACAGATAATGATGTTGAATATATTAGGGTGTTTGATGCATATTGGAAGATGCACGGTCTTTGGTATAAAAGAACCATTTCAAAGACTTCTGACCAAAATAATGTTGTTGAGAGGATTAATAGAACAATTATTGAAAGAACTAGATATATGATTCCCAATGCAAAGTTGTTAAACCTTTTGCACATGGAGGCAATGATGATGGTGGTGGATCTAATCAATATGTCATTGACGGCTTTTTTGAATAAATAATATTCTGGAAAGAGTGTGTAGTGATAAAGATATTTCTTATAAGTACTTGAAGATATTCGAATGGCATTCATATGTTCATGTACCAAAAAATAAAAGATCCGAGCTTAATAGGAAGACAAAGCAATGCATCTTCTTAGGGTATTCATATTATAGGTTTGGTTATAAGCTATGGGATCTGGAAAATTAGATGATTAGGAATTGAGATATGGTCTTTCTTGAAGACCAAACACTTAAATAATTTAAGAATAATGATGTTACTTAATCTTGTTCGGATGATTTGGTTGATTTGGATCTATTTCCTTCTTCAATGGTTCATGAAGACGGATGAAATGTTCAAGAAGATAATGGTAACAATACTAGTGATAGAGCTTCTACCTTCGATGTTGCTCATGATGAAGAGGGGGAGCAAATAACTAATGAGCCATATGATACACTACAAATTCAGTGATCTACACTAGAGCGGCAACCTTTAAGGTGAATATTTTGTTTGCCCATGGAGGTAAACCAAAATGATATGATGAAGCTTGTGATTGTGATCAAAAAGAGTAGTAATTGAAAGTTAGAAAATCAAGGACTCACATAATAACCACACATATAACTTGATGAAACTACCAGGTGGTAAGAGAGCTTTGAAGAAGTGGGTGTTCCACTCGAAGCATGACACGAATAGTTCACATCCAAGATATAAGATAACGTCGGTTGTGAAGGGTTTTGGCCAAAAGAAAGACGACGATATTTTCTCACAAATTATAAAAATATCATCACATTGTGTTAGGTAGCTGCTACTATCAAGTTATCAACATAGCAATTGAGCAATTGGATGTCAAGATCATGTCTTCCACAGTGATGTAGAGGAGGAGATCCACATAGAGCAACCCAACAGTTTTAAGGTCATATGCAAAGGGCGTTTAGTTTGCAAATTGAAGAAAAAATTTTATGGCCTCAAACATGCTCATCAGCGATGGCATAGAGAATTTGGTTTATTCACGATTAACTCAAGGATACAAAAGAACAGTCCCGGATCATTGTGTCTTCATGAAGAGATTTGGTGGTGATGATTTCACAATCCTCTTGCTTTATATCAATGTTATGTTGATTCGTGGGCTTAACAAAACCAAAATTGACAAGTTGACAAAAGAGTTGAAAATGTCTGTGATGAAAGACTAGGAACCAATAAGAAAATTTTTGGCTATAGAAATTTCTCATAATAAGAAAGTAAGTTATTGTTGCTACAATAGATATACAGTGGAAAAAATGCTCCCAAGGTTTGTCATGGAAACACAGGTTGGTTCTTCACTTGCGGATCACTTCAAATTGAACTTAAGTAATATCCTTCCAGCTTAAAATAAGATGGCTTAAAATAAGATGACATTAAAAACGTTCCTTACAAATCAGCTGTTGGTTTAAAATGATGTGTACAAGGCTTGACATTGCACATGTCGTTAGTATGGTTAACTGATTCTTTGCAAATCTTATAAAAACAGTGGGCGACGGTAAAATGAATTTTTCAGTATCTTCATGGCACCTTAAAGAAATGCTTATACTTTGGCGGTGGAAATCAAGTGTTGGTTGCATACATGGATGCGCATATAGCCACTGATATTGATACTACAAAGTCTACATCATGGTATTTGATTACTTTTACACAAGTATAGTATCATGACAATCCAAGTTGCAAAAGTATGCTACATTATTCACTACAGAGGCCGAGTACATAACGATTACTAAAGCTTGCAAGGAGTTGTAGATGAAGAGATGCTGTAAAGAATTAGACATGAAACGAAATCGTTATGCTGTGCATTATGATAGTAAAAGTGGCATCCACTTGAGTAAGAATCTAAGTTTTCATTTGAAGTTGAAGCATAGAGATATAAGGTATCATTGGATACAAAATGTGCTTAATATAAAATTATTGGAGCTAGTAAAGATCCACAACAATGATGACAAAAAGCTTACCAAAAGAGAAGCAAATGTTTTCCTAGAAGGTGACCAATATGGTTGCTTCTTTAGTGGTGTTGGTGGTCTCTCACCATGGGCAAGGAGGGGAAGTTTGTTGGATTTAGGTACATACATATGATGGGTCCAATCAAATGTGAAATCTTAGTGTTTGATTCAAGAGAAATCCAACTTATCCTAATTTGATGGACACGCTTTAAATTGGGTTGAATTCAAGTCATTAGAGATGGATTATATAAACAATACGGAATCTCATTTTACTTGCGGGAGTGTTTACTATCATTCTCATCTCCAACTATGAAAGTCTTAGGTGTGGAGAGCAAGAAAGGAAAGAAAGATGGAAAGAACGGGCTTCTCAAGCTGCTCAATTAGATTGAGATTTCAACATTTTCATATCAACTTGGTTAAGGTTTGCATTCTACTTATGGTTAGAATATGCTTTTGCAAGTGGGTTCTACCATTTGAAACAAAAGAGTTAACTGATGCGGACGCATCGCCTGATCCACCGGCCCTTGAGGATGCGGGTCCACCCATTGTGACATACGTGAGGCGTAGGAGGCGCAGGATCGTCACGTAGTGAGTTTAGTGGGTCAAGGGGTATTTTAGTCTCTTCAGGCTAAATTAGTAAATCCCCGTTTTCTATTTAATTAGGGCTAGCCGACATTGTTAGGGCTATGCTTATTTTGTTGAAGAACATCCTTAGGCATCTTGCGAAGGATCTTTAGGCTTTTTATCCGTTCAAGTAAAAGCTAGGAGATCGAGTTCGTCTCGAAGGAACTCAATTATCTTTGTTCTTCTTCAAATTCTCAAATAAAAATTCCTCTTTTTAATTTTTCCTCTTTTAAAATATGATTTTTATTGATTCGATCCATCGGATCGTATCAAATTGGTATCAGAGCTATAGATCCAAATGGTGGCAAGCACTCGATCGAAGGCGGATTTGATCGATGAGAAGATTCAAGGGCTACGTGAGGATCTCAATCGGGAGATCGAAGAACGGTTCGAGGGATTGAAGAAAACGGTGGGGGAATCACTCAAGGATCACGCTCATTCGCAAGAAGACATCCAGATCGAACTTCGTGAGATGATGATGGACGCCGTGCAACAAGGCCGAGATCTCCGAGAATTGAAGGCGATGATACAAGCCCTCACGGTGGCGAAAGAAGGAGATCGAGGCAAGGGGATCCAAGAGGGGGGGATTCTACCCTAGAATCGGCCTCCCTAGAGCAAGCGCGGTCGACGGCGGAGTTTTCACACCAAGGCGACGCCGCGGAAGAGACGAGGATGACGGCGCGGCCAACCCTAGACCCGCGCGGGCCTGTTTCACAAAAAACAGACCCTCGCAGGTCTGTTCAGACCACGGCAGGCCCTATTGGGCCTGCCCAGGGGCCGGCGGCCCAACCCAGGCCTCCCCAGGCCTGGGCGAGGCCGCCCGGCCAACCGGGGGCTTCGGCTCCCCCGGCGAACTCTCCCAGGCCTTTCCCAGCCTGGGCGAGCCCGCCGGGGCCACCGGAGGCCTCGGCCGACCCTGGCGGGGGCTGGGTGCAGGCGGCACCCCCCGCCAGGGGCGCTGGAGGTGCGGCACCCCCATCCGGGGGTGCGGAAGGGCCGACTGGCCATTTCGGGGGCCCGGCGAGCTGGGCCGGGCCTTCCGAGGGTTTGGCGGGCTGGGCCGCCCCTCCTGGGGGCCGGCGACTTCGTCTCGACCCTTTGGGGGTGTGGCGGGGTTCGTATCCCACTCTGGGGGAACTTCGGGGACAGGAGGTTGTGGATGGGCCTCGGGGGCGGCTATTGGGATCCCCGCGGGCCAATTTTGGAGAGCAGAGACCATCCCACCTGGGCCGAGGCCCGTTTTCACACGACCACCAGAGTTTCCAGGGCACCACTATCAGCCCGAAGCATGTGAGATGCCCGCATGGCCGGAGGAGTTGTACGGGGTTGACGGGGGAGGCCCCATGGAGGCTAGGGGTGGCGGTTTGGTTCGGGAAGGTGACCGTGGAGGGGATAGAGTGCAACAGGGAGACATCAACGCGGACCGGCGGTTGATGAAGCTGAAGATGCCGACCTTCGATGGCACCGATCCCGACGGGTGGATATATCGAGCGGAGAGATATTTTCAGGTGATGGGGCTGACGGAGCAGGAGGTCCTAAGGCCATCGGGATCTATTTTGAGGGGAAGGCTCTAGCATGGTACCTGTGGAAGATAGCACGGTCCCCTTTTCACACATGTGAGGAGCTGTCAGCACTGATCGTGGATCGATTCCAGGAGACAGCAGGGAGGATTTCTACGAACAGCTGTCGGCCATGAGGCAGGAGGGGACAGTGAGGGACTATGTAAAGAGATTTGAGATGCTGAATAACCGGGTGAAGGGGGAGACCGACGAGGTGATGATCGGGAACTTTATGAGGGGGCTGAAGCCTTCGATACGAGCTGAGTTGCGGATGCAGAGCCCAGCGTCCTTGGAGGATGTCCTCTGCTTGGCCCATAAAGCGGAGGAGAAGCATACGGAGGAGAGGAGGATACGGGGAGCCTGGGGGCAAAGTTCCCGCCCTATCCCACCAGCAGCGGCAAAGAGGGCACCTGCAGCTGCTCCTGAGACTCGAGGAGAGGGCCATCCAGCTACCCTGGGGCGGCGAATGATGAGGCTGAGGTGAGAGAGAAGCGGGCCAAGGGTTTGTGCTTCCGTTGCGACGAGAAGTTCACCCCTGGGCACAGATGTGCGAGCCGCCTACTGCAGATCACCATGGTACCCGACGAGGAGGGGTACGTGTGTGAGGAGGAGGAGCCACTGGTAGAGGAGGAGAAGTCTCACCTAGACTTCGCGAAGGTTTCCCTGAACTCTGTGGTGGGGTTCACACCGAACCACACCATGAAGTTATCAGGACAGCTGGGAGACACAACGGTGACGGTACTGATATACAGTGGGGCCACCCACAATTTCATTTCCAGCAGAGTGGTGGAGCGGCATGGGCTGCAGCTGAGCACCCTGGAGAAGTTTACCGTATTGTTGGGGATCGGAAAGATGGAGGAGAGCAATGGGCTCTGCAAGGGTTTGTGCCTGACCTTGCAGGGAGTGCAGATCATGGAGGACTTCTTACCATTGGAGCTGGGAAACGTGGATATCATATTAGGGGTGCAGTGGCTGAAGAAGTTAGGGGACATGAAGGTGAACTTAAGCTCCTAATGATGGAGTTCCAAGATGGAGATCGAACCGTCGTACTGACAGGGGACCCGACCCTTTGTTTTTCCTTAGTGACCTTCAAGGCCATCACTCGGGCGCTGCGAGACGAGGGAGATGGGTTCCTGGTGGAGTATCAGGGGATGACAGCTGAGGGGGAGCAGCAGTAGGAGGAGACAGCAGCGGATGTTGAGCAGGTACTAGAGCAGTACCAGGAGGTCTTTCAGGACCCGCAAGGGCTACCACCGTCCAGGGGGCAAGAGCACGCGATTGTATTGCGTGATGGAGCAGCACCGGTGAGTGTGCGACCGTACCGGTACCCGCATGTGCAGAAGGACGAGATTGAGAGGATGGTGCGGGAGATGCTGCAGGCTGTGATCATCCAGCCAAGTGTGAGTCCTTTTTCGAGCCCAGTCTTGCTGGTCAAGAAGAAGGACGGGAGTTGGAGATTCTGCGTCGATTACCTGACGCTGAATAAGGAAACTGTCGCTGACAAGTTTCCTATTCCGGTGATCGACGAGCTATTGGACGAGCTTCATGGAGCGGCGATCTTTTCGAAGATCGACTTGAGGGCAGGAAACCACCAGATCTTGATACGGCCAGAGGATGTGCCGAAGACTGCCTTCCACACCCACGAGGGGCATTACGAGTTCAGAGTCATGCCATTCGACTTGACGAATGCCCCCTCTACTTTCCAGGCCTTGATGAACAATGTCTTCCAGCCCTTCCTGCGGAGGTTCATTCTCGTATTCTTTGACGATATTCTCGTCTACAGCAGGAGCTTGAGGGAGCATTTGGACCACTTAGAGGTGGTCTTCCGGGAGTTGTTGGCGCAGCAGTTGTTTGCCAACCGGAAGAAGTGCAGTTTCGGCCAGGAGAGGATCGAGTACTTAAGGCATGTGGTGTCGGCAGAGGGGGTAGCGGCCGACAGGGCGAAGATAGCGGTTATGCTGGATTGGCCGGTCCCTACGACACTGCGAGCTCTTCGGGAATTTTTGGGTCTGACTGGCTATTATCGGATGTTTGTGAAGGGGTACAGCACAATAGCCTGGCCCCTCACCGAGCAGCTCAAGGACAGGTTCCATTGGGGGGAGGAGGCCACCAAGGCTTTTCAGGCCTTGAAGGTGGCGATGACGACGGCACCAGTTCTTGCCTTGCCAGATTTCAGCCTATCTTTCGTGGTGGAGACTGACGCTTCAGGATATGGATTGGAGGCGGTGCTTATGCAGAAGGGACGGCCCATAGCCTATTTCAGTCAGGTGTTGTCTGCTAGAGCGCGGCTGAAATCGGTGTATGAGCGGGAATTGATGACCATTGTCTTTGCGGTGACGAAGTGGCGGCCCTATCTGTTGGGTCGGGAGTTCGTGGTCAGGACGGACCAAAGGAGCCTCAAGTACCTTTTGGAGCAACGATTGGTTACTGAGGAGCACCAGCGTTGGTTGTCCAAGCTGGTGGGGTACCGATTCGACATCGAGTACAGGCCGGGTTGGAGAACAAGGCAGCTGATGCCTTGTCTCGACGGGAGAAGAGCGAGGACTTGAGGGCTCTGTTGCGACCGATATGATTGGACTGGGAGCCTATTTTTCAGGAGGCGAAGAGTGATGATGAGCTGAGACGGATCCGAGAGTTGCTGCAGTAGGGAAAGGAGGGGCCGACCAGGTATTCCCTACAGGGGCGCAGACTGCTTTACCAGGGGAGGTTGGTGCTACCGCGGGCCTCAGATTTATACCAGTCCTATTTCAGGAGTTCCACAGGTCGGCGACTGGAGGCCATTCGGGGTTACAGCAGACGTACCAGAGGATGGCTAGGGAGGTGTGCTGGCCCGGGATGCGGAGGAGGGTTGCCCAGTTAGTAGCTGCTTGTGACGTCTGCCAGCGTCACAAGTATATGGCCATGGCCCCAGCCGGACTCATACAGCCGTTGGAGTTGCCAGAGAGGGTCTGGGAGGAGGTCTCGATGGATTTCATTGACGGGCTGCCCCGTTCCGAGGGATATACGGTGATCCTCGTCGTAGTAGACCGCCTGAGTAAGTATGCCCATTTCATACCTTTGAGGCATCCTTACACAGCAGTCTCGGTGGCCACAGCATTCATATGGGAGGTAATACGTTTACATAGGATACCGGGATCCATAGTGTCCGACAGGGACAAGGTCTTCTTGAGCGGATTCTGGCGGGAGCTCTTCAGGGTACAGTGTACGGTCCTTAAGAGGAGTACGGCGTACTACCCGCAGACGGACGGGCAGACCGAGGTGGTGAACCGCTCTATAGAGACTTATCTGCGGTGCTTCGCGTCGGAGACACCTCGACAGTGGCACAGGTGGTTGGCGTGGAAGGAGTACTGGTACAACACATCGTACCACTCAGCAGCAAGGACGACCCCCTTCAGGATCCTCTATTGGCGAGACCCACCATCCTTGCTGCGTTTCGGTGACAGGCAGACACTGGTGTCACAGGTGAAAGCTTACATGGGAGACAGAGATGCTATGTTGGAGGAGCTACGGCGACATCTTATGAGGGCTCAGCAGGTGATGAAGACCCGGGCAGACGGCCACCAGAGGGACGTCCACTTTCAGGAGGGCGATATGATGTATCTTAAGCTGCGGCCCTATAGGCAGAAAACATTAGCTCGGAGGCAGAATGAGAAGCTAGCAGCTCACTACTACGGTCCCTACCAGATTGCGGCCAAGATTGGGAAGGTGGCGTATCGGCTACACCTGCCACCTTCCTCGACGATACATCCGGTGCTCCATGTGTCGCAGCTACGGAGGGCGATTGGAGACCAGTCAGCCACGTCGACTCTGCCACCTACACTGACGGAGGACATGGAGGTATTGCTCGAGCCCTTGGATGTGCGGGCAGTTCGTCAGGGACCGCGACGACGAAAAGAGGTGCTGATCTACTGGGTGGGCCTGCCTGATTGTGACGCCACATGGGAGGCATATGACGTGGTCCGGGAGCAGTTTCCAGATTTCCACCTTGAGGACAAGGTGGCTCTTTTAGCGGGGGGTATTGATGCGGACGCATCGCCTGATCCACCGGCCCTTGAGGATGCGAGTCCACCCATCGTGACATACGTGAGGCGTAGGAGGCGCGGGATCGTCACGTAATGAGTTTAGTGGGTCGAAGGGTATTTTAGTCTCTTCAAGCTAAATTAGTACATCCCCGTTTTCTATTTAATTAGGGCTAGCCGCCATTGTTAGGGATATGCTTATTTTGTTGAAGAACATCCTTAGGCATCTTGCGAAGGATCTTTAGGCTTTTTATCCGTTCAAGTAAAAGCTAGGAGATCGAGTTCGTCTCGAAGGAACTCAATTATCTTTGTTCTTCTTCAAATTCTCAAATAAAAATTCCTCTTTTTAATTTTTCCTCTTTTAAAATCTGATTTCTATTGATTCGATCCATCGGATCGTATCATTAACCCTTGTATTTTCATTTTATTTTCTTAATTCCTCAAGCGTGTGCTAGCTTGAATGAGAATGATATTGTAGTTGTATCTCTCCTCGTGTTTATAGTAAAAGAGGCTCCCTTGCTTGGTTTGGTGAATGTAGGCTCAGGTTGTGGCTGAACCATGTAAAATTTGATTTCTTATTTATAGTTGCTTGTTGCTATTTTGTATTTTGTAAGTTTAATCCATTGTATCTCACTAGATCTTGGGTGGGGATCATCTTTAATTCCCAACACCACTCTCTTTCCGTTGGTTGGACCATTGCAACTTTAGGCATTTCTATAATTATAACCACAAAGAGCATGAGTCAAGTCAAACAAACAAGATAAAGAGTGCAGTCTCCCACTCAAACTAACAATGTAAAGAATAACTCTCCCACAGGGCAAATATGTGTAATTTACCTTAAATTTGATTGGATGATTATATATAACAGAGAAAAAGATGGATTAAGTAATTTTATGCACTTAAGTTTAGGCATGGCAATTAATGAATCGGGAATAGAGCAAACGATGTTGTTCATGGAAAGTGATGCTGAATTAAGACCTGCTCTGTAGTCATTCAATTCATTATGATGAACAATTAATAATAATGAACAGGATAAACAAACCTCAAAATTCTAGACAAAGCAAGGAATAAAATCTAGTGGTTAATGTGGCGTATAAATAAACATAGAAAACCCGATCAGAAGTAATAAACAAGATCAACTGGTTAAGGCAGAGGGTGAATAAACCTACACAAACAAGACAAAAGCCAGGAACAAAATGGATGATGAATAAATCTCATGAAACAGGTTTATGTAGTCATAAAGGAACAAACACGAAGAGTGTAATCATGCATCTTGCTCGTGAATGGAACAAGGGAGTTCGTTCATGTATCTCGACTGCTGCCAGTTAAATAGGAAGATAAACAATTTCAAGATCCTAATGGCATCGATTGTTTGATGATACAGAGGAATCATGTATTCTTGAACCATCACGAGACTTGTTTATGGTGTGGATTTGGTTACTCGAATCGTGACGTCATCCTTAGATTCCTGTTTGTGGTATATGCTTTGTTTATTCCCGACTTAATTTGCAAAGAATTTTCAATATTATTAATATTGTATATATGTTGCTCACACTTGACCAATCCCAATTCGTGTCAGCATTGGGATAAATGTCTTCATTGATCACACTATGAATTATGGGCCCAGTGTGCGCAATAAGCTGACATCTCTGATTGGTAAACAACAAGTCAGGGAAAAATTTGTTGATATTGACGTTTCTAGACTAAAATGATAATGATGGCTTTGTGAAATAGTTGTGACCATTCAGGTATCATGTTTAACCTCAATTACAATGGGTATGCTCTAAGTAGAACAGTTACTTAACCCATGAAGTTCTGCCCGTATTGGACACGCCAACACCCCATACC
This sequence comes from Scilla litardierei, assembly GCA_030789695.1. Taxonomy (NCBI): domain Eukaryota; kingdom Viridiplantae; phylum Streptophyta; class Magnoliopsida; order Asparagales; family Asparagaceae; genus Scilla; species Scilla litardierei. Next base: position 38,048,995 of record CM061133.1, read on the forward strand.
AAAAATCGACACTCCTTAGACACGTGTTAGGCACTTTTCAAATGTGCTCTTAAATAATATACAATATTCTCTAGTTTAGATCCTTTAGACCACGTTGTGGAAACATGTGAGACATGTCCAACATGACTCATGCACTTCTATCTTCACATAATGTATTTTTATATTTGAAATGTTATTTAATTGTATGTATATATCAAGGACTATCCCTTAATGGAAAAGGCTGTAAAAATAGTTAAAAATATAATGATTCATGAGTTTAGATATATTTCAATACAAAAATCAAGGCACTAAGCTACTCTATAGGAAGTTCAAGGGTCATGTTGCGGCCGGTATTTGGGAAGAGGGGCATTTGGGTAAAATGACTTTTGGAGGGTGTTTGGCTATTTAAGGGGGTTGAGCCGGCCCTAATTCTTATGCGAAAATTGAGAGAGTATTTTATTTTATCAAATTGGTATCAGAGCGGTTGATCCATGGCGAACACGCGAGCAACGGAGCGGATTGAAGTTTTGGAAGGGAAGGTTGAGAGGATTGAAGCCCAAATCAGTAAGGGTTTCATCGATCTAAGGAAAGAAGATGCGGTGATGGCCGCGGAGATCCGGAAGGAGATGAAGGAAAATCAAGAGAAGACGGAGGCCAAGATGAAAGAGATGAAGGAGATGACGGAGGGGAAATTTGCGGAATTGACGGAAGCCATAGCGGCCTTGACCGCTCATCTCATCCCAAAGGCGGATCCAAGCAAAAAGGAGCCACCTTTGGCGAAGGACAAAGGTAAAAAGGCAATTTTTTTTAAGAACATCCGGGTTTTGACGACGAAGGAGGCTTTGACCAAGAAGACAACGCGTGGGGGACCCACCAAGACCACGCACCGCCGCGCCGTGAAGATCAAGTGACCGGGGGAGGTTTTCCGACTCAGCGGCACCCCCCGACCACCCCGGCTTGGCCGCCGGCCCCCCCAAAATGTTCCTGGGGGGTCGGCGAACCCCAGCGTGGGCGGCAGAGGGCCGCCAGGGGCCTGGGAGGGGCGGGCGACCCTGCCGCCCCCCTGGCAGCCTCGGCGGGTTATTCCGCCGCCGCCTGGGGCCCGCCGGCCCAATTCCAGGGCCGGCCGGCCCAGGCGGCGACCTGGGGGGCCTCGGCAGACCCCCAGGGGGGACCCGAGGCCCACCGGATCTCTGGGGGGGCCCAGCGACCCCCCAGGAGGCCCGACAGCCTTTCTCGACGACTTTTCGACCTCCGGGAGGCCCGCCCGAGGTCCGTGGAGCTCAGTTTGGGGGTTTACAGCCCTATGGAGGACCTGGCGGAGGATTTCAGCAGAACGGAGGCCACCAGCAGATCACAGGGGGGCCACCGACTCAGCCCCCACCCTTTGGGGGGGTTACGGGAGACTGGAGAGCGCACCAGGACCCCCCAGGAGGCCACCAGGCGGAGTTTGGGCACCCTCTGGGAGACTGGCAGGGACATGGAGCAGGGGGAGGCCACCGTGAGCGGGCTGAGGCTTATTTTCCAGACAGGAGACAGGGATACCAGCTCAGGGGAGGTTTCCAGCCGCAGGAGAGAGGTGGATTCGCTGGCGAGAGGCGTCTGAGGAAGCTGGAGGTGCCTGTTTTTGAGGGAGGCGACCCAGACGACTGGCTGTACCGGGTGGAGAGGTACTTGGAGGTGTCCGCTGTCCCAGGGGAGGATTGGCTACGGGCGATAGGGGTTTGCCTGGAGGGAGAGGCTTTGGGCTGGTTCCGTTGGACCGATCAGCAGCGGCCTTTTCAGACCTGGGCTGAGTTTACTACGCTCTTAACGGAGCGATTTGGAGGAGGTCCGACTGGCGGCGTGTTCGAGAGACTGTACTCGCTGAAGCAGGAGGGGAGCGTGGGAGATTACATCAAGAAGTTTGAGTCGCTCTGCCACCGAGTTCGGGGAGTCTCTGAGGAGTCTCTGGAGGGCTGTTTCATGAAGGGGCTGAAGCCCACGGTGCGGTCGGGGCTGAGACAGTTTGAGCCCGTTGGTCTGCGCGTGATGATGACGCGGGCCAGGAAGGTGGAGGATCACCAGGAGACAGAGCGGAGAGCCCGCGGGACGTGGGGAGGCTCTACCTTTCGAGGGCCGGATCCTGGAGGAGGACAAAAGGGGGCCGCAGGAGGGGCAACACCCACTGACGGCTCAGTGGTTACCAAGGAGAAGGGGATGGAACTACGACCTGGGGGACAGACACGAAGAATGACCGAGGCAGAGATTCGAGACAAACGGACCAAGGGCCTGTGTTTCAAATGCGACGAGAAGTTTACTCCTGGACACCGGTGCGGGAATCGTACTCTTCAGATCCTGATAGTGAATGACGAAGAAGAGGGAGAAGAGAGTGTGATAATGTTGGAAGCTGGCGTGGACAATGATCAGGAGCACCTGCGCGTGGAGTAGCGGAACATACCCTTCACGCACCACCTTGAGGACAAGGTGGTTTTTTCCGGGGCGGAGTAGTGTTGCGGCCGGTATTTGGGAAGAGGGGTATTTGGGTAAAATGACTTTTGGAGGGTGTTTGGCTATTTAAGGGGGTTGAGCCGGCCCTAATTCTTATGCGAAAATTGAGAGAGTATTTTATTTTATCCCTTAGATTAATTGTATTAGGATTTCGGCTTTTCCCCCTAGGTTAAGAATTGTCTTCTAGTTATTAGTTAGCGAGTAGATTATTGTATTAGGGTTCCCTTTTAATTGTGAGATCTGAAATTGCAATAAAAATCCCATTTTTATCTTCAAATCCCTAGTGGATCGCATCAGGTCAATGTACATTCCTTTTCCAAATTCATTAAAACATGTGATAGGCTGTAATCATTGTATGTGTTAATTATTATGTGCTTAGAAATATATGTGAACTTTTAGCTGTGTGGACATGTTTATATTTGAAATGTAGATATGCACACTTTCTTTCATGTTTATACATGTTTCAATGTATTGTTTCTGTGTCCACATGTCCTATATTTTAAGGAATTGCCATGATGCATACCCATGTCTGTGTGGTGTCTCTCTGTCATGTGTACATGTCCATGCTTCCCAAGGTATACTCTCTTTTTCACTGAAACTGCCTTGTGGGTTTGTGCCTCTTACCTTGCCTTGCACATTCATAACAGAACAAATAAAATAGCCACTATAAGAGGCCAACCACTAGATTCATGTATTAATTGATACAGCACAAACTTTTCAATCAAACTCATTGTGGTGCTACAAATAGTTTTCCTTACAGTCTCAATTTGTTGCACGGGAGTCGTCTTCCAATGAGGACACATGGAGTCAAATATGACAATTAGCCAAAATCAAAACATAGTTGAGTAGTTGAGTTAGCCATTGTAAAAAAAACAAATATGGATTTAAATATGGTTTACCACATGAACTAACCAATTGTGTCAAGTTTCAAACAACGCACAAAGCAATCGATTTTTCAGAGAAAATTCAAGAGATACTTGATCAAATGAATGTTCATTCAATAAATAAAATGTAATGTATTTATACGAGTACAAACAAGTCTTGGATTCAGATCATATTTGTGCATGAACCATATTCTGGTACTTTTGTCAATATGTCTGTTCGGCAAGTGTTCATCCAGTAGTCTGTTACCAAGTCAGAAATCTCTTCTAAATAAAAGGAATGTGTGTATAGCCTTTGATTATTTCCTCGGATGTTATCCATTATAGCGCACTGAAATTTGAGTGAATTATTCACTGACCAGTTTATTGTCTTAATAACAAAATGTTCATCATCATCTAAACCATGGGTTGATCAAGAAGCATATTCAATTATCAGTTGTAATCTTGCATCAATTCTGAGTATCAGTACCATGGCAATATGAGCAAGAAAGCTTGCCAAAAAAACCATGATACAATCCATTGGAAACTTGCGTTGAGGCTTATGCAATCACAAGCAACCCTCCAAAGTTCTCTAAGAATATGAAGGAATCTAAAAGAAAAAAAGATGATAGATCACTTACAGGAACTTTCAGTCGTCACTTCCACTTAAAAAGTTGCATTAATAAAAAGAGTCACATTGATGTTGAGAATACCCTAAAGTATAAAGTATCAAATGATCCTGGAAGAAGAAAAGGAATAACATGTGATTCACCCATAGTTGACCTAAACAGAGAAGGTAGCCTTCTGCAAGTGACTTCCTGTAAAGGTCAATTTCAAAGCCATTTCAGCTACTGAGTTGGACTGTAAGCTTTTATTCAACTTGTTTCCCCTAAAGGAGTAGTTTTAATTTGAATGATATCACCAAACCCAAATGCCATTAGGTTAGTTTGCTTATAAATTCCGTCCTGTCAAGTGAGATGAGCATTCTAGCCATAAAAGGCACATTAATTGTGCAACTGAATCGAATACTCAATTGTTACTTGATAATATTACTGACAAAAGAAGAGAAACTTGGATAGATAAGGAAAGAAAAGAAACAGCTGATAAATGTTCATAGCACCAATACATACCTGTATATCCACAAGAGCGATGAGGCGCAGAAGCAAATCCAGAACTTTCTTACAAGGCTCTGAGCTTCCTTCCCAATTCTTCCACATGGTTGCGTCTTGATTCAAAGCTCTCGAACACAGATCGGTGGCTTTCTTAACAAGGCTATGTATACAGTAAAATATGGCTGGACTTCCAGCTGGGAGATGCCGAACCAAAGCTGCAACTCCAGAAGCAACTCCTTCGAATGGGGTCACACCAGGATATGCCTAGGTTTTGAAATGAAGAAAATGAAAATTTACCCTGTATTCAAATATTCAGATTCAAAATCCATCACTAAGGATTTCAGGATATAAATACCTCTAAAGATCTTTGGATGTAGTAGAAAACGAGTTGCTCCTTCAAAGCTAGTCTATCATCATGTTCGGATTCCTTCCCAGAAGATATGAAGGCTACAAACACTGAATGTGAAGCTCGAGCTACTTTCTCATTTGGATGCCGCATGTATCTGTAAATGAGACCTTAAGGAATAAACTGAGACATAGCAGAATTTTTATTCCTAGGGAATACAATCACATGTGGCTCTGTGGATTATAATTTCCGTGAATAATACTTCCAATAATGGAAGTCAGTTTTCTAGTCTATATGATTTTAAATTACTGCTCCTTGCTTTCATGGTTTTAAACTACATAAACAAATGGGTCGGTTAGGAAACCAAGATTAATTTTTTGCTGGTATAAGTTAGATTAAACAATAATACCAGAAACTAGATAAATGGGCTAGTCCTGCCCTTGATCACAAGGCCGAAATTGGCAGCACCTCATAGAGCAAGAGAGAAAGGTTGACGGCTGGTCATAGAACTCGGTCACCTCATTATGTATCTCAATGAACTTTAGGTCGTGCTACACAATTGACCCCCATTTTGATGAGGAGAAAGGATTGAATAATCATGATAATTATGATCGATCTGTTTTACGATGTGTATGCATCAGTAGAACCATAAAAAGATCGCCATGTCTAACGCAACAATGACGACGTAAGTGAAATATATATACATGATAAAGGATACAGAAACATGGTTGGTGCCACTAACTTTCCAAACACCAATGCAGGAACTAGGCAAATGCAGGTTGGTACAACCCGCAGGCAGAATAACACGCGTGCGGTTTGAACCTCATCTTCCCACCAAACATATGGCATGCCAACCAAATCAAGCGAACCTTTGAATTCATCAAAAGGACAAGCAATATATGAATATGCATTAACTAACAACATAATTAATCCATGAAAATGACAGTATGACATAAGACGAATACCTTTCTGATTGGTTAGCTCATCATAAGGAGGGAACGATTCGACAAACAAAGCGCAAGCAGCCGTGTTTTCCTGAATTGTCAAAACAGCGCACCGGATGGCCTCTGTATACTCTGGCAACCTTACCCGCCGGAGATACTCTATGCACGAAAACGCAACTAAAATCTTGACGGCAGCCTCGGGTTTAAACCGGTCAGATGACTTCGAATTCAGATTGTGCTTCGCAACCCCGGCTGCAAAGACAACCACCATAAGAAATGCAGCCTCCGCAATCTTATCAAGATTTCCAATCAACTCATCATTCTTCCCCCGAATGAAGAATACAGCTCTACGAAGATCGAAATAGAGCGCCTGCGAGTATTCCCAAATCCGATTCTCCACGACCAACTTATGACCCTCATCTGCCATTGCATACTGACTGCAGAAAACCCCAGTCACCGCCCCGGCTTCCTTGAAAAGAACACCACCCAAATGTTCCTTCACCTTCTCAATCACACCATTCGGGTTCTCGACTGCCACCCGAAGCAAGTTCCTTAGCGGGAAAACTTCATCCTTAACAGCCGAGCAAATGCATAAAAACACACTAGCCCTGTAAGCAATCGGGCCACATCGGACTAAACCAAGAGATATACACTGCAGAAGAAGATGCCTCTCAAGCTCATCCCCATCACCACCACCACCAGAAGCCACAAAATCAGCAACCGACCCAATGGTCCCTTCCACCGAACTCCTCAAACGGTCGCCAAACGAGTTCAACCGGAAAGCCCTCAAAACCCCAGCAGCAGCCATCACAACGGCAAACCTAGGGCATCTCCGCTCCGAAATCTTGACACAAAGCGTCTCGATTCTACTCAAAGCTCGCAGCTGGATGAAACAGGAGGCGAGCCACTCGAACAGCCGCAAGACCATAAGCCCATGATGGATCCCAGGCTTGAGTCGCACTCCCACATCCCAGAGCCCGAACAAGCAGTCGAAGATTTGGGAAAAATGAGCGTCGTCGGCGCAGGAGAGGGAGTAGCCGATGGCGGCGATGGTTTCGGGCAGCAGATCTTCATCGATTACTTGAATTTGGAGAAGGTGGCGGCAGAAGAGGTCGAGGCAGGCGGAGCGGGAGGGTTCGGGGAGGGAGGGAACGGCGGAGAGGGCGGCGAGGAGGAGGAGGGAGGCGGGGGAGGGAGGAGGCGGGGAGAGGAGGCGGGGGAGGGCGGGGATGAGGGAATGGAGGAGGATGTTGGGGGAGGGGCGAGGGGACTTGCGGAGGTAGGCGTAGAGGAGGCGGGAGATGAGAGTGAGGGAGTCGGAGGGGAGGTGGGGGGATCGGAGGAGGGAGAGGAGGAGCTTGAATTGGGGTTCGGCGACGTGGAGAGCGGAAGGGGGGAAGGATGAGAGGGTGTGGAGGGACGAGAGGAGGCGGGTGGGGTTGGAATGGATGGAGGGGTCACGGAGGTCAGACCACGATTGGATTATGTCAGTGGCGTTGATGGTGAAGGAGGAGATGTTATTGTTGCCGCCGCCGCCGGCGGTGGATCGTAGCCAGTCTTCAAGAAAGAGTACTGAATGGGATTTGGATTGCTGCATTAGATAGAGAAGAATGCGAGGGCATGGCTAGCTTCTTGTGCTTAGAAAAGAAGTGGGTTATTGCCATGCGAACAGACCTTTTTGCTCCGTTCACATGAGAGTTGCAACGCACCCATTCCGAATTGTTGTGCGCACGCCCGATTTTTTTTGTAATATATAGTAATGAAATTGATTTTCAAAAACCCAAAATTACACCAGAATATACTGAACGATTGTGCACGCTGAATAATTTTGCTCTTCCACATGTCTTTTTTCTCAATGTGCACACTGGCTCAAATCCTGACAGCGCACAACCGGCAAAATTTTAGCCGATTGTGTGCGCTGAGTAAAAAATGTGACAGTGTAGAAAAATTATTCATTGCACGCAACAGACTAAATTTTGCCAGTTGTGTGCGCTGATTAATTTTTCTCCATATGCCGGGGGGTTCAGAGGGGTGGAGATGGAAAAATTGAGAGACTTGTCAAATAGCTTGGAGAGACCAAGAGAAATCTTGAAATATTTGAATGTAAAGGATATGGCCACTTCGACTACAATTAAAACGATATATAATGCCAGACAGAGGATAAAAGCAATGGAAATGGTCACGCGAACTCAAGTGTAGCACCTTCTGAAGTGCTTGAGCATAATTACATTGAGTATCATGAAGTGGATGAAGAGACAATGGCCGTGAGGAATTTGTTTTGAGCACATCGGCAGTCGGTTAATTTATTACGTAGATTTCTAGAAATTCTGATTATGGACTGTAAGTATAAGACCAACCGATACCGGCTACCATTGTTGGAGATTGTTGGGGTTACCTCCACAGATATGTCGTTCGCAGCCGCATTTTGTTACATGGGGAGGCCAAACGGGAGGTTTGCTACATGTGTGCATTGGAGAAGTTAAGATCATTGCTAGATGGATACACGATGCCCTGTGTTATTTTGACAGATCGGGAGCTTGCACTTATAAATGCCATTGGCCATGTATTTCCCACTGCCAAATACCAATTATGTAGATGGCACATATCGAAAAATATATTGGCCAAGTACAAGAAATTTTTTGAAGATAATGAAAAATGGGAATCTTTCGTCTCTAGCTGGAAATTATTGGTCATGTCACGTGAGGAGGTGGAATATGCTGCAAAATTGAAGGAAATGGAGAAAAGTTTTAGCGCTTACCCATAGGCTGTAAGCTATATTATGACATCTTGGCTGGAAAAGTACAATGAGAAGTTTATTTCTGTATAGACAGATAGCAATGTTCACTTTGGAAATGTCACTACTAATACAGCGGAGAGTGCACATTCTAAGCTTAAACGACACTTGGGTTTCTCGGCCTGCAGTTTTTCCTCTTATTCGTCAACCATTCAAGCTTTATTAGAGTTGCAACATATCAAGATTAAGGCATCATTCGAGAAATCTAAGATATCGGTGCAGCATAAACTGATGGGACATTTATTCAGAGAGCTGATAGGATTTCCCTCCTCTACGGTGACTCGTCTCAAAAGATGTGAGCGCTACTCCCAAGTGTAGGAGATCGAACAAGTAATAATACTGGTGAGTCCATATATCGAATCCACGGGACAGTTGACCTGCAACACCAAAATACCAGACCACAAAGAGTAATACAACGACGAAAAGCTACCACATTTCGAAGGGGATAAAATCGTGAAAATGGTTTCAAGTAAACATGAAACTGATACTAAAACAAGTACAGAGAAGTCAAAGCTAAGGTCTTATTAAAGTCAAAATTGGCGTTAACGGTATGTGGGCTGACATGTACGTCTCTTGTTGAGGCGGAGACTCGTCGGCTGGTTGTGTGTGACCATGGTTAGTAGAACCAGGTTCGTTGATAGGCAGAATTGGAGTGTGATGGCAGTTCGACCCACTAAATTAATCAAATCTTGAACAAACGTCTATAGAGATACGACCTTCTTGTTGAGACAATCCACGAGCTTTCTGTATCTTAAAGGAATGTTAGAGGGGTCGAATCTGGGTCCCGACCCAAATCCCCTCCAATGCTTAAGTTAGTATGTGACTTAAGGGAGAGAGCTTAGAGCTGCCAAGATCGACCCACGGAGGCTCGTCTCGAGTTAGGCGTCGCAAGCTATTTAGAGGAAGAAATATTAAGTGGAGTATAGAATGTTAGAGTATCGAATCTCGTACCTCCTTGTTTTGTTCATCCCCCGTTATTTATAGACTTCTCATGTCTCTTCAGTGACGTTGGGAGGATAACGGTCTCCAATTATGGCGCCATGATCCTTCTCCTTAATAGGAGTAACCGTCGCTCACGTCCCCACTATTTTTAAGTTTCCTTCAATCACTTGTTCGATGGGTGGAAGTGCAATGGTCGAATGGCACGTGGCTTTGACTGAGTTTCCTTTAGGTTTCTTTCGTGGGCTTTGTGGGCTGTAATGACCGTAATTTTTAAGTACGCGTATTTGTATGTATTTTGGCGTAAATACATACATATAATTTTTGGGAGTATCCTCGTATTTTTCTTTAATTATTTTGGTGAATGAATTATTTTTAAAAAGGTTTTAACTCATCATTTGGTATTAGTAAATAGAAGTATTTAAGGAAATACCATGTATTTGAGATGTATGGTGTATTTCCTTATGTATTTGTTATTTTTCAAAAATGTAAGTTCCTAAAATCTATAACCATGACACCACGTTAGCATGGTGTCATCTTGCATGAACACTTAGCTAACCTGTGTATTAAGCTTTGACCAAGTGTGATGATGAGAGGATTTTGGGGGGAAAAGGAGAAAACCAAAAATCAAAAATCAAAAAAATCTCTCATTCTCACCCTCACTCTCTCTCCCTACACACCAGGCCGAAACTTTTCCCTCCCCCTTTCCTCCATTTGCACCACCCCTTGCACCACCACTCTCCTCCCTAAACCCACCCATTCCACCACCAAGAACCCACCTTCCTCCCTCATAATTCTACCTCCAAAATTCATTCCAAAACTCTCCAAAAATCCAACAAATTGGAGCTAATTTAGGAGCTTGGAGGAAGGAAATTTTGGAGGAGGCCCAAGTTCTTCAAGGAGAAGAAGGGCCAAAAAATTTGTAAGATGGACTTTCAAGGTAGGAGTTTCTATCATTCTAATTAGGATGTAGTTTTAGGATTATGTTAGTAGAGATTCTTGTGTAGAATAATTAGTAGCATGTTATTTAGGTTAATTATTGTACCATGGTGTTGCCATAATGATTATTAGAGCTTTTATGATATGTTGTAGTAACAAGTAGTAACTTTATGAAATTAGTAGCTTTGTAGTAGGATTTGTTTTAGTAGCAATGTGTTTTTCTTTACAAAACTTAGTGACATGCTTTAGTAAAGATTATTACTTTCTGAAATTGGTTATCTATTAGTATGCTATGTTTTGTTATGGTTCCTTCTTGTGTTACTGATAGCAAGTAAAAGAACTAGATTTGGTTAGAAAATCATTTGCTGGAATTTTTTTTATCACGGGACAGTTACTTAGAAATTCATAAAAATAGTCGAAAAATCCAACAATTACAATCTAGGATGCTACGAAAATCAGAAGATAATTTCCTACAACTTTCATGAAGGGACCAGAGACTAATTCTGACTGTCGATAGGCTAAAAGTGTTGTTCTTTCTGCTGTAACAGTTTAGATAGATTCAAATGTCATAGTATTATTGTGCCTTGTGTTGTCATCTTAAATTTTGTTTAAATTCTGCTATCAAGTTTTTCGTATGTTAAGTTCCATGTGAAAATAATGATGAGACTTGTGTGTAAATATGAAGTAAAAGCGGTAGACGAGACTGCTAATGATTCATAGATGAAATGAAAAATGTTTCAAAACTGAGAGCGAGGAGGAGAGATTGACATCAGGAGTGCTCGACCCATTCTAAAATGGGTGAGACCCCAGATGTGTGTTTAGGAGAAATACGAGTAAATTTTAGGTGTTAAGGAGCGGACAACAGTACTATTATCTCACCCGATGTGTCACTTCCGAAAGGGGGAGTTTGAGAGGGTTTGAGATGTCGGTGGTGTGCTCTTGTCGCACCATGACTGGTACTGATGGTTTTCTTCGTTTTCCACTGAAAAATCGAGATTTGTCTCACTCACATACCTTGCTCTGTTCCGGTAGGGGAAGTTACGATAGGCCCCTCCAGTGCCCGTGTCGCTGGTGGTGGTACCACTTTTCACCCACCCTGGGTGAAGTCCGTCTCCTTAGCGTCCTACAGTTTACTCGGGTTTCCAAATCAGAATTAAAGTTCTATTTTTAATTAATTTAATCAGTAATTGAACTCCAGTTCTGCTTTCTTTTATTTATTTCCAGCACTTATGTTCTGTTCTTTAATTTCTGCATAAATCCTTTGATTGATGTGACACCTGTAGTTAGTTGGTTAGTTAGGAAGATCAGTTCTAAAACTGGGTCCTACTAGAGTGTTAGGAGTTCCTACTGGGTCACGCATTGACGTGTCCACCCTGTGGTTTTCATGTGCGAGACCCGAGCAGACTGTGTGGGTTCCGGAGTCAGAGACCGGTGCTAGTACTATGGAGGTAGAGCCTACGGGCGACCTTGTCAAGTTGGACTTCCCGGGGTTAGACTAGTGGGTGTGTTGTACCGGGTGTGGACCTTTTTGTACTTTTTGGGTTGGGGGTTTCTTCTTTTTGTTGTACCCCACTTTTGTACCCTCATGTACAGCTGATGTATGTATATGAACTTGTATAATGTAATGTTATGTTAAGTGTTGTTGTTTTTCCTTTCAGTACTGCGAATTTTTATATTTTGTTAGAGTATTTTACTTTCTGTCTTGTACTATTCCAGTGTTGTTGCAATGGCCTGCTTAAATATTTAATTTAACCACACAAAAAAATTGCCTATTAGTATTTAGATAAGAGGGCTCGAAGCTTGAGTCTGAATACTACGTCAGCCTGGTTAGCTATGCCTCCCATACTTGGGAGAGCAGGGCGTGACATGGGCTTTGGTCGCTCGTTGAATATGTCCCTCGAGAGCTTGCCAATGAAGCAACATTGTCCCCCGTCGCTCGAGTTCAGACAGTTCGTCTGTTGGGGTCAAGCGACGTTACATCTCATTAATATGGCACGACAGTCGAGGGACTAATTCTCTTGTTTTAGGCACCAAAGCGCTTGATTTACTGATTTGGATGATGCGCTGATTCGAAACCCGAGATACTAAGATGTTCGGATCTCCGACACGTGTCCCAATACGTTGAGGTCGCCTTGTCAAAATAAGACGGTTCCAGAGAGAAACGTTGAAATCATCATCTTCGTCATTCCTAACTTAGATTTTCGTCTTTGAAAATGGCTTCATCATCTGTTCATGCCTCTGTTAGGAGCTTATCTTCTGTCGTGTAGAAGAGCAATGAGGAAGCTGCTGAGACCAGCCTGATTGCCAACCAAATCTCCAAAGTGGGCGCGGACCAAATCCCTGAATTCCAGGAAAAATATGTCCGGCTCGACTACTAGATCCGGTTGCCGAAGAGGGATGAAAGGGTGCATCGCCCTGGCGATCGGGAGGTTGGGGTTTATGTCAAATCCTTTCATCGAGAGCTTTGATTCCCCATGCATCCTTTCATACGCTATTTGCTGAGTACATTGAACCTTTCCCTTTGACAGCTGATGCCAAACGCCACAGGGGTGTTGGTTGGTTTCATCGCTCTGTGCGTAATGAGGAAGGTTGAACAGACGATGGGGTTGTTCAATTACTTCTTCTCGATTCTTTCCCTTAAGAATCCAGGTTGGTATATGATAATAGCCCGTCGAGGCAGGAAACTATTTGATGATCTCCCTTCCTCGAATTCAAATTAGAAAGACGAATACGTATTTGTGGTCTTTTAAGGCGAGACGAGCTTTTGCACTGTCACGATCTGCCTCCCAGAATACCCGATAAGTACGAATCCGTATCAGGTATTCCCAAAGCTACGGGTGTGAATAAGAAAGACGAAGAGAGAATAGAAGTACATCAGAAAACTCCGCAGGCCACTGCACACGTGCTGGGAAGTACAGACAATACTCCAACTTAACCAACTTAGACAATACGGCACATAAAAACAAATAAGAGACAAAAACATAATTATATTTATACATCAAAGATTTACATCATTTCTTTTTACAATATCCTCATGTACAAAACATCATATACAACACCTTACAACTTTCACCAAACAAAATCCAAAAGGTACAACACACTCTTAACTCATCTAAACCCAAATCTCAAGATACATAACACTCGCATAATCTCTACCGCTCCAGCCCCCTGACACAGTTCCTACTATCTACCAGACCTGAAACCATAAGGTGGGACACGTCACAGCGTGAACTAGTAAAAAGTCTAACAACACTATGTAGAGACCAGTCTCAGAGTGGTTCAACACTACAAGTGTACTACCTATCCAAGAAGGATGGTCTACAAAAAGTAAGGTCACAGAGCTTATGAAAGTATTTATACCCTAATATGCATGTACTGAAAAGAGAACTTGAAGAATAAGCATAAGTAGCCATAACATGACATGCAAGTGCGGAAAATAAGCATATGAACATGTTAACTTAGGATAGTGGCATTAAAATGAACAGAGGTACAGACCAGTATGAGATAACAACATTAAAGTAAACAGAAGAACAAATAGACATAAGTTAACAACATTTATAATTTAAAAGGCAGTCACTTTATGTTATCAATTCACATATTTGGGAACCCGTGTAAATAAATAATAGGACACTTAAGGAGCAGAACGTCACACAGGGCGGGTGAAAAGTGGTACCTCAACCAGGGACACAAGCACTGGAGGGGCCTCTCGTAACTCCCTACCCGAACGGGGCAAGGTACGTGAGTGAGATAATCTATCATCTCGGTTTTTATTGGGACAAATGGAGCAAACCATCAATTACTGCATGGTGCATCACGGGTACACCACCGGCCTCTCTAACTCTAGTCAACTCCCCTTCAGGGGAGTGACAAGCGAGGGAGAAATCTATCATATGTCAGCTCCTTAAGACCTACTCGTTACACGTGTCCCTCCCCCCTAAACCCACATCTAAAGCTTCACCCATTTTAGAATAGATCGAAGACTCCAGATTCTTATCACTCTTCCTCACTCTCAATTTATGAATAAATTTCTTGTTACTTTCATTTTGGCGGTCTCCATTACCACATTCACAATTTATCATTTCTTTCATAATTTTGCCGATGTCGGGATTAACCACAAACATCGCATCAACAATTCATTATAGCCTCACATCATATAACATATGATTGCACCCTTCCTAACATGAAGGTTAGCACTATTGCTATTAAAGCTTGAGACATGAACATGGTACCAAAAATGCTTATAAGGAATATAGCATTAACATGACAAATGCATAATTAACATGGCACAATAGACATGTCTAACATGAAGATATTACCACCCCTAAGACATTAGCATGAACATTAGTATGGAAATTAGCATGAATATTACATGGAGTATAACACATGGCCATTAGCATGGAACTAACATGTCTATTGGTATTAACATGAACTAACATTAATATTAACATGGACTAACATTAAACATAGAAGTAGTTTAACATAGAAGCATATTAATGGAGAATGCATAGAAACAAACCGTGCACAATTTCGAGTTCATTTGACTCTCGAAATTCGATGTCAAAGTCGACCCAAAAAATCTGTCCCAAAAGGGGTTATGACCCTATTTGGATTTGAACCCGAGTCTGCACTTGAGTTGCACTCGAGACGGCTCGGGTGTATCCCGAGCCTTGCTTGGGCTGCAGCTGGGTTTGGGACATTCCCAGACCCTCCTTTGGGGTTTTATGCTCTTTAAAGGGTTCGATATTCGCGTCACATCTATGCGACCGAAATCCTCTTCACAACAATTTGTGACCATATTAATTTCTATGCATCAAATGCATTTTCCTCTTGTCACTTGGACGAGCATCTCAGCCTGTGTGAGACCCTATAGCCTGACCATACTACAGGTGGGACTATAGCCATTGACGACAGTGACCGCGAACAACAGTTGTTGTTGTAATTTTAGCCTGTATGGATCAATACACTAGAGGGGGGGTGAATAGTGTATATATAAAAAAATGTTGCAAATAAAACGTTACTAATATTTGCAAAGATGGCATAGAAATAAAATGACAAGTGCTGAAAATTAAACCAATCGCAAACACAGAGATTTATCCTGGTTCGGATCCTGTTGATCCTACTCCAGTCCTCTACTCCCCGTAGAGATTTTCAATCCACTATAATCACTTGCCCCGCAAGCATAAACTTACAAAAATGGCGACACTCCCCGTGTCCCAAACTTTGTACAATCTCTAAACAGAGATTCAAACTTGTTAAATAATGAAATAGAAAAATACCTATAGCCTTGGTATAAATTTCAGAGAATGAATTCAAGGATGGTGTTTAGAAGATGAACTTCAAGATGTAAAAGATATGTAATGAAGAGCAACACTTGAAGTTCTCTGGTTCATAAAAGAAGAGAGAGATCAATCGATTTCTTCTTGCAATTATGAACACAAATAACTTTCCAAAATGATGTTGAAAATCCAAGTTCTTCCATTCTTAAACGAAGAAAGAAATCTAATGATTTCTTCTTACAAATAAGAAAAGAACAACTAATGGCCTAAGCTTTAGAAAATGAAAGACTTGATTTCAACAAATAAGAGAGTAAAGAAGAGGAAATGAGTGAAGAGAAAAAGAGGGTCTACCCCTCTATTTATAGTGTTTAGGGACGGTTGGGGACTGTAGTTAACGTTGGAAAATGGGCAAGAACCGTCCCTGAAAATTTGGGATCAAAACGGCTAGTTTTGAAATTGGTCGACCAAAATCACCATATTGATCGACCAAAATTTAGAGAGATAATTTTGACCATTGGAAGACAGTTCTAGAATCTATACGGTTATGGGAGTTTGCATATGTACTCCCATAGTCAAATTCGAAGGTTTAAAATTGGTCGACCAAAATGGGGTTATTGGCTGCCAATTTTCAAAGTTGTGAATTTTCGAAATTGGGAAGTGTAGATCTCTGAGTAATGGAACCTAGATGACTAAGACATATTATCACAAGGCTTTGTGACTCTAATAAAGTAAATTTGACATTGATTACATAAAGTCGTAGATAGGACTGCATCTGCAACTGAATCTGAGAAACGTCTTTACAGGAGATCCTTATCAAGTGATTATATATCCAAGTCGTGGATTAGGTGCCTTTGACTTTCCAGCTTCATGAATGATATATCTGATTGAGTATGCATGAAGATATCTGATTGTGTGGAACTCAGCATTGATTTGTATCTGCATACATAGAGTTAGTAGCACTGAATGTGTTTGTCATATCAAAACCATATGGGAATAGAAATATGGAATTATGAAATTCCAACATTCTCCCCCTTTTTGATGAAGACAAACATGAGAATATATATCGTTAAAATTGAACATATCAGATATACTCCCCCTGAATATGTGGAGTTAGTGAATACTCCCCCTGAGTAGATGAAATATATTCTCTCCCTTTGGAATCCTCAAAAAGAGGCAAATAGAATAGGGAAAAAAATAAGCGAGAAAATATGAGAAAAATATAAATGGAGGTCAAATATGGATTATATGGCCTTAAAAAATGAACAAAAATCTGGTCAGTAGTGGAAATTAAGTAGTAGGCCAAAAAATAGTATATAGGCCGAAATATTGAGGGCAGGCCAGTAAAAAAATGAATGGACATGCCATTAAAAGTCATGCCAATGTAGAGTCATTAAAAAATATGTAAGAGGACCTTTTATAAAAAATAGATGATATTATCTGTTATAGTAAAAAATTAATGAAATATAACATGTAGAGAAAAAGTTTTGAAGGATGAGAACCAAAACTACACAGTAGCAAAATTGCAAAATTGCTAAGTGATTATAACTTAGTGAAGCAGACATGCATAACGGTGGCAACGTGAGAAATGATGTTAAAAAATGAAAAAGGAAGCCATGCCTTCATAATACGCAGAAAGTGGGAAAAAAATCAAATTAGGCAACTGAGCCATAGATAGAACCAAATGGGAAACATATGAAAAAGTGTATATAATATAATCCAAACATAGGAGAAAGCGAGAAGGAATAAGAATGAACAGAGAACATAACATCACGTAACAATTATCCAAGTAACCAGTGGATATAACCAAATTAACTTGGCAGGACATGGAGAAAAAAATGCCAAAATGAGTCCAAGGATAGTAGAATATGGAGATAGCAACATACAACAAAATGAGTCCAAGTCTGTCAAAAATTCAAATAACAAGATGCCGGAAAGAAATGTTAGATGGTAGATCGGCCTGCAGAATATGGAGGGAACAATAACTGTGCCATAGAAATGGCTATAGCACAAAACATGAAAAGAAAGACACAAACATTAACAGAATATGCAAAGGAGCATCAAACTAGGCAAAGGTACAACAAGCTAAGGACAGTACCAACAAAACAACCATGTACAGAATATCCAACTAAGTGAAGAACAACAACATACAAAAGCTAAGGCCAAAGTACATACATCCCATATATCCAAGTACCCAAAACATCCCATAGTCTGAATAACATACATTCCATAGTCAACATACGAACAACAACAGAACAACAAAAAACAACAAAACCCAAAGTTCTTACAGAACAACACCAACAGACCAAGAAACTAATACTAGAATATCACCAGACACCTATGAAACGAGTACCCAAAGTGCCCAAAACAACCATGAAAGTATCACCATGCAACCTATGAAAAAACAGCGACAAACAGCAGAAAACAAGGTCCTAGGCTGACTACGGCCTAGAGGATGGCCCGGCCGTGAAGGAGACGCATCGGTGGAACGACGAGTGGCGCGGAAGTGGAGAGACTCAAAGTGATTCGCCATCGAGGCCACGGCAACCGTAAGATCATCCATCATTTTGTTATGACCCTGTAGTGTAGCATCGCTGGAACTCAAATGAGTCTGAAGGCTACAGAATCCATCGTGCATTTCATTTTGAATATCCTGGAAACCGCGAGTCATGGAATGGCGGAGAGCACGAATCTCACCAAGTAAAGCATCATGGCCAGTCGGTGGGGTAATGGGAGTACTAGGGGAAGCCGCAGAATGGGAATACCGCTTGCGAACTAGAACACGACCACGGGTGCGAGAAGAGGAGCCGGAGGTATGGGTGCGCGGGAGTGGGATCGGGGGTAGGAATGGGACGGGGTCGGGGAGAGCGAGTACGGGTGCGAGGAGAACGAGACATGGATCGAGTGGTAGGACGGGAGGGAATGGGAGATGTATCAGGGATAGGGGCATCGGGATCGTCATCAGGCTCGGAAGTGTCAGACATGACTAACTGCATGTGGGTTGATGTCTCAGAATTGAAATCAACGGGGTTGAAGATCGGGGCAGAGTTGGCAAAAGGAACCTGAAAGGCCTCTAAGATCCGAGTGATCAGGGAAGGCAAGAAAATGTGAGTTTTAACGGGTTTGGCCAATGATTCGAGCAAAACAGAACCCCAACAAATGGGAAGTTCTCCCATCAAGGCATAGAGGCAGCGAGCGGTTTTGTTACTGACGTAATTAAGAGAACCGATTTTTCGGGCTAGATTGGTCAGGATGATCTTGACCATCATTCGAGAAGGAGGATGAAGAGTGGCCGCAGAACGCTTCAGACGGAAATCAGTGGACAACAGAAGCTTAATGGCTGTGTCAGTGAGATTTGTGGGGAGAGATTGGACATGAGTCGGGGGTAGATTCAGTAGCTGTGAGAGCATAGGGCCAGTCAACCTGAAGTAAAACACATTCACAATGGTGGTACGAGAGAGCATACCAGCCTGGATGGATGAATCCAAATTGGCATAGAACTCTCGAACGAGAGTAGGGAAGTATGGTGTTCGGTTTGTAGTCGACCAGAGAGCAACCAAACCGGCAGAATGGAGGGGCCCAAAATCCGGGAGAATCTGTGATCGCTGAAGTCAACATGGTGTTCTGGATGGAACGTGAGGTTCTCCAGGAGGCGGAATTGTGCGTAGCCGCCGGAGAACGGAAATAGGCCGGGGCGGCCGTCACAATGAAGTCTTGGGAGCGCGGATCCATCAGTGTTTGACGGTGAAATACGGCTGATCAAAGGGAGAATCGACGATGTGGGTTGATTTTGGGGTGGGCGCCGGCGAAACCGGGTTCGGATCCGGCGAAAGCGACGGTCGGGCAGTCTAGGAGAGCAGCGGAGTGTTGATTGAAGAGAAGAGGTGGAGGATCGGTGACGGGTTGGTGCTTGGAGGGAGGCGTCGGCGGGTGATTGGGTGGAGGCCGGCGATTAAGGGTAGGGCGGTGGAGATTTGGGAAAGGAGGAGGCCGACGGGATTTGGCGGGAATGGGTGCTTCGGGAAAGAGAAAAAATTGGTCAGAAGATATTTGTTGAGACTTATGATCCCTAGGCAAGAATTAAATAGGAAAAATAATCAGTTAAGGGGAGTTGTGGGAACTGACAGAATTCCAATCGGTAGAGTAGTTGAAAAACGAATCCCACCAAAATTTGAAAACTAAAGGATGGGTTCAGTTTCGGAAACAAAAATGGAGGGAACGGGTAACGAGAATAAGCGGGAAGACGAAGTAGTTACCGAAAAATAATAAAAAAATCGATAATTGGCGACCAATATTGGTGAATTGGTCGACCAAATTTAAAAAACAACCAAAAAATTTGAAAAAATTTGAGAAAATTCTAAAAAAGTAAAAATAAGAATGTGTCATAAGTCCGATTCACTAATAATCCCTAAATTCCTACGATGCTTAATAAAAGTCTCTTCTTTCAACGGTTTAGTCAAAATATCAGCAGTCTGATGTTCAGTAGCAATAAATTTAAGAACTATATCTCCTTTCTGAACATGATCATCTAGAACATGATGACGTACATCAATATGTTTTGTACGAGAATGATGTACATGATTTTTAGAAAGATTAATAGCACTAGTATTATCACACATAATATGGCAAGTAGAGCAATCAATACCATAGTCTAAAATAGTTTGTTTCATCAATAAGATTTGAGCACATGCTAAACCGGCAACAATATATTCTGCCTCGGTTGTAAATAATGAAACAGAGTTTTGCTTCTGGTTAAACCAAGAAACTAAAGCATGACCTAAAAAGTGGCAAGTACCACTGGTACTTTTACGATCTGATTTGCAACCAGCAAAGTCTACATCACTATATGATAATAAATCAAATGTACTTGACTTGGGATAAAATAAACCAAAATCAAAAGTGTGCTTAACATATCTAATAATCCTTTTTACGGCAGTTAACTGTGAAACCTTAGGATCTGCCTGAAAACGTGCACATAAACATACTGAAAACATAATATCTGGTCTACTAGCAGTTAAATAAAGTAGAGAGCCAATCATACCTCTGTAAAGACGTTGATCAACACTCTTACCATTTAAATCTTTGTCGAGAGAAGTAGATGTACTCATTGGAGTACGTTTTTATGCAGAACTTTCTAAACCAAAACGCTTGATGAGTTCTTTAGAGTACTTGCTTTGGTGAATGAAGATTCCTTCCTTCAATTGTTTGATTTGAAGACCGAGGAAGTAATTGAGTTCACCCATGTGACTCATCTCAAATTCTTTCTGCATAATCTTAGAAAAGTCTTAACAAAGAGATTCATTAGTAGAACCAAAAATAATATCATCTACATATATTTGAATAATGATTATGTCAGATTTTATATTCTTAATAAATAAAGTGGAATCTATTTTACCAATAGAATAACCAGAATTTAAAAGATAGCTTTTAAGTCTTTCATACCAAGCACGAGGTGCTTGTTTGAGACCATATAAAGCTTTCTTCAATTTGAAAACATGATTTTCTAAATTTTCATGAATAAAACCAGGAGGTTGTTCAACATAAACTTCCTCCTTGAGAAAACCATTTAAAAAAGCACTTTTGACATCCATTTGAAATAATTTAAAATCTTTAAAACATGTAAATGATAATAACATTCTAATAGACTCAAGACGTGCAACTGGTGCATAGGTTTCATCATAATCAATACCTTCTTCTTGATTATAACCTTATGCAACCAATCATGCCTTGTTTCTAATTACCTGACCAGATTCATCCAATTTATTTTTGAATACCCACTTGGTACCAATAATTGAATGATCTGTTGGTCTGGGAACTAATTCCCAAACATCATTTCGTTGAAATTGATTGAGTTCTTCCTGCATAGCGATAATCCATGAACTGTCTTCACATGCATCTTTGATGTTCTTTGGTTCAATGGATGAAAGGAAAGCACAATGCGCCATTTGTTCAATTTGACGACGAGTTCTAACTCCATCTGTAATATCTCCAATGATTAACTCTGATGGATGGTTTGGAACTTGTGCAAATGCCTTGGGAAGATCTGTATTATCTGAAATAGACTCAACAGAATGTTTAGTATCATCAATTTCATCAAATTTAATATTATCTAAAGAATTAGATAAAAGTAATATATTCTCTTCATCATCAATAATGGGAGAATTAGATGAGGGGTTCTCATCAAATGTGACATGTAGTGATTCTTCAACTGTTGAAGTTCTTTTGTTATATACTCTGTAGGCTTTGCTACGTGTTGAGTATCCAACAAAAATACCTTCATCAGATTTCGAATCAAATTTATCAAGTGCATCTTTAGTATTAAGAATGAAACATTTACATCCAAACACTTTAAAATATGATACACGTGGAATGCGATTAAAGAATAATTCAAAACAAGTTTTATTAAGCAATGGCCTTATAAGAACTTTATTCATAACGTAACAAGCAGTTGCGACAGCTTCAGCCCAAAAATATTTTGGTAACTTACTATCACAAAGCATTGTTCTTGCACATTCTTGTAAAGTTCTATTTTTCCTTTCTACTACTCCATTTTGAGGAGGAGCACGAGGAAAAGAAAAATTGTGAGTAATGCCATTTTCCTTACAAAAATTGGTAAAAGATTCATTTTCAAATTCTCGTCCATGATCACTACGAATAGTTACAATGTTAGAGGATTTGATCTTTTGTATCTTTTTACAAAATATTGAAAATTCTTCAAATGCATCATTCTTGTTTTGTAAGAATATAACCCAAGTATATCTTGAATAATCGTCAATAATGACAAATGCATATCTACTTCTATTCAAAGAAGCTACTCTTGAATGACCAAACAAATCTAAGTGTAAGAGTTCTAATGGTCTCTTTGTTGAGATAACGTCCTTTGATTTAAAAGAAGATTTGTCCATTTTTCCTTGTTGACAAGCATCACAAAAATGTTTGTGTTTGAAAGAAATATTTGGTATTCCATTTACTAACTTGTGTTTTGAAATATGTGCTAGGTTTTTGAAATTAGTGTGTCCAAAACGTTTATGCCATAGAAGTGTATCATCTAATGTAATCATTAAACAATGATTATTAGTGGTAATAGACATGCATAAGATATAAATGTTATTCTTACGCTTACCACGGAACAAAACAGATGACATATCAGAATCATAAATAATGCAATCATTTTGTTCAAAAACTATTTTGTAATTTTTATCGAATAACTGACTAATGGAAAGCAAATTGTGTTTCAAACCGTCAACCAGGTGAACATTCTCAATGATAGGCTGATTTGTATTGCAAACTGTTCCAGTGCCTATGATTTTGCCTTTCTTGTTGTCACTAAAGGTAACTGTTCCTCCATCTTTATATTTAATGGTTGAAAGCAAATTGACATTTCCCGTCATATGTTTTGAACATCCACTGTCCAAAATCCATCTGTCCTTTTTAGGTACCTGAAAGATAAAACATTAAGCATTGGTACCCCTTTTTGAGGGTCCTTGGGATTAGATTTTTGGAAGCCAAACCCAAGTGGAATTTGGCTTTTTAAGATAATCACTAGAAAAAACAATAGAATGCATATAATGAGAGATGTAATCATTTCTTTCTTTTAAACATGAATCCTTAGGAACCCATATACTAATTGTAGTATGTTTCCTAGGAGATGGTTTTGAAATGTTAGTAACATTTCTTTGTGAAGAAGAAGAAGGAATATTTACTTTCTTCGTGTAAATAAATGAGTGATTCTTCTTTTGTGGTTTAACAAAAATTGTTTTGTCACCAGAGGAAGAAGTATTATAAGACTTGGGTGCATCCTTATGAGAATATCCCAGTCCTTGTCTATGATTTGCTGGATATTGAATTTTTAGCAAATCATCGAGATTTGTCTTTCCTTTGTTAAATTTATTAATATTGGAAGACATCTCGTCGTATTTCATCTTTAGTGATGAAATATTTTTATCCATTTCGGATATTTGTGTATGAAGTTCTAGATTCTTAGTTTTGAAAATATCATTCTCTGTACTAAGATCTAAATTTTGAGAAGATGCATTCTCAATATGTATGGAATTTGGTGTAGTGTTCTTAGAAGAAGACAATTCTTGATATTTAATAAGGAGATCGTCATTATTCTGTTTCAAAGATTTATATTGACTATTTAAATTTTTGAAACGAGAATAGAGATCTTTTAATGCATCTAATAGTTCTTCATTACTAAAAGTACTTACCTCATCTTCATTATCTTGTGCCATAAAGCACATTTTAGCACTTTCATCATGGTCATCTTCATCATCTGAAGATTCATCCCATGTTGCTGCAAATGCTTTCTTCATCTTGTCAAACTTCCTTTCTCTTCTAGATTGATCGTTGTTGTTGGAAGTTTTGAACTTTGCTTTGTGAAGTGGACAATCTTTCTTCATATGTCCTGGCCTATTACATTTGAAGCAAAGAGAAGAATCAGTATTTTTAGTTTTATTATTATACTTACTTTTTTGAAAGAACTTTCTGAAGTTCTTGGCAAAGAATGCCATGTCATCATCTGAATCTTCATTATCTGATGTTTTGTTGAAGGCGAGTACTTTCTTCTTTTGATCTGATTCCACTTTTGCATCTTGTAAGGTGACTTCATGTGCCATTAAGTTACCAATTAGATCTTCCATGGATAATGTGGAAAGATCATTGGCTTCCTCAATATCAGTGATCTTTGGGCGCCATTCTGGGGAGAGTACCTTAAGAATCTTGCATACCTGATCAACAGAGGAATAAACTTTTCCAAGAGCATTAAGAGAATTAATAATATTAGTGAACCTGGTGTTCATTTCTCCAATCGTCTCTTTGTCTTGCATCTTGAACAACTCATACTTATGAACCAAAGAGACAATCTTAGTTTCCTTTACTTTATTGGTTCCTTCATGAGTTACCTCGAGTATGTGTCAAATCTCATTTGCACTTTTAGCCTGAGATACTCGATTAAACTCATGTTTATCCATGGCACATAATAAAGCATTCATGGCCTTTGAGTTGTTTGTCTTTGCAGCTTTGTCGTTAGTGGTCCAATCTGCAACAGGAGTGGTTGGCTTTGTGTATCCTGTCTCTACGATGTCCCAAATCTCATAATGCATACTTTGGAGATGAATCTCCATTCGTATTTTCCAATATGAGTAGTTAGAACCATCAAATAGAAGAGGACGAACTTGAGAGTGCCCTTCAGGATGTTGATTTGTGTTGTAGTTTTGTGGAACATCGTTCATGCTTGATTCTGCCATCTTAACCTTGCTTCGATACCAAATGTAATTTTAGCCTGTATGGATCAATACACTAGAGGGGGGTGAATAGTGTATATATAAAAAATGTTGCAAATAAAATGTTACTAATATTTGCAAAGATGGCACAGAAATAAAATGACAAGTGCTAAAAATTAAACTGATCGCAAACACAGAGATTTATCCTGGTTAGGATCCTGTTGATTCCACTCCAGTCCTCTACTCCCCGTAAAGATTTTCAATCCACTATAATCACTTGCCCCGCAAGCACAAACTTACAAAAATGGCGACACTCCCTGTGTCCCAAACTTTGTACAATCTCTAAACAGAGATTCAAACTTGTTAAATAATAAAATAGAAAAACACCTATATCCTTGGTATAAATTTCAGAGAATGAATTCAAGAATGGTGTTTAGAAGATTAACTTCAAGATGTAAAAGATATGTAATGAAGAGCAACACTTGAAGTTCTCTGGTTCATAAAAGAAGAGAGAGATCAATCGATTTCTTCTTGCAATTATGAACACAAACAACTTTCCAAAATGATGTTGAAAATCCAAGTTCTTCCGTTCTTAAACGAAGAAAGAAATCTAATGATTTCTTCTTACAAATAAGAAAAGAACAACTAATGGCCTAAAGCTTTAGAAAATGAAAGACTTGATTTCACCAAATAAGAGAGTAAAGAAGAGGAAAGTGAGTGAAGAGAAAGAGAGGGTCTACCCCTCTATTTATAGTGTTTAGGGATGGTTGGGGACTGTAGTTAACGTTGGAAAACGGGCAAGAACCGTCCTTGAAAATTTGGGATCAAAACGGCTAGTTTTGAAATTGGTCGACCAAAATGACCACATTGGTCGACCAAAATTTAGAGAGAGAATTTTGACCTTTGGAAGACAGTTCTAGAATCTACACGGTTATGGGAGTTTGCATATGTAGTCCCATAGTCAAATTCGAAGGTTTAAAATTGGTCGACCAAAATGGGGTTATTGGCTGCCAATTTTTAAAGTTGTGAATTTTCGAAATTGGGAAGTGTAGATCTCTGAGTAATGGAACCTAGATGACTAAGACATATTATCACAAGGCTTTGTGACTCTAATAAAGTAGATTTGACATTGATTACATAAAGCCGTAGATAGGACTGCATCTGCAACTGAATCTGAGAAACGTCTTTGCAGGAGATCCTTATCAAGTGATTATATATCCAAGTCGTGGATTAGGTGCCTTTGACTTTCCAGCTTCATGAATGATATATCTGATTGAGTATGCATGAAGATATCTGATTGTGTGGAACTCAGCATTGATTTGTATCTGCATACATAGAGTTAGTAGCACTGAATGTGTTTGTCATATCAAAACCATATGGGAATAGAAATATGGAATTATGAAATTCCAACAGATGTCCGTGATTCAGAATCATCATTACGTTGTCTGTCCCTGAATATAAATTTTGTTGGGACCACCATTTGGCTATATCAGTGACGCACTCTGCAGTTTTAATCCATTCATATGTCGCTGCGAAGCCTAGGGTATGGTTGATGGTCGCGCCCCGGATACACGTCCTGGAGCGGCGATGATCGTAGTCTTACCGCAAGCGCATGGTGTAGCGGCGAGCGGGTATCGAACACATGGAGGCCTAATAACAGTGTCTTCTTCGAATCACCTGGCTATAGGAAAAGTCGGGAAATGTTTGCAAATGTGCGGTCACAGTCGTTCAAATGTATAGAAGAATCAACAATTTAATAAAGATGCTTAGGGGATAGGGAATCCCCGCTACTTGCCGTATCTCATCATTGTGATACGTAGGTTTCACAATTGCTAGGCTTGAAAATTGGGTGAACTAGTTGCAACTAAATGTGGAACCAAGCTCACGCTCTCGCGCTATTGCCGGTCTATAGCCAACTTAGGGTAGGGTCCAATCTCTTGCAAACCCTAACCTAAGCAAACTAGCGTGAAGAACAACATCATCGTTCAATCGTATCTCGAGCCCACTCTCGTGCAAACTCGAGCTACGACCAAGGTTGGGATAGTTCCTACCCATCCAATCTTTTGCAAACGGGTATTGGTATAGAATTGCAATCGAAAAACCCTAGTTTCGGTCCAATCTCTTGCAAACCGATTCCGGAGAAATTCAATTGCAACCCAAATCGGATATATAGGGCTTCCTATCGAATTGGGATCCAATCTCTTGCAAATCCCAATCGATATGAATCCCTAGCTATTCGTATTATAGCAATCCCAAACTAACCCTAATCAATCCTAGCAATAGTTTCGCCGATTCATCACAATTTCGAAATTGGGCTCGTAGGGTTCATCCCTACGCCCTAAGACGATGAACCACTCACAATTCATAATAGAATGCAATAGAAATTCACAATTAAAATCAATGCAATTCATAGCAATATTCAATAAATCAATAAAAATTGAGTTTTTGAGGGAGAGAGATACAAACCAATGAAGAACAAGCTAGCATCCAACAAAATCTCACTTTTCTCTCCTCCCTTAAAGCTTAATCTAATCCCTAAAAAGTTAATCTAAAAAGCTGCAAAAATTTCTGAAAAAGCACTCTTAAACTAGGTTAAAAACTGGGGTTAAATACCCCCCAAAATCGCCCAAAAAAACCTGACGAAATTGCCCCTGCGCAGCCTCAAATCCGCAGTTTTCGCTACAGGCAGCGCGGCTCACTCGGCCGAGTGACAAATGTCACTCGGCCGAGTGACGAACCCTGTACAAAAACAGAGAGTTGGGGGTCTCGGGGGTCGTCTCCTCGGAGGTCACTCGGGCGGATGGCCTTCAGTCACTCGGGCGGCCGTCTTTCTCCACTCGGCCGAGTCAGTCATCGGAGCAGACTGACGGAAAACAGAGAGTTGGTGATTTTTTGATGCCGTCGTCTTGGCTCCACTCGGGCGATGGGTGACTCGGTGCTCGGCCGAGTGGCATGGCGATGCTCGGCCGAGTGCACGCCTGTTGCATGTCCGATCTGGCCGGCCGAGCGGGCTTCCTATGGTCGGCCGAGTGACTCCTTCACTCGGCCGAGTGAAGTGCTAAAAATGCCCAAACTTCATATCTTCGCCTCTTCGTCGCTCCTACGACGTTCTTTCTCCTTCCACTCCTCTCCAATAGCAAAATACCCCTCAAGAGAGTCGTCGGTGACACTCCGGAGTGAGTGCATCTCAGAATCACTCCAAATCGCTCCAAATCTCCTGAAATACGACAAAAACAACAAATAATGAAAAGCATCGCAATATTGTCGAATAAACGCGAAAAACACGATTTGAGCGATCAAAATGGCATGCAAAAATGCAGAAAAAAGGTGTAAAATATGGAGTGATCAAAATCCCCTAAGCTTACCTCTTACTCGTCCTCGAGGAAGATAAGTAAAAAACGAACCCGGTGGATAAAGATAAAGAAAACGGCGGAAAGGCGGAAAATGGAAAACGAAAAACAAAATAGAAAATGAAGAGGAAAGTTGCTAGATCGTTTTTCTCAGGACGTGGGTTTTGCTTACTCATATAGCATGCATCGAATATAAAACACATGTCAAAGTCTTTTATTTTGATACCATAGTATAATGATGCATTTGAAATAGAAAACCCAAGAATATCGATATAGCATGAAAAATGGAATAATTCTAAGATTAACATCGTCTGAAGCATCTAAAGCGGTATACAATATCGTAGATCACACACTTTTCAATTGAATGCTTTCTATAGGGAGTATAAGAGATATCACACGATAGAGTAGTAGGAATAGAAAAATGCGGTTTTCATGAAATGAATGCTAAGCGTAGATTTCTGGGTTTCGTGAAACTTTAGCAATCTCACCGAGTATAGAATATTACTTAGCCTAGGTCGTCATGCACCGTCAAGTAGTCACTCTCTCACACATCATTGGATTCTCTCCCCCAAGCTTATCTATAAGCGTGGTGGCCTATATAAAATGATATTTACATCCCCATTTTTATGAAGCTCCAAAAGTCAAAAACAAAATAAAATAGGGAAGAAAGAGAAAGTATATGAGATGGGATCGTTTTCGAACCACTTTTCTCTTTTCTTTTCTTATTCTCAAATCTTTTTCTTTTTCTCTTTTTTTCCCTCTTTTTTTTCTTTTTTTCAATAGCATATATACACAATGATCCCAAATCAAAGAGAAGGATATACAAGTATTTTTTCTTTGGATTTTGGGGAATTTGGAGCATGTGATTTTAATAACGGGGGAATGCCAATAATAGAATCGCTAAGGGGAGATTCACCAATGAATTTAAAATAGAGAAATAATGTTCAAGATATGTGGAGAAAGAAATAAATGTATCTCTCAGTTCACTCTATAGGACGTGCATGACAACTTCAGCAGGGTAATATAATCTACTCAGTTTAATCTCAAAAAGTAAACTAATCCATATTTATCATTGCTAGCAACAATTCAATCAACCCGAAGTGAAAAGTACAAGTCATGCAATAAGAAGTGATATGAGAGAAAGGAAAGCAGTACTCCAGATATAAGCATCAATGCGTGAATCTTGGTGTGTTTTCTACGATAGCATACATATAAATCATCAGACATCAGCTAATAATAGAATTTCATCCATTTTCATATACCAAAAGAGAGTGGGTTACTATTTCTAAATCCAAAGCAGAACATAGCATATGATATCAGAAATAAGAGGCTATGACATGACAAATATAGCATGCATATAGAGAAAAGCTAACACCACGTCGTCGTCATCACAGAAAAGTCATCTCTAGCAAAAGATGAAAGAAATAAAGATAAACGAAAATAAAAACTATTTACAATGCAACACACAAGAAAATAAGAAAAACGTGATGCATGGTAAAAAAATGAAAAAGTGATGAAAAAGTGAGTGATAAAGTGGAAAAAACGTGGGAAAACTAAAAATAAAGGGTGACAAAAGCAAAAAACGTGAGAACTCACTCCCCCAAGCTAAAGTGCACAGTGTCCTCAATGTGCGACGTGTGGCACACCGAGAGACGTGTAATGGGAGGGGGGTGGGTATGCGTGCATGCATGATAAAAAGAAATAAAAATAACAAAATCAAAAATATGATGCGAATGTGATGCATGCAAGGATAAGAGTGATGCGAAAATGTGTGTGTCACCAAAAATACTCTCCCTCACTCCCGAAATAAGATATAGAATGACATGATCAAAAAGTGGATAAAAATAGTGAGGGGAGGGGGGTAGGCAGAAATCATCAGGACCAAGCAGAGAATGGGCAGCATAACGAGAAAAAATCGGAGGCATCAAGGGTGTGCCTAAGCTGGTGGTGCTGCGCCATCTCCGTCCTGAGGCGGAGGTGGGGGGGTGGTGGTGGTCGTGGTACAGTTTGCTGGGTGGGTGGTGGTCGTGGCAGTCGCTCAATGATCTGGGTCAAGCAATAGTGAATGCTGGGAAGTAGCTCGAGGCGGTGCTGCATGGCGGTGACTGTGGAAGACAAAGCCCTAAAATCGCCTCGGAGTCCACTCAACCCCCCCTCAAGAGCGCGAACGCTCTAAACTAAGGCGTCAGGGGGTGGTGGAGCGGAGGGATGGACAGGTCTAGGCTGAGCTGGTCGGGGCTGTCTAATACGGGCGGTGTAGGTGATCGGGACAGCATGCATAGGTGGTACGGGTGCTGTGCTCACTAGTGGATGCCCAGCCTCAGTGCGAGGCTGGGACGCAGGCTGGTGTGAGGTGGAAGCAGCAGCAGTGGGAGTGGAAGACAAAATCAGTGACGAGGCGGCAAGAGAGGTCAGTGAAACATATGTGGGGACAGACGTCACGACGCTCTCAGACAGGACAGCTACGGTGGAGACAGAAGTGTCAACCGCTGGGGAGGCAGTGTGGGGTCCAAAAGGTGAAATCCCAGCGGAGATCATACTGGCCATGGTCTCCACGACAGCAGCGAAAGAAGGCTCGCCGCTCTCAAGTATGGTGGGTGGACGCTCGGGTAGCAGAGAGGTGAGTGGATCAACCGACAAGGGCACAGCAGTGGTGGTGGCAGTGATAGACGTAGTGGGCGTAGGCTCATCAAGTGTACTCCCGACACTGACAGAAGTGGGGACAGAAGTGTCGGGAGCGGCAGAAAGTGCAGGCTCAGGCTGAGGGAACACAGGGTCAGCTGGCGGTGCAGGGTGTGCAGGTGGTGCAGGCTCAG
The DNA here is from genome assembly GCA_030789695.1 of Scilla litardierei. NCBI lineage: Eukaryota > Viridiplantae > Streptophyta > Magnoliopsida > Asparagales > Asparagaceae > Scilla > Scilla litardierei. The sequence goes on from CM061133.1 coordinate 38,080,061, forward strand.
CTCCCTCGGCCTCTAGCACGTAGGCGGCAGGGATCAGGAGGTCCATCACCGGAAGCCAGTCGTTGTGTGCTGGTCCTAAGTGTAGAGAAATGTATGCCCTCGTGGCTATTTATCATGATGAAACATCTTGTTCAATAAATGAAAGTATTCTTTCTGGTAAAGTATTATCTGAGTTGTTCATTGCTCGGATTATTCCCTTGGATTCATAGTTAGGTCACACATGTTTCGAAATGTAGATTACGATTATGAGAAATGTCTGACCTCTAATAGCTTGAATCTTAAAAGTGTTCATGGTCATAGATGTGTCGAGATAAGGGATATCAACACATCAGACAGACCATTGCGTCCCTGTCTGGTTGGTCTCATAACCAAGCAACTTGGTGAAGTTGAAAACAGGACGCAGGTGCTCAGTAAAAGCTGAGTTCACTGAACGACCAAAACAGGGAGTTATTAAATGGTTATACATTAACTGAACTATCATTAATAACTCTAAGTGATAATAGGTAAGTTGGTCCTTAGGACTTGAGATCATTGTATGAAGCTATGTGTGGACAGTGTCACTTAGGTCTAAAGATCTAACTTCGAGGCTAGGCCTGATGAAAGATCTTAGGCTGGGTGACACTCAAAACATATGAGCTAAGTAGTGATCAACAGAGGATTCGTCTCTTCCGTTAATGGGAAGTTAGTGTCACAGGTCGGTACGGCTCTCGGTAAAACCTTGGCCAAGGTAAGTTGTAACTTGTACAACCTGTATGTACCAGAGACCGATGTATACTGACCACTACTAGCCGATGGGGTTGATAATATACCATACCCTAGACTAGCCGAGTGACATAGTTATGACGAAGGGACTAAAACTGCGGAAATTATCACAGTCACAGTCAGAGTGATTTCGTCGGCACTTTTGCCTAAACAAACCAATCACGTAATCGATGATCCCGAAACAGGGACGACACCTACTGCTAGTGGTCACTGTCGTCTTGAGACTTCGAGTCTCGGCCTGTAGTAAGGGTCAGGCTGTAGGGTCTCACACCGAGTAACATTCACGTCGTAGTAACAGATAGAATGTATAGAGGATATTGTTGAATATTGGACTCCCCGGATTTGGTTTTGGATGATGAGCAAACATAAATAATTCATGAACTAACAATTTGTGAGCGCAGTATTGGAGATCGTCGCCAATTCCACGAGAATATTCAAAGCGACATCTCAACACTTCCAAAAGCTCGTATTCAAGCCTAAAGCTTCGTTGAAGCTCATGCAACGCTTTGGAAATAATGAAGATTCAATCGAAGCTCTCAAAGACCGTTTATTAAGGTTTTATTTATAGTCTTTTAGTTTCGATTGATAGAATGTTAAGCCTTGAGTATATCTTACGTTTCTATCTTCATTTCGCTCATTTCGTAGCTCTAGGATTCTTGCACTAGTTCACTCTATCTTCCTCGAAGCGTCGCGCTTCGATTCGGACTTTGTTGTGCATGTTAGTTGGTACAAGAACAAGTACTGACCGACTAGATCACAATCTAGTCGGTCGTCCACTGTTCTTGGACCGACTAGTTTCAGTCAGTTAAATCTTTGTTCTTTACTGTTTACAGTTAGTCGGTCTACGTTGACTCACCGACCGACTAGTTTGTGAACTAGTCGGTCAGTGATGCTTCTTTGACCGACTAGTTGTGATTTACTGTACATGCCAAATTTCTCCTAAGCTACTGTTTACCGTTAGTCGGTCTAAGAACGTTTGATGACCGACTAGTTGACAATCTAGTCGGTCAACTTTTGTTCTTGGACCGACTAAGTCAACTTGCCTTCAGACTATGTTGTTTTGCCTCTTAGTCGGTCTACGTTCATTGACTGACCGACTAGTTGTGAAACTAGTCGGTCAGACAGTGTTCTTGGACCGACTAGTTTTCTAGGTCTGAAATTCTATCTCTTCTCAGATCTGCTCTTAGTCGGTCCATGCTTTGTGACTGACCGACTAGTTGATGAACTAGTCGGTCAGTGAATATTCTTTGACCGACTAATTCACTCAGATTTCTTTCCGTTGGAGATTGACCTAACTTATGTTTTTGGGTTCCTATAAATACGAACCTAGGTCATTTCTATCTTCAATAGAGCTGCCATTAAGAGATTCATTGAGCCCTAAAGAGATAGCCATTCTCCCTCAAATCTAAAGCTCTCTTCCTCACAAGAAAGCCATTCTCTCTCATTTCTAGATCTAGAGAGAAGCTTGTTCTTGGTGAGCTCTTCAAGCTATTGCTTGATCCAAGTCTCCAACTCTTCCCTAGGCACCCATTGCTGCTCATTTCCTTGGTGCTAGGGCTTGGTGACTTCATCTTCCTCAAATCCTTCATTCCACCTATTGGGTAAGAAAAACTCAAGGTATAGGATTTTGTGGTAAGAGTATTTATTTCATTTAAACTCTTTATATTGCTTATTGGCTCTCTCGGTTGTGAGAGAAGTTTGTGATCCCGGGTTGTGGGATTCACTTTGCCATTGCATGTATGATTTGATCTTGTGAAGGTTTTTCACAAGATATTCATAGTGGAAATCTTGAGTTAGGGTTTCTAACTCAAGTATCCGGAGGGGATCCGGGTGGTTGGGACGTAGGATCACCGGGAACAAGTCGGAGAGACTTGGGTGGATCCGAACCCATTAACATCGTTTGTTAGCTTTGTTTATTTCATTGTTGTCAATCAATTTAAGCTTCCGCAAATTGATTTGGTGGTTGTTTGCAATTTAATTTGGAATTATACGCCTTATTATTTTAAAGTACTATTCACCCCCCCTCTAGTACTTGTGCAGTAGCTGGTAGGGCATTACATTTGGTATCAGAGCCAGATTCTCAGCTATGTCTGCCAACGACAACAAGACCGTGCGTCCACCTTCCAACTATGACACCTTCAGGAACCGTGAAGGAGCATCTTCCGTGATGGAAGGACATTCCTCTACGAGGCCTCCATTCTTCAACGGTACCAACTACGGGTACTGGAAGTGTCGGATGGAAACCTTCCTCCGAAGTGCATCTTTATGGAGAACTACAATGAAGGAGTATATTGAACCCGAAGAAGAAGATTTTGAGAAATGGACTACCGCGGAGGTCGCCGCGGAGGTAAGCAATGCCAAGGCAATGAACGCCTTGCAATGTGCATTGGAGCCCGAGGATTTCAATAAGATATGCACATGTAAGAGTGCATATCAAATTTGGAACTCCCTCCTCATTCTACACGAAGGGACGAGTAGGGTAAGAGACTCTAAACTCGTAGTCGTAACCAAAGATTACGAAATGTTTCATATGCAACAGGGCGAGAAGATGAAAGAATATTACGCTCGTTTCGTTGATATAATAAACGAGTTAGAGGCCCTCGGCAAGATCTACACTCAAAAGGAGAAGTGCTTAAAGCTTATTGAAGGACTTCCCTCTTCTTGGGAAAAACGTACCTTCGCCATCGAGGAAGGTAATGACATGGACAAATATACCGTAGTTCAACTAATGGGTACTTTGATGTCATATGAGGTACGCAAAGATAGCAAGGTGAAGCTACAAGAAAAGATGAAGTCATATTTGAACCTAGATGCGCCTAAGAAAAAGGCGATTGCATTCAAGGCGGCTTCATCCACCTCTACCGATGATGAGAACTCGGAAGAAGAAATGGACATGGAATCCATTGCACTCATGGCAAAGAAGTTCAATCGCTTCTTCCGAAAGGGTAACTTCAAACACAAATCTAAGTTTACATCTACTAACGCCTCTCCACCTTTGTGCTTTAAATGCAATAAGCCAGGACACATCAAAGCGGATTGTCCTCAAAACAAGCAAAAGGAGAAGTGGAAGGCGCCAAAGTATGACAAGTCCAAGAAGTACACGAAAGGAAACAAGAAGGGACTTGTCGGAGCTACCTTCACCGACTCCGAGGATTCCTCAAGCGGAGAGTCGGACGATGAGCACGTGGAGCAAGCACACATGTGTTTCATGGCAAGAGAGGAGCACGATCAAGGATCCTCCTCTTCCGATGATAGTGATGAAGAAAGCGATGAGGTAACGATGGATGATCTTAGGGATGCTAACACTCAACTTTGGTCAAAATATACTAAGTTAGTAAATAGATATACTAAGGTAAAAGATGACCTAGCTAGCATTCAAACATCGCCTAAGACTATCATCACCAACAACGACACCGTTGTTGAAGAGTTAAGAAAAGAGATAGCAAATCTCAAATCTAAACTTGAACATGTTAGCATTGAGGATGCGGAAGAACATGAGATAGCGGATTTAACTTCTCAAAACTCGACTTTGAGTATTGAGAACGAGAATCTTAAATCTCGTGTTTATGTGCTCACTTCGCAAATATCCACTTTGGATACTTCCTTGCGTTCTCTCAAAGAGAAATATGAGGACACATTGGGCCGAATCAACAAATTCAACAAGGGTAAAGGCCATTTGGATAATATCCTAAAAGATTTACTTCCGGCCAAGCACCACATTGGCTTAGGGTATATGATGGGAAATTCTTCCAAGTCGGTCACTACCTTTGTTAGGCCAACTTCCGAAGCCTCAACGAGTGGGAGCAAACACTCTATTGGTAGTTCATCTACCAATGGTGCTTCCACCTCGTCCACACCCTCTTTCGGAAAGAAACCCACATTGGGTGGACCTCCAAAGAAGGGGCATGCTTATATGTACACCAATTCCATGCCACGTAGGAACACACGTCCTACTCCACCATCTCACACTTATGATGATTTTTATGCAACACATTCTCGGGCACGTGCACACCAAGTGAGACACCCTCACGCACGTGTTCCCACACATGCATATGTACACCCACCTCATCATATGAATAATTCTCGTCGTGCACCATTCCATCATGTCCCGTATGCCTATCCACAACATGCATCACGTAGAAATCAACGTCGCATGCATGCACCCAATAGGATGATGGCTCCCAAAATTTTCACTATTTGGAGCCCAAAGGACACAAGCATGGACGAAAAACAAATATATATGAATGCTTATTTTTCGGATGTTGTGCATAGTAAGAATTATGTGGGGAAGTCTAAGTCCACTTGGACTTGGCTTCCAAAGGTCTAATCCCTTGGACCCAATGACCTTGGGTACCATGATATGAACTTATCTATCTTTAGGTACTCAAGGAAAAGAAAAAGAAAAGGAGCAACAAATTTAAATTTAGCTCCAAAGGGAATTGGATACTCGATAGCGGGTGCTCCAAACACATGACGGGTGACGCTCGATTGCTCTCCGGAGTGGTTCCCATTGTGAATGGAAACCGCGTCGTATTTGGAGGCAACGAGAGCGGAACCATCATAGGTGTTGGTAATGTCGGTAACCCTTCTAAACCATTAATTAGTGATGTGTATCTTGTTAGTGGTTTAAATCATAATCTTATTTCAATAAGTCAACTTTGTGACAAAGGTTACAAAGTTAGCTTTGCGAAAGGATTGTGTCATATTTTAAGAAAGGATAATGAAAAATTATTATTTTCCGGAACTCGTCGTAAAGACATTTATATTTTGGATCTTCCTAAGTCATATGAACAATGTCTCGTTGCCAACACAAGTGAACAACACTTATGGCATCGACGCTTTGGACATGTGAACTTTGGAACACTATATAAGCTTTCAAAATTGAATTCTATTAAAGGTTTTCCGAAGCTTGTTTTTGAAAAGAAAAGTTTTTGTGATTGTTGTCAACGCGGCAAGCTTCCTAAATCTTCATTTAAACCTAAGAAAAGCATCTCTACAAAACGGCCACTAGAGCTATTACATCTAGATTTATTTGGGCCAACTAGAGTAGCTTCCTTAGGAAATGCAAGGTATGGACTTGTCATCGTAGATGACTATTCAAGATTTACTTGGGTATTTTTCTTGTGCAATAAAAATGAAGCTTTTGAAAACTTCACAATTTTTGTTAAGAAAGTACAAAATCTCTTAGGAAACACCATTGTCACTATTCGTAGTGATCATGGAGGTGAATTTGAGAATGAGTCTTTTGAGACATTTTGTGATGAAGTTGGTATTACTCACACCTTCTCTTTCCCTCGTGCACCGCCTCAAAATGGTGTAGTTGAGAGAAAGAATAGGACGCTAGTGGAGTGTGCTCGCACTATGCTTGATGATAGCCAACTTGGCCATCAATTTTGGGCGGAAGCGGTACACACCGCTTGCTATGTGTTTAATAGAATACTTTTGAGGCCCGGCACTAAACAAACTTGTTATGAATTGTTGTTTGGTAGGTTGCCTCAAGTTAAACATTTTCGTGTTTTTGGTTCGAAATGTTTTATTAAGAACACATATGGTAGTTTGGACAAATTCGATCCGAGATCCGATGAGGGGATTTTTGTGGGATATTCTTCGCGTAGCAAAGCCTACCGGATATTCAACAAACGAACCTCGACGATCGAGGAGTCGCTTCATGTCTCATTTAATGAAGGATTTGTTCCAACTAGAAGTTCAAATGATAATGATTCTATGGATGTTTTATGTGATTCATTTGATAATTCTAAGTCTATTGATTCTATTGAGACTAACCCGACTAATGAAGTTGTTGAGAATGTTCCAAGTGATCAAGGTATTCCCAAGCGACTTCATGTCATTCGCGACCATCCCCATGAGCAAGTAATTGGCAATATTCAAGATAGTGTCAAGACAAGATCACAAGTTCACCACTTCGCCAATTGTGCCTTTGCCTCATCAATAGAGCCAAAGAATATAGTTGAAGCATGCGAAGATAGTGCTTGGATACTTGCCATGGAGGAGGAGCTCATTCAATTCGAGAGGAATGAAGTGTGGGAGCTTGTTCCATTGCCTTCGAAGAACCACACCGTCATGGGGACAAAGTGGATTTTCAAGAACAAAACCGACGAAAACCAAGTCGTCGTCCGGAACAAAGCTCGGTTAGTAGCTCAAGGCTATCGACAAGAGGAAGGTATTGATTTCGAAGAATCCTTCGCTCCGGTAGCTAGATTAGAATCAATTAGATTACTTTTGTCTTTTGCATGCCATAAGAATTTTAAATTATTTCAAATGGATGTTAAAAGTGCTTTTTTAAACGGAGATGTCGTTGAGGAAGTTTACGTTTCTCAACCTCCGGGCTTCATAAATGAAAAATTTCCAAATCACGTTTTTAAACTAAAGAAAGCTCTTTATGGTTTGAGACAAGCTCCTCGAGCTTGGTATGATCGCCTAAAGAATTTTCTTTTGGATTTGAATTTTAAAATGGGCGAAGCCGATTCAACTCTTTTTGTTAAGCATGCGAATAATGATATTTTATTAGTACAAATTTACGTTGATGATATCATTTTCGGTGCTACTAACTTCACTCTTTGCGAAGAGTTTTCTAATGTTATGAAGGAACAATTTGAGATGAGCCACATGGGCGAACTCAAATATTTCTTAGGACTCCAAATTCGTCAAATGAACGATGCAATCTTCATCCACCAAACGAAGTACACGGTGGAGTTGCTAAAGCGATTTGGAATGGAGAATACCTCCGGGAAAAAGACTCCAATGAGCACGACTACGCATCTTGACAAGGATACGGGCGGTAAGGATGTAGACATTCGTTTATATCGAGGTATGATTGGTAGTTTGCTTTATCTTACCGCAAGTAGGCCCGATATTATGTTTGCCGTATGTATATGTGCTCGTTATCAGTCTCAACCTAAGGAGTCTCACTTAGTAGCGGTAAAGCGTATTTTTCGCTATCTAAGTTACACTTTAGATTTTGGATTACTTTATCCGAGATCTAGCACATATGAGTTAATCTCATATAGTGATGCCGATTATGCGGGATGCAAATCCGACAGGAAAAGTACTAGTGGCACTTGCCATTTTATAGGAAATTCTCTTGTCTCTTGGTTTTCCAAGAAGCAAAATTCCGTATCACTTTCAACCACCGAGGCGGAATATATTGCCGCCGGTGCCGCGTGTGCTCAAGTTCTTTGGATGAGACACACACTTAAAGACTTTGGTATAAATTGTGATACTTGCCCTATCATGGTTGACAACCAAAGTGCAATATGTCTTTCCAAGAACCCGGTACATCATTCCCGTTCGAAACACATAGATGTCCGCCACCACTTTTTAGATGACCATGTTGCTAAAAAGGACATCATTCTAGTGTACGTTGAAACCCAAAAGCAAATCGCCGATATTTTCACGAAACCCCTAAAGGAGGACTCCTTTGTGCGGTTGCGTCGAGAATTGGGGATTATGGGTGAATCCGAAATATAGGATTCATGTTTCATTCAATAATTTTGCATGCTATTATTCTTGACAATATCTCATTCATGCTAGAATTATTGGATTTTTCGAGAATTTTAAGTGTTATCTTAATTTTTCGTTCGATTTGTGCGTAATCGTCAAATTTCTGTTTTTCGATGTTTAATGGGGTAGTTTAGATGTCTATTGAGAGTTTTGAGATTTTTCGTCCAAGCATATTATGGAGAGAACTTAATTTTCAAGTTTTTGACTCTTTAGTCGGTTCATGTTCAGTGACCGACCGACTAGATTGAGATCTAGTCGGTCAGTAATCGAACGCAGACCGACTAAATCTTGTCAGTCTTCTTGGATTCAGCCACTGTTTGCACCTAGTCGGTTCAAGCTCATTTACCGACCGACTAGTTTGTGAACTAGTCGGTCAGTGCTTGAACTGTGACCGACTAGTTGTGCCAGGGGCTGTTTGGTCATTTGGGAAATCGACCGACTTAAACTCAGTTTAGTCGATCGATTTCCATTCTAATCGATCGAAAACTCAGTTCACTCCGCTCAAAACCCCGACCCTTCCCCTTCCGATCGACTTCCGGCCTCTTTCCGATCATCTCCGTCGTCGCCGGCCGTCGTTCTTCCTCCTAGGGTAAACCTACCTCCTCCCTCTCCTATCTAGGGTTTCGTTTTCAGCTCTAGGGTTAGGTTTCTCTGCCTAGGGTTCTAAATTTCTTCCTCTAGGGTTTCGGATTTCTAGGGTTGTGCTAGGATTCGTTGATTTGATCTCGTGTCTTGCTTCGACTATGGCAAGAACACGCATTCCGATCCCTTCCTCTAACCCCTCTCCGATGACCGTTGATCCAACCTCTTCGGATCCCGAGCATCCAACCCCTACGAAGCGTAGAGCCAAGACCACCCATCCTTCGTCGTCTTCGCCTCCTCTCAAGAAGAAGAGGACGACAACCGCTAAACCTAAAGGTCAACCCAAACCCAAGCCCAAACCTAAGCCAAAGGCCAAATCTCTTGTCTCTCCTTCTTCGTTCCATACTCCTACCGATTCCGATACGGAGTATAATCCCGAGACCGAGACTCATAGGGAACCCTCTCCTCCTATTCATCCCGAGTCTAGCACCCACCCTCGTTCGTCTTCTCGAAAGCCTAAGGGAAAGGCTCCGATGCCGGTGGGCGGTGTCGATATTTCCTTATGTCGCGATGACCCTTTGTGTCTTGCGGCATATAACCGTATCGAACATTGCCCGCTGCTTCTGGAGCATTTCGTCCAGTTCAGCGACTTCATAGGGCTAGCTGATCTTCTGTCGTCGTCGGGTCTTCTCGATTACCTTCGATTTGACCCGAAGGCGAATCCTCGCCCCTATCCTAGATTAGTGAAGCTTTTCTATGCCAATAGGATCCGGGGTCAGTTCTTTCAGACCCACTCTATTGAGACGACCATTTTGGGGACTCCTATAGTCCTCACTGCGGAAATCTTAGGAGAGATTCTGGGTATCTCTTCGTCTGGCCTTCTTCCTTCTGATATCTCGGTAGATGATATTTCCTCTCTTGACCAGACCATCCTATCAGAGATTTTCCATCAGATTCCTCCTGCTATGATTGGCGTGCCCTCTAAATCTTTTAAGCCAAATGCTTGGGTCCTAAATTTGATTCTGAAGTCGTGCTTGCTTCCCAAGAACGGCTCCTCATCTTTGCCATCCCAGCCATTTTTGAAGCTTATCTATGCGATCTTCATGGGGAGCTCGATTAATTGGGCTCGAATTATACTCGACAAGATTGATTCTTTCGAGTGTATTCGAAAGTCCAATAAATCGGATCATATTCCTTTTCCTTGCATGTTGACCCTCGTGTTTCGTCACTTTCGTGTCACATTGCCTCGTGACGATGAGCGTCCCCTCGGTCCTCCGCTGAATGCGACGGCCGTCAAGAAATCTCTTGCGGCGCTTCGTCACGTTCAGAGGACGACTCCTTCAACGTCTGTCCCTGCCTCTGCCTCTGCCTCTGCTTCTCCCGTTGCCACCCTTGATGACGTCGTCCGGATACTTCTTCGTCACGAGTCCCGCTTGGCTCGTACCGAGGAGGTGGTCTGCCGTATGGCATGTCAGATGGGTGTTGAGCTTCCTCCTTCCGTGTCTGAGGGAGAGGAGATGGATGAGATGGATGAGGAGGACGTTGTGGAGATCTGTCGTGCTTCGACTCATGCCCCCAAGGGCACTTCTGCTGCTGCTGGTACTTCCACTTCTGCTCCTGGAGTTGCCACCTCTTCCGGTGTTCCAGAGCCATCTGCTGCAGCTCTTCAGCCTTCAGAGCCATCTGCTGCTGATCCAGTTTCCGAGCCTGCTCTTGTATCTGCTGCTGCTGCTTCTGTCGAGACTCATGCTGCTGTTGAGCCTGTTGCTGAGATCTCGACTCCAGCCCCGTCGATTCCATCTGTTGAGACGCCTCTACTCCCTGCAGATCCTGAGTCCACTCCGTCGACTGGACCCACGGACGCTGCAGATCCTGCCTCCTCCTCGTGATCGTTGTTCCGAGGACTCTCCATATACACTTTGGATGATGTATTTTAGCGAGAGTATTCTGGGTTAGGATAGGGTATGAGGATTATTATGTTTTGATGTATTTTGGATGACGTCGCTGTTGTTGTATTTTTTTTTGATGATGATGATGTTGCTGTATTTCTTTTTGATGATATGTAGCGCTTGACATGATGTACCTCATATATTCGATGTGATATCTTTTTGGATGTACTCATGTTGTCTATATTTATATATATGTACATCGTCGTTCACTCTGTTTTTTATTCGTCGTGCACATTTTAATATTCTTTGAATACATTTGAAATGTGATTTCGTCGCTCGACGCATGTAACCTTGGTTAAATAGATTTATATTCTATAATTGTATAGAATTGTTTTCCATGCACAAAATTAACCAAGAATATTGAATATTGAAGAGTATGTTTCTTTATTCAAGAAATGAATAAACATTTGGTATTTTTGATGATTTTGATTATCGTTGATTTTTATTGATAATGGAAAATTTGACACACCTTGTTTTGATTCCCACATTTTCCCTTGGTGTCAAGTTGGTCCATTGTCTTCGTCTACGACTCCCGATGTTGGATTTTACATTTCCTAATTGTTGTCGTTGTATGCCCCCCATTTTTGGGATAATGCCAAAGGGGGAGAGATAATGATAATAAATAGCTCAAATGAAAAATTTAACTCAATTTCTAAGAATCTAGTTTGATATGTTAGATTCAGGGGGAGTTAAGATACAAATAAGGATTTTCAAAATCCGATATTTCAAAAATAAATTCACTTTATTTATCTTACTCGTCTGATTGATGCAATTCATTTATATTCATTTTGGAATTAACGTGTCATCAATGCAGGGGGAGTAAGTATTTTACATTTGAATTATTATCTTTGATTATCATTTATGATTGGTTTGTCATCACCAAAAAGGGGGAGAATGTTGAATATTGGACTCCCCGGATTTGGTTTTGGATGATGAGCAAACATAAATAATTCATGAACTAACAATTTGTGAGCGCAGTATTGGAGATCGTCGCCAATTCCACGAGAATATTCAAAGCGACATCTCAACACTTCCAAAAGCTCGTATTCAAGCCTAAAGCTTCGTTGAAGCTCATGCAACGCTTTGGAAATAATGAAGATTCAATCGAAGCTCTCAAAGACCGTTTATTAAGGTTTTATTTATAGTCTTTTAGTTTCGATTGATAGAATGTTAAGCCTTGAGTATATCTTACGTTTCTATCTTCATTTCGCTCATTTCGTAGCTCTAGGATTCTTGCACTAGTTCACTCTATCTTCCTCGAAGCGTCGCGCTTCGATTCGGACTTTGTTGTGCATGTTAGTTGGTACAAGAACAAGTACTGACCGACTAGATCACAATCTAGTCGGTCGTCCACTGTTCTTGGACCGACTAGTTTCAGTCAGTTAAATCTTTGTTCTTTACTGTTTACAGTTAGTCGGTCTACGTTGACTCACCGACCGACTAGTTTGTGAACTAGTCGGTCAGTGATGCTTCTTTGACCGACTAGTTGTGATTTACTGTACATGCCAAATTTCTCCTAAGCTACTGTTTACCGTTAGTCGGTCTAAGAACGTTTGATGACCGACTAGTTGACAATCTAGTCGGTCAACTTTTGTTCTTGGACCGACTAAGTCAACTTGCCTTCAGACTATGTTGTTTTGCCTCTTAGTCGGTCTACGTTCATTGACTGACCGACTAGTTGTGAAACTAGTCGGTCAGACAGTGTTCTTGGACCGACTAGTTTTCTAGGTCTGAAATTCTATCTCTTCTCAGATCTGCTCTTAGTCGGTCCATGCTTTGTGACTGACCGACTAGTTGATGAACTAGTCGGTCAGTGAATATTCTTTGACCGACTAATTCACTCAGATTTCTTTCCGTTGGAGATTGACCTAACTTATGTTTTTGGGTTCCTATAAATACGAACCTAGGTCATTTCTATCTTCAATAGAGCTGCCATTAAGAGATTCATTGAGCCCTAAAGAGATAGCCATTCTCCCTCAAATCTAAAGCTCTCTTCCTCACAAGAAAGCCATTCTCTCTCATTTCTAGATCTAGAGAGAAGCTTGTTCTTGGTGAGCTCTTCAAGCTATTGCTTGATCCAAGTCTCCAACTCTTCCCTAGGCACCCATTGCTGCTCATTTCCTTGGTGCTAGGGCTTGGTGACTTCATCTTCCTCAAATCCTTCATTCCACCTATTGGGTAAGAAAAACTCAAGGTATAGGATTTTGTGGTAAGAGTATTTATTTCATTTAAACTCTTTATATTGCTTATTGGCTCTCTCGGTTGTGAGAGAAGTTTGTGATCCCGGTTTGTGGGATTCACTTTGCCATTGCATGTATGATTTGATCTTGTGAATGTTTTTCACAAGATATTCATAGTGGAAATCTTGAGTTAGGGTTTCTAACTCAAGTATCCGGAGGGGATCCGGGTGGTTGGGACGTAGGATCACCGGGAACAAGTCGGGGAGACTTGGGTGGATCCGAACCCATTAACATCGTTTGTTAGCTTTGTTTATTTCATTGTTGTCAATCAATTTAAGCTTCCGCAAATTGATTTGGTGGTTGTTTGCAATTTAATTTGGAATTATACGCCTTATTATTTTAAAGTACTATTCACCCCCCCTCTAGTACTTGTGCAGTAGCTGGTAGGGCATTACAGATATCATTAGATGTAAAGAGAATACTAAATTCACAAGTTGGTTGTGAAATTGAAGCATTTGGGAATGGAGGAAATTTCGTATGAAATCCAGAGGATCAAACCGTGTAGGAATCGGAGCTCGGATGAGCCCAGAAACGCGAGAAAGGCGAAAGGGGAAGTGGGATAAAACCCACTTAGCATAACGGGCGAGGCCCGCTGACCCAGCGGGCCCGCCCGCTGGGTGCAGCGGGCGAGGCCCGCTGTCCCAGCGGGCCCGCCCGCTGGGTGCAGCGGGCGAGGCCCGCTGTCCCAGCGGGCCCGCCCGCTGGGTGCAGCGGGCGCAGCCCGCTGCTCCAGCGGGCACGCCCGCTGCATGCAGCGGGCGCAGCCCGCTGGTGACAGCGGGCTGAGCCCGCGCGGGCGTGCCCTAGCGGGCACGCCCAGTAGCCTTAGGCGGGCGCGCCCGCTAAGCTTAGCGGGTCGCCCGCCACTTAAGTTATTTTAGGGTTTTTTCAATGAAACCCTTGACGGCTACGAAATTTGGGTTTTTTGCTCAACTTTGAGCAATTGTTTGAAGGGTCAAACGAGCTCGGATTTAGACGCCGTTTATTCCTACGCGTTCACCATCACTAGCTCTTCGAAATGATAACTTGTATCATCTCTAGAGCTCAACGATGAGTGAGGATTAATTGGTTGAAGGTTAAGGCTTTGTGTAAAGCTACACTAACCCAAATTGAATTAATCCAAATCCCTCTTCCTAACATTAGTCCCACATTGCTCATGACAAAAGAAGGGGAGCCGGCCTCCTATATAAATAGGTGTGCACTCCCTTCTTTGTTTCTTGCACCAAGTCTCTGATTGAGGAGCTCACAAATATTTTGAGCAAACTTAATCTAGACTAAATTTATTCTCTTCCTCTATAAATTTTCCTATCCTCCAACCGAGTCCTAGCAAGACAACGAGGAGGTCCGAATTTGATTCGGAAGTCTACGACGCGGGTTTACTCAAGTGAAATCTTCTACGGCTTGTGATGGCTTCGGAGGCAAGGTGCGCTACGGGAGCTGATCCAGTCTGCGGCGAGGAGCGACGCAACACGGCTCGGAAGACGGCTCAGATCAATGAGCGCAAGACGGTGCGGAACATCTTGCCTGCTCCAGGGCAAGATTCCGGGTGAGTCAATTATATATGCAATTAGTTTAATTAGTAGTTAGAACTTTCTCGAGTTGGTCGGACCCAACTCGAGTCAGTAGATTTCCTGGCTTAGGGAATTTTTCCTTAGGGCTTTATTTATTAAATAGTTTAATAAATTATTTCTTCCGCTGTTTTATTTATTTTGTTCGTCCGACTTAGGACGGATAGCAATAAATTAGCTCTAAGGGACCTTGAAAAACCCTACAGTGGTATCGGAGCCAGATCTACTCTGTTCTATACTACTTTTAACTGCATGTTTTAATTATGTGATAATTAGTTTAATGGCACATTCTTGTTTTATTTTGATGTCACAAGAAGGACTTGCTAGGTTAGTCATTAATTGACTCTTAAACTTTATGTGATAAATTTTAACACCATGCTTAATAAATTTTAAATTGTTTAAAAATTACTTAATGGACGATTAGGTTAGCCATTAATTTCCTCAAACCTTATGTGATAACTTTGAGACACTGCTATGGTTTTAAATTGTTTAAATTGCCTATTGGACGATTAGGGTAGCAGCATATATTTTGAATCCTTATAGTTGATAAGGACTAAATAAAAATCGTCTAACAAACCCATAAAATTTTGAATTTTAGGGATCCACTAGTTGATAAGGATTAACTAGTTGTAATTTAAAAAACATTTAGTTGATGAACGAACATGGAAATGATGACAACACCTTCAATGGATCATGATGTCGGTCAATGTGCTTGGCTAAAGTTTTTGGACCAACCTAGCTAGACTGGGTAACAAGTGGTCCTGGGTTAGTCAATTCCCTGGCCGCGTCCGCTGGACCGCAAGGTGTCGATTCATAACTATGTAAGTCCATCGACTATACCTAAGTCTAATACGATAATAATCTTATTCAAGATAAATCGTAGCCCTCCTTGTTTTAGGAGTTGGCAACTGTAAGAAACGTGTTTCGGTTGTTGAGCACACTCAAGCCGTAACAGGTCAATCTTATAGAAACCGATTTCTTGATTGACATCTTAACCTGACTGAAACCGTTGGCTCATCCCTAGAGCTTCGGCGTAAGTCTAACCAAGAATGTAGTCATAAGCTCTGACCCAAACCGGCGTGTCGTGCATACACTGAGCAAAGGGGCGAGTCAGGCTTGACACGAAAACTAGGGTCCGACTAGGCTAGCCATTGTGATCCGGTTGAGCACACTCATGATCACAAATGACTAGGGGTAAAATCGAATAGGGAGTCATATTTTGATATGATCGACAAAGAGTTCGTCTACCTACAGCCGAGTCGAACGACTTGTTGAGCTACACTCAAGGTCAGGCGACTCAAGGTTGTTGGATTCCTGCTCCCATTTAATTTTAATCATGTTTTGGAGAAAAACGATCTGTTTATTAATGGGAGAGTATAATTGGACAAAACCCATTCTAATTATATTTAAAAATATTTTGAACACATGCTAATTAGGAGTTCTAATCTTTGCAGCATGATGAGTAAGATTAATAATATCCGAGATAAGAATTTATTAACTGGTTTTAATATTAATAATAGCTGGTTGAAGAAGTCTATAGCAGAAAGGGAAGAAATAAAGCATGTCTATGCATTAACCTCTAAAATGCAAAGTGTAGTTCTTTCAGTTAATTCTAATGCATGGGTGTTAGACACCGGTGCAGGTTCTCACATTTGTAACCAGTTACAAGGATTGAAAATCAGTAGAAAACTTGAAAGGAATGAGATAATTCTCCAAGTCGGAAACGCAGCAAATGTTGATGTTGTAGCCGTAGGAGATCTTAGACACACATTAGCTGGTGGAGCTAACTTGCTTTTGAAGCAATGTTACTATATCCCAAATTTCCTATGCAATATTATATCTGTCTCAGCTTTGGCTAAAGATGGTTATAATTTTACTATCAGCGGAAATGTCATGAACATTGCCCTTGATGGTAAGTTGCTAGGATTTGGGACACTGAGCAATGGAATATACACTTTAAGCAATGAGGTGGTATTAAACGTTAATACTAGAAAACGTAAGGAATCTAGTTTTAATGAAACCTATCTTTGGCATTGTAGACTAGGCCATATCGGAGAGAAGAGACTCAGCAAGTTACATAAAGAGGGGCTCTTGGGCCTCTCGAATTATGAGTCATTCGACACTTGCGAGTCTTGCCTCAAAGGTAAGATGGCCAAAACTCCTTTTGCCAGTCAAGGGGAGAGAGTTATCGAACTCTTGGGTCTAGTACATTCCGATGTATGTGGACCCATGTATACGTTAGCCAAAGGTGGATTTTCATATTTCGTCACGTTTACTGACGACCACTCAAGATTTGGACATGTGTTCTTGATGAAACATAAGTCCGAAACGTTTGAGCGATTCTAGGAGTATCGTGCCGAAGTCGAAAAACAGACTGGGAAAAGTATTAAGATTCTTCGATCTGACCGAGGAGGAGAATACTTAAGCCATGAATTCCTCACTTACTTAAAAGAGAATGGGATTCTCTCTCAGATCACTCCTCCTTACACACCTCAACATAATGGTGTTTCAGAAAGGAGAAACCGGACCTTGTTAGACATGGTTCGGTCTATGTTAAGTGAAGCTGAGTTAACTACTTCCCTCTGGGGCTATGCCTTGGAAACTGCTATATACATTCTAAATAAAGTTCCGTCAAGATCTGTGCATTTGACTCCGTATCAGATATGGACAGGGAAGAAACCCAGCCTCAATCACTTGAAAGTATGGGGTTGTCCTGCTTATGTCAAAAGGCAAAATCCAGACAAACTGGAAGACAGATCTATACTGTGCAAATTTATAGGGTACCCAAGACATTCATTAGGTTATGTCTTTTACCATCCAGAACAACAAAAGATTGTTGTCTCTAGACATGCCACCTTTCTAGAAAAGGAATTCCTCGTGAAGGAATCCACTGGCAAGGTAATTGATTTGAATGAATGCTCGGGGGAAGTACCCACACAGCAACAAGTGTCGGAACCAGTGGGAGAGTCAGAACTTGACATCTCCCAACCAGTGAGTAGGAAGTCAAGTAGGATTCCTCGAGCACCCGAAAGGTACTACGGTTTTCTCGTAGACGGGGGAATCGAGGATAGCATCATAATTGATGATGACCCTATTAACTTCCAGGAAGCCATAAAGAGCATAGACTCTGACAAATGGCTAGATGCAATGAAATCCGAAATAGATTCCATGCACGTAAATAAGGTATGGACCTTAGAAAACGTGCCCAAGGGAAATGTTCCCATAGGCTGCAAATGGATCTTCAAGAAGAAGATTGGAGCAGATGGAAAGGTAGAGACGTACAAGGCTAGACTGGTTGCAAAAGGATATCGTCAAATTCTAGGAATAGATTATGACGAAACTTTTTCGCCAGTAGCCATGCACAAGTCTATTCGGATAGTGCTCGCTATTGCTGCCTACTACGACTATGAAATCTGGCAAATGGATGTGAAGACTGCATTCCTAAACGGTAATTTGGAAGAGCAGATTTACATGACTCAGCCAGAAGGCTTCGAAGTCAGTGGGAGCAATGGAAAGGCGTGCAAGATGCACAGGTCCATTTATGGACTCAAGCAAGCATCAAGAAGTTGGAACATCCGTTTCGACAAAACAGTCAAAGAGTTTGGTTTTGTCAGAAATGAGGATGACCCATGCATCTATAAAAGAACCAGTAATAAAAATTCTTTAGTCATCCTAGTTCTATACGTAGATGACATTCTGATAATAGGCAACGACATAGAGATGTTAAAGTCTGTTAAAAATTGGCTATCAACAAATTTCTCCATGAAGGACTTGGGAGAAGCATCCTACATACTAGGTGTGAAGATCCATAGAGATAGATCTAAACGGATGCTAGGACTCTCCCAAACGAGGTACATTGAAACCGTGTTAAAACGTTTTAAACATGGAAAACAGTAAGGGTGGTTCATTGCCAGCCAATCATGGGATAGCCCTCACCAAGAAGATGTCTCCACAAACCGACTTGGAAAGGGCAAAGATGACCAAGATCCCATATGCTTCTGCTGTGGGATCTATCATGTACTCCATGATTTGTACCAGACCCGATGTCGCTTATGCACTAGGTATAGTAAGCCGATATCAGTCTAACCCGGGAGAAGAGCACTGGAAAGCAGTCAAGACAATTCTCAAGTACTTGAGAAGAACTAAAGACTTGGTCTTGGTCTATGGAAGTGAACACCTGAATGTTGAAGGGTTCACAGATTCAAGCTTTCAAAGTGACATGGATGATAGCAAATCGATCTCAGGATATGTTTTCACTCTCAACGGAGGAGCAGTCAGTTGGAGGAGTTCCAAACAAGTTACTATTGCAGACTCCACAATGGAAGCCGAATACATAGCGGCCAACGATGCAGCAAAGGAAGCAGTCTGGATGAAGAAGTTCATTAACCAGCTCGGGATGGTTCCTGCCGTTGAAAATCCAATACCGTTGTATTGCGACAACAATGCAGCCATCAGCCTGGTTCAAGAACCTAGATTCCACAAGAGATCCAGACATATTCTTCGCAAGTATCACCTGATTCGGGAGATAAAGCAGAGGAAAGATATAGAACTCCTTAGAGTCTCTTCAGAAGACAACTTAGCAGATCCATTCACGAAGGTGCTGGCACGTGATCGTTTAGAAAAACTAGCGTGTAAATATGGTATGAGATACCAAAATAAATAGGCCTGAGTGCAAGTGGGAGATGTAGAGAAATGTATGCCCTCGTGGCTATTTATCATGATGAAACATCTTGTTCAATAAATGAAAGTATTCTTTCTGGTAAAGTATTATCTGAGTTGTTCATTGCTCGGATTATTCCCTTGGATTCATAGTTAGGTCACACATGTTTCGAAATGTAGATTACGATTATGAGAAATGTCTGACCTCTAATAGCTTGAATCTTAAAAGTGTTCATGGTCATAGATGTGTCGAGATAAGGGATATCAACACATCAGACAGACCATTGCGTCCCTGTCTGGTTGGTCTCATAACCAAGCAACTTGGTGAAGTTGAAAACAGGACGCAGGTGCTCAGTAAAAGCTGAGTTCACTGAACGACCAAAACAGGGAGTTATTAAATGGTTATACATTAACTGAACTATCATTAATAACTCTAAGTGATAATAGGTAAGTTGGTCCTTAGGACTTGAGATCATTGTATGAAGCTATGTGTGGACAGTGTCACTTAGGTCTAAAGATCTAACTTCGAGGCTAGGCCTGATGAAAGATCTTAGGCTGGGTGACACTCGAAACATATGAGCTAAGTAGTGATCAACAGAGGATTCGTCTCTTCCGTTAATGGGAAGTTAGTGTCACAGGTCGGTACGGCTCTCGGTAAAACCTTGGCCAAGGTAAGTTGTAACTTGTACAACCTGTATGTACCAGAGACCGATGTATACTGACCACTACTAGCCGATGGGGTTGATAATATACCATACCCTAGACTAGCCGAGTGACATAGTTATGACGAAGGGACTAAAACTGCGGAAATTATCACAGTCACAGTCAGAGTGATTTCATCGGCACTTTTGCCTAAACAAACCAATCACGTAATCGATGATCCCGAAACAGGGACGACACCTACTGCTAGTGGTCACTGTCGTCTTGAGACTTCGAGTCTCGGCCTGTATTAAGGGTCAGGCTGTAGGGTCTCACACCGAGTAACATTCACGTCGTAGTAACAGATAGAATGTATAGAGGATATCATTAGATGTAAAGAGAATACTAAATTCACAAGTTGGTTGTGAAATTGAAGCATTTGGGAATGGAGGAAATTTCGTATGAAATCCAGAGGATCAAACCGTGTAGGAATCGGAGCTCGGATGAGCCCAGAAACGCGAGAAAGGCGAAAGGGGAAGTGGGATAAAACCCACTTAGCATAACGGGCGAGGCCCGCTGACCCAGCGGGCCCGCCCGCTGCTACAGCGGGCGCAGCGGGCGCGGCCCGCTGTCCCAGCGGGCCCGCCCGCTGGGTGCAGCGGGCGCAGCCCGCTGGTGACAGCGGGCTGAGCCCGCGTGGGCGTGCCCTAGCGGGCACGCCCAGTAGCCTTAGGCGGGCGCGCCCGCTAAGCTTAGCGGGTCGCCCGCCAAGCTTAGCGGGTCGCCCGCCAAGCTTAGCGGGTCGCCCGCCACTTAAGTTATTTTAGGGTTTTTTCAATGAAACCCTTGACGGCTACGAAATTTGGGGTTTTTGCTCAACTTTGAGCAATTGTTTGAAGGGTCAAACGAGCTCGGATTTAGACGCCGTTTATTCCTACGCGTTCACCATCACTAGCTCTTCGAAATGATAACTTGTATCATCTCTAGAGCTCAACGATGAGTGAGGATTAATTGGTTGAAGGTTAAGGCTTTGTGTAAAGCTACACTAACCCAAATTGAATTAATCCAAATCCCTCTTCCTAACATTAGTCCCACATTGCTCATGACAAAAGAAGGGGAGCCGGCCTCCTATATAAATAGGTGGGCACTCCCTTCTTTGTTTCTTGCACCAAGTCTCTGATTGAGGAGCTCACAAATATTTTGAGCAAACTTAATCTAGACTAAATTTATTCTCTTCCTCTATAAATTTTCCTGTCCTCCAACCGAGTCCTAGCAAGACAACGAGGAGGTCCAAATTTGATTCGGAAGTCTACGACGCAGGTTTACTCAAGTGAAATCTTCTACGGCTTGTGATGGCTTCGGAGGCAAGGTGCGCTACGGGAGCTGATCCAGTCTGCGGCGAGGAGCGACGCAACACGGCTCGGAAGACGGCTCAGATCAATGAGCGCAAGACGGTGCGGAACATCTTGCCTGCTCCAGGGCAAGATTCCGGGTGAGTCAATTATATATGCAATTAGTTTAATTAGTAGTTAGAACTTTCTCGAGTTGGTCGGACCCAACTCGAGTCAGTAGATTTCCTGGCTTAGGGAATTTTTCCTTAGGGCTTTATTTATTAAATAGTTTAATAAATTATTTCTTCCGCTGTTTTATTTATTTTGTTCGTCCGACTTAGGACGGATAGCAATAAATTAGCTCTAAGGGACCTTGAAAAACCCTACACTAAGTGTGTCCGAGCGGGGATCGGAAGGATCATGTAGTCAGCACCGTACGGACCGTGCAACCAAACCCAGTGCCGCTGGCCGTGCGCGCGAAGCATCTTCATCCGGGCCATGACGTCTATCGAAAGTGCAGTGGGGCCTGGTGCTCGTCGCAGGTTAGCCGGAAGGTCCTTGCCGGTCATCAGGGCTAGCAGAGTGATCAGGCCACCGCAACATATCGGAGAGCGAGCGCCCACCGATACGATGATGCGGTCCAAAAACTAGCTAGCGACATCTATCTCAACGGCGGGGACCAACATAACTCCATCCCTATCAAGAACTCTGGGGCGAGTCATCGCGTAGAGCATATAGAGCTCAGGCGTCGACATCGTCCCAGGCTCGTACCTCGCCAGAAAGGTGGTCGCCATAAGGCGATGTGCTATGCGGAGGCATGGGTGGACTATGGCCGAGGCCTTGGCCCTACTAGGGTCAAAGGCCGGTGGTAAACCTGTGATCCAGGCCCAGAAGGCGTGTGAATCGAAGGATGGGGGAGGGATGTGTGTGGGGGCGTAGGCTCGGTCGGGTGTGGGGACTGCGGGCCACTGAAAGAATGCCCTAAGCATATCGAGAGTGATCTGACACTCTCGATCCATGAGTCGGAAGGAGCATCCCTCAGTGGTCCGGGCGATCGAGCTGAGCACCTCGAGTGTCGGACGTACGTATGTGTCCGCCGACACGGAAAGAAAGTCTCGCCAACCCACGTTGTCGTACAACGTGAGCATCCCCTCAAGTACGCCCAGGCGGTCTAGGTCAGCAAGGTGTGCGAACCTGGAGGGCACTATCGAGCGCTGGGAGATACGCTCAAAAGCGACGCGATGTGCGTCGTCTCGGAACGTAATACCCAGCGGCCCGACGATAGGAGCCGGTGGTGGCTGTGGGTGTGCTGGATCGGCAGGCTGTGGCTGTGTGGGGTGAGGTGGTGTAGGCGGAGGAGAGTCCTCCATCTCGTGGGAGGGGCCGACATCATCCGGCCGCTTCCGCTTGGCGGAAGCTCTCCTAGTGCGTGGCCATGTGCGGGGCGGTATGTGCGCCCCGAGTGCTCACCCAACAAGTAAAACATGCGGCGTGCTAAAATAAATGGAACGATGGTACCTGAACACGCCGCGAGAGCAAATCAGCGGATGCGTGCGAAGACGCCGCCTCCTCTAAGCCAAAAGCACGTCCCGGAGGCTCCCCTAAGCTCCCCTAAGCTCCCCAAGATTGCATACACATCAAACAACGATATCAGCGTGTAAAATTCAAAATACATGAGGGGTTAGGGGTATAATAGATAGATAAAGAGGTTAATTTGGGGTAGGGGCTCGATAGGTGCACGGATCATCAAAATATAGGAGAAAATGGAGAAAATAGGCGAAATAGGGGTTACCGGAGGTCGGCCGGCGGTGAGGGAGTCGCCGGCGGTGTGGGGGTGCGACGGTCGACGATCGGCGCTCGGGCGCCGGTGTTCGGGCGGCGTTCGGGCGAGTGGGAGGTCGCAGCGGGCGAGGGAGCAGTGGTCGCGAGCGGTTCGGGTGATTTGGGGATTTCGACGTTTCGAATTCCGCGCCGAACCGCTGCGCCTTATATAAGTGAAGTTACAACTCGGCCGAGTGACTAAGTCACTCGGCCGAGTGATCGTAACGAAAATGTTTATAAAATTTCTCCCTCCGCTTACGACTCGGCTGAGTGGATTGGCCACCCTCGGCCGAGTGGAAAAAGTCCATTCGGCCGAGTGACACAAGCTACTCGGCAATTTTCGCCCTAGGAGCGTATCAGTTTCACTCGACCGAGTGAAGATATATACTCAGCCGAGTGGCAATTCATTCTGAAATCGAATAAATAACAGAGAGTTGGGTGCAGTAGACTTCCCTCGTTGGTGCGCCACTCGGGCGGACGACGTTGGATGCTCGGCCGAGTGGATATAGTACTCGACCGAGTGAAGCTCTGTTTTCTGCTGTGATGCTCCGTTTTGGCTCTAATCTCTGTTTTTCTTCCTCCGGTCGATTTCTTCCTTCTCCTAAGCCTTGAGCGTGTTCCTGGAGCGCTCTTCTTTGCCTTAGTCATCCTCCATATGATAGATATCCCGTTCTCCTCTCATGTCAAAGAAAATAGGACCCGTTGTCAAATTTTTTCGGGCGAACGACTCAAAAAACACTAATAAAATCTAAAACAACAAAAAAATAAAAACCAAGAATAGAAAAACGCGATAACCATCGGGTTGCCTCCCGACAAGCGCTCGTTTTAGGTCTTGAGCTCGACCCCTAGTGATTTTCAATTAACGCTTGATGTTGGGTGCATATGAGATGCACCCATCGAACTTGCTTGGAAGACCACTCGGATTTGGGTCATAGTGGTGTGAGGTCTTCCTCAGCGCCTCTCCATCATGGGCAATGTTGGGGGTGGCTCCCCCAAGCTAGAGCTTGCTCCGGTCTTCCTCTTTATCGGTGACACCGATTTTCGTATCGGTGGAGCTTTCTTTGGAGTCCTCAACTTCGAGAGCTTGCAGAGCTCCCGTATTCTTGCGACATCAGCGTCGCCATCATCAATTGCCATGGAGATATTGGGGGAGTGCTCCATCTTCTCTTCTTCGGCCAAGTCTAGGCCTTCTTCGAAGCTATCTTCGTAGGGTGCGTCGATGGAATGGGGGATCGCCTCTTCAATGACCTCATCAAGGAGGTATGAAATCAAGCTCCTCGTGACAAGGCATGTGCTTCATTGCCTTCAGTATATGAAGATCCACTTCGATGTTGCCGACGTTCAAGGTGAGGGTCCCCTCCCGCACATCGAAGATGACACCGGCGGTGGTGAGGAACGGGCGTCCGAGTATGAGTGATGTATCGCCCTCCTCCTTGATGTCCATTATCACGAAATCGCATGGCAAACATATGCCCCCCCCGAAACTTAGAGTGGGATGTCCTCCGCTATCCCAACCGGTCTTGCAATCCTCCCGTCCGCTAGTTGAATCCGCATGTCGGTAGGCTTCAAATCCGTGCCGGTATTCAACCTCCGGAACATGGAGAGGGGCATGAGGCTAACACTTGCCCCCAAGTCTACTAATGCCTTTTGTAGGGGGACGCCGCCTAGAGTGCAAAGAATCCGAAAAATCCCCGGATCTTTAAGCTTGGCGGGCTCCTTTTCCCTCTTTGTGAACCAAGTCCCTTCCTCCGCGAGCATTATCTTCTCCTTCCTCTTCCTTCCCGTGATCAAGTCTTTTAAGAACTTGGCATAAGATGGGATTTCCACTAAAGCGTCGAGGAAGGGGATATTGGGGCTCACCCCTCTTAAATACTCGAGAAACTTAGCTAGCCGTTTCTCCATCTTGGCCCTAGCTAGCCGCTGAGGGAAGGGCACCGGTGGCATAAATCGGTGCTCATCGATAAGCTCCTCCGTTCTAGATTTCACTTCTCCTTGCAACTCCTTATCTTTCTCAACTTCAATTGCCGGCTCACTTTCTTGTAGACTCTCCACCACGGGCTCCTTGACTTGAGTCATGGGGGGAGTGGTATCCTTCCCTCCTCTTGTAGTAACCGCAACGACCGCATTAATATGGCCGGTGTTGCCCCGTGGATTCGGCTCGGGTTGAGCCGGCAATTGTTGATTGTTTTTGTTGAGCAACGCAAGTTGCTCCCCGATTTGAGCTACGACGGTGGCGAGGGAATCTTGTCCCGCCTTCAATGTGGTATTGATCTTTCGTTGTTCCGCCATAAACTCATCCACCTTTGCTTCAAAATCTGATCGTTGTTGAGCTTGTGGTGGGTTGGGATTCCTCCACCCTTGATTGTATCCGGGCGGCCTATAAGGTCCCACTTGTTGCCTCGGTGGGAAACTTTGTTGCGGTGGCCCCCTTTGTGGATAATTCGGTTGTGGTGGTGGTGGAGCCCGAGCTTGAGGAGGTTGTTGTGGCGGGGGGTTTAATGCTCCATCATTATTGGCATATGAGAAACCCGGATGGTTTCTAGCGGCCGGATTGGCCCAATATCCAGAATTCCCCGCGACGTATTGGATTTGCTCCATAGCTCCTTCTCCTTGCTCTCCTCCCGCATATATGGATTGGGATTGGTCTTGCCAATCGCCCATATGATTTGTTGGCGTGGATGTAGAAGGGGCTCCTTGAGGCTCCGTAATAAATTTCCCCAATCTCTCCACAACCTTGTGGAGAGAGTCAAACTTGCTAGAAAACTCCGCCACGGCCTTGGCCTCATAGATACTTGTGGGCTTCAAGGAGGACGAAGAATGTCCTCGCTCGTCCCCCCATTGTTGGTTGTTCGAGGCCATCTCCTCAAGCAAGGCCGTAGCTTCATCGGGAGTCTTTGACAAAATGGCTCCATTTGCCATGGCATCAATAATCTGCTTCGTCCCCGGTTGGAGTCCATTGTAAAAGCTATGGACAAGCTTCCAATCCTCAATGCTATGATGAGGGCACTGATGTTGCAAGTGTTGGATCTGGATCGTAGCCTAGAGGGGGGTGAATAGGCTAATAAAAATATTCGTACAACCCACGAACAATTCCACACAGTTATAGGCACAGACAGGGCAATAAAATAGCAATCACAGAATACGCACAGATATACCCTGGTTCGGTCGTCCCCACGACCTACTCCAGCCCCCGAAAGCAACTACTAGATAGATATGTAATCAAGTACAGCTACAATGAGTCAAGATCCCAAATCTACTCTCACTTAGCTCGTACGCACACCACGTGCTCTACACTATCAATCTAGTCAGATGCTCTCCCTCCGTGACGACTCCCAAAGTCGTCAGGTCCCCAAAAAGTAACAAGTAGGTAAAGTTTCCCCTAACAGAGATCGCTACACGAATACCATAGATATAAAGCATAGAGTTTAGGGTGCTCAGATTGTGTCTGTGTAGTCGTCTCTGCCAATAAGCACGGGTCAGATCTGATTCTGACAAGATGTCGTCGTCTCGTCGTCGGCAACTCAAGGTGCGACACTGTGAATATCTTCTTGGTTCCTTGCTTGGATGATAGCACTATGAAGTATATGTTGGCAATGGTGTTGTCCACTAGGAGAGTTCGGTTTGCATGCCTATCAAACTCTTCACAAAATATTTTATCCCAACCAAAACTTCGGCCTGTGCATGGATTCTGCCGAAAAATGTGTTGCTCCTGCTTGTAGCCGAAACAAGATTGTGCCAGGCTTTATTTATCAAGTGCCTGAAGAAAAATCAAACGGCAATCAAGGAAATAAAGCACAAAGAGTAACACAAAGAGCACCAGCCACAAAAATAAAACTAAAAAAAATAATCTGCTCCTTTTGTGCTCTCAGGGGTTTGTGTAGTATAGGCCGGCCCTTTTTCTTCTGAAAAAAAACACAACACAAAAAGATTAGATTTTTAATTATTTAAATCAAAGAGGGATTTAAATACGTGTATTGTGAATTTTGGTGAGAGTGGCTACAAAATTTTCGGCCTGTAGATTAATCAATAAAAAAAATGAATTTTTAGCTCCTCCCCTTTGTGTTTTGTGCTGATGGAGATTTTCTTAGGAGAGATAGATGCGGCTTGCCCTCGATTTGATTGGGCAAGGGACTTTTCAAGAAGGCCGGCATGTGCTCCTCTTAGGGATCTTTCGGGTTTGTTTCACCTGCACACAAAAGGAAAAACCATTGTTGAGAGATAACCAACAGATCTCTCTCCCCCTCTTTCTTTCTCTCTTTCTATCTTCCTCTCTCCTTCTTTGATGGTAGCTGCAAACGGAGAGGTTTTTTTTTGTCAGCAAAAATTCGGCCCTGGGGTTATTTTTTAGGGTTGTGGCTGGGAATTATTTATAGGTCTTTCTCTCTCTCCTTTTTAAGTACTAGGGCTATTTTGATTGCTTGAAACAAATGAAGCATGGCTTAGGGAATTCACGTGCCTGGGAAATTCTCAAAGGGTATTATTATAATATAAAGGCATATTGTAATTGTTTGTTTTCAAAGCACAGAAGCAAAAAAAATGTTCACAGAAGCAGAACCTATGGATCTTGGGATTTACGCATGTTAACATGTCAAAGAGAGCTGTTAATTAATATTTTTTAATGGCTCTAGTAGATATGAATCAAACCAAGTAGTGTATTCCTTTCTTCCCATCATATGGGCCAAGTCCTTCCGTGAATTAGTCGCACGTTTGCCGTTCCTGAAACACTTAACACACGCGTTAAAACGTTCACACCCGTTTGTCATCATCAAACTAAAGTTCCTAGATCGTTGCGTCCAACAATCTCCCCCTTTTGATGATGACAAACCAATGAAAGATTTGTAAATTGAATATGGGTGTGTTAAGTGTGTAATGCAATATGGTGTATGGATGATATGGACTGAGACATACACTCATTACAAAGCAAGCACAATAAGTATAGCAAATATAAGCATGCTCCCCCTTCTATCAAGCTCCCCCTCTTTATGTATTTTTCAAGCTCCCCCTTCAACATATAATACCGACACACCAAATCTTTCTTTTTCTTTCTCCCCCTTTGTTATCATCAAAAGTCGAAGCACGAAGTCAAAAATATATACCATGCAAAAAGAGAATATTATTTACCATTACCAACAATTGCATGTATACATTCATAGAATAATCAAGTCAAAATCCAATGAAATTAAACAACTAAGACTTCAACACCAACATGTACGTGCGATGATTAAAATTGAAGCATATAGGGAGAATCATTAAGAAAGTCAACCGGAACCAATCCACATTTTCCAAATAACATTCTATCACCTAGGATTGATTTTTCCCACCTCATTAAAAATGAGTTCAATGTATCACACCCCAAAAACATAGCCTACAAGGACTCTTAGATGCGGGGGTGACATTGCTTGACGAGTAAATACACTAACGCTAAAGTTTACCCATAAAGCTTATGTTGGATACTCGTGGGTAATACCGTTGCCACGGATTGTATCCATTTTTCATACAGAGCAATTATTCTCTTTTTTTAAATACTTATAACAACACTTTCTTTTGCTCAATTTTTATCCATGGCAAGATATATCAGATCCCTTAGATATTCAGTTAAGTTTTCCTCCTACATTCACATTCCATACTTCATAAACGATATCTCCAAATGTGCAACACATTCCATACTTCATAAACGATATCTCCAAATGTGCAACAACAATAATACATGTGGAAGTGAAGTAGGTGGTGTAAAAATCAAGTTATTTTCATTCATTGGATGTGCCATGAATATTTAGAAAGATAAACATGCGCATGTGGCAAAAGCAATAATACACCAATTTCTACATAGATATGCAAATCATTCATGCTTACTTCAATAATGAATTAAAGAGAAAAGATACACATATAAGCACCATTTTTTTTTTCAGTTTTTCAATTTTTTTATATGCATGAAGTACTAAAGCAAACATGAGATGCAATCACACAAACAAAAAGAATCAAGCACACATAGCAATGCAATTACTAGCACACAAACAAAGAAAAAGTCACGCACACAAAAAAACTATGAAGATATTCATTAAGTTCAAAGTATGAGATATACCTTCGCGTCGTCGTTTGACTAAGGAGCTAAAAAGTAATGAGACATTCAATTTATCGCTCCTCGTCAAATTTCCATCTGTAACGACCAGTATTTTTCAACACTTCAATTTACGTGCTTAACGTATTTTTAACATTTTAAAATCTCCTAATAAATGTAGTCAAGAGTTTTATAACAAAACTGATTTCAAAAATTTCCTATAAAAATGTTTTGATGTACCAGACTAGTTATGGAGTATTTTGGTAAGATCGGATTTCATCAAACCCCTCTGAAAAATCTGATAAAAATTCATTTTCAGATATTGCAGTTTTGGGTCAATGAATTTATTTTCTATTCAAACGTCTTCAAAACATTTTCAAACTTCTGCAATAGCATCCTACGATCATTTAGGGCTCCCCACATTAATTTCGTAATTTTCTGATATCGTTTCAATAGAGAACCCGCAAACCCGCTTTCTAAACGTTTTGGCCAAAAACTAGTATTTCCGTAGCTCAAACCCTGGAACGGTCATCGTATTCGCCATCCTCGCGATGATACGATCCCGTTGGTATGTTTTCGTAATTTTTCGGACACGTTTACTAGTAGGGGCATTTCCGTAATTTCGTTACACTAATGACCTTTCGTTAATTGGGTGTTACCTTGCTAATTACCTAATTAACCCTAATTACCCCACCTAATCTTCCAACAAACCCTCACGTTTTCCTCCCCTTGACCGGTCCACCCCCCCTCATCTAACCCCCCTCATCTACCCCCTCTCAATCTCTCTCTCACCCTATATATTAACAACCCCTCCCCCTTGTTTTAACACACACACAATGTCTCTCTCTCCATTTCATTTTAAACCCAGGTTTACCCACGTTTTCCCTCTCTATCTCTCGCACTCGCTCTCCCATTCTCTCTCCCCGCTTCTCTCCCTCCGACCCACGTCCGCCGTCCCCTCCGGTGACCGCCGTCGACTCGCCTGCAGTGCCCTCAGCGCCGCCGCCTGATGCCGGCGTCTCCACCACAGCAGCACCGGTGCCTCCTTGCAGCACGTCCCCGCCACCGAGGAGCTCGACGACGCCACGAGCTCCATGTCTCCGACTGTCTCCACCGTGCTCCGGCCCCCTCCGACTCCCCGACATCCGCACGCTGCCGTTTACAGCCCCGAGAGCTCGCCACCGCCGCTCGTCGTAGGCACGCCGCCGCTCTCCCCCACTTCGACGCCAAGAAGCCCGAAGCAAGAAACCCCGAGCTCCGACGTCCCTCGATCACTGCCACTCAACGGCGACAGCTTCGTCGCGCTGCACGACACCGCCGCTACCGCCTCGCACGAACGCCGACGTCGAACACCCCGCTCCGCCGACGAAACCACCGCCCCATGCGACGAACGAAGCGATGAACGTAAGTCGATGGAAAACTTGTAAATATGTCGAAAAATTCGTATTTTCGTATTTAAATTAATTAATAAATAGATTTATTGGTTTTAAATCCATAAGTAATTAGATAAGACCCAGAAAAATGTGAGGCTAGCTCCAGAAAATCAGAAATGACATTCTGGACCCAATGGCGCTAGTTTCATCTCAATCTGACGCTTATTTTTTCCAGAATTAATTTTTAAGCCTAAAAGATAAATACGTGATTTTCGTTCAAAAATTTGTATCTTCTTTTTTTTACGTAAACTAATACTTGAGAAAAATATATGTCTTAAATACTCTTTGAGACGGTCATTTTGACACCTCATTTGCAACATTCCGATGTAGATTGCATCCAGAATAAATTGTGGAATAAATACGTTACTAATTGGAAAACAGATTTTAAATTGTTTTTGAGCTTTTAAAAATCCTAAAAATTACTATAATCTTCAGAAAAATATTCCTTCTTGCAGTAAAATTATTTTCACAATATATAGTCTATGTAAAATTTTAGAATCGTTTTCGACACCGTTTCAGTCAGTTTTAAAAATCAGGACGATCGAATTATTTAAATAAAAATGAAGCGTTCTTTACCCGAGTATTTTTGTGATTGCAGGTACCAAATCTTGTGCACCAGCTCTTCTAGCTCCAACCTCGTCTTGCCACGACGAGCTCGAATATAGTAAGTCACGACATATTCTAACTTTAGAAAACTAGACTTTTGTGCTTGTATGAACTTGTGACACTTCACTTATAGCCTCAGAACGGCTATTCAAGTTAAACCAAACTAGAGAACTAAAATGAAAGTAATCTACCAAAGATTACTTTGCCAACTTTCAACTTTGGTGGTTATAGCACGTAACTACCAACTTGGGTAAATTGTGTGCTAGCCACACTACCACGTGCTCAAAGCACGGAAGTAACAGCTTTTGGGCTTGGACTTGTCTTTATCCTACTTACTGGTTTTCAATGAGGAAGTCAACCAGTTGACCTGGT
Organism: Scilla litardierei; assembly: GCA_030789695.1. Taxonomy (NCBI): domain Eukaryota; kingdom Viridiplantae; phylum Streptophyta; class Magnoliopsida; order Asparagales; family Asparagaceae; genus Scilla; species Scilla litardierei. The sequence continues at coordinate 38,111,602 of CM061133.1, forward strand.
GTGACTAACATGTGGAACATCCTGTGGAACAATCTTGTGAAGAACTTGTACTTGACACGTCACCGGGGTTTCGGGGTAACTCACAGTTGCGAGAGTACGGGAGTGACTAGAGTTCGATCTACATGTCAAGCTGCCTTTGTTTCGGCCTCCTGTCTAGCTGCCTGTGTTTCGGTAAACCATCCTGCTGCCTGGGTACCGGCATTCGTCTGGGTAGCACCCAGGCAAGAGACGAACTGAACGGTCACATATTGTACTCTCCTACTTGAGTCACGTAGTTCTAGTGTAGCTTGCGCAGTTACTTTCTTTACAGTACATGCACTTTACTTTCCTTGCCAGTACAGTCACCGCACTTTACTTGCCGTACTTTTACCTTCTACACTTCAGACACTGCACCGTACTTTACTTTCACTTTGGTCTGCTTTGTCATACTTGTACAGTACCTCTATTTCTTTATTTAGAATTGTTGTGACTTACCTACGGTTCCATCTCTGTGGCACCGCAGACGACGTACATATGGAGGCAGATGCTCTTGAGTTAATAGCGCCAGACTTCGACCATGAGACCGCAGCTTCCAGAGCTATTTTCAGTTGTGTACTTTCTTTCTTTCATGTATCATTGTTGGAACATTTGTATGGTATGGATTGTAATTATTGGACACTATTTGGATATTTTTGTACATCTCTGCATCGTGGCTATTTTGATTTCACTGGTTAACTGCAGGACCTGCACAAATATCAAATAAGTAACGGGCCCCCGAGAGCGGGTCGTTACAAGTTTGGTGGCCCTACGCAGGTCCTCGCTAACTACCTCGTGAACAATATAGCAAGATCAGGATGTACAATGTAAAATACTCAGATTGAACCTCGAGTACAGGATGTCTCGAGTGTTCACCTGTATTGGATATACGGGTGAAGTGTCCTTATTACCATCTTCATTAGGTCTTCCTTGATCCTCATCACTTCCTTTGAACTCTTAACCCTTGCTTAGGAACTCGTGTTCCATTCTTGGTTATACCCTCCCTAGTACCCTCTTTTGCTAGCAGTTATAGTGATTTTCCATAGGTTGAACTATCTACCCACTTCATCACCTTCCTTCAGTTGATGATGGTACTCATATGAATGATGATCTTCCTTCAATGGACCATGATCCGGTCAATGTGTTTGGCTAAAGTCTGTTGGATCAACCTGGCTAGACTGGGCATAAGTGATCCTGGCTTAATCACTTCCCTGGCTGTATCCGCTGGACCGCAAGGACGTGAATCATGATTATGTAACGCCATCGATCTTCATCACTAGCACCCCTTTCTTTAGCTAGTGATGGCCTTCTGATCATTTTACTAATTCTTATAAACCGCTTTTAGTTCGTCTGAACTCTAGCTACGTTTATTCTAAGGAGGGTAGCATTCAATTTTCGATCACCAGGAGTCAAATTCGACAACGGAAGCGGATCGAAGGACGCTCAGAAGTATTAAAGGATGGTAAGTGTAGGCTGTTTGCATCCTTCTTGAACTCGTATTTCTCTTCTAGCCCCTACTTCTATCTTGTACCCGTCTTTTTCTCTCCAAGGGTTTGACTTCCTTTCCCACCGACCACCTTCCTCCCCCTCTTTATTTCGTTTGTCCGTTTCCCCCCTCGAGACCCGTGCCCGCCGAACCCTACCCTACCTAACCCCGACTTCGGTGCCCCCCTTTCTCTCTTTTTAACCCACCTCCTTCCTCCGCAAGCCACCCCATGGCTTTCCCTTTTCGCTCAGACATCGCCCCCTCCCCCTCCCGGCCTCTCCCCCAAGCGAACTCGATCGGACCCCGCATCCCCACTCAGATCTCCGATCCGCCAGCCTCACCCGAAGATCCGCCAGCTTCCTTTTCGCTCCATCCCGTAGGCCCTAGCTCCCCGCCATGGATCGACAGCCAGTGGCAGCGCTCGTCGCCGTGGATCGCGAGCCGCCGATGGCCCGCCAACGACCTTGGGGTCTGTTGGGCTTAGCAGCAACCCTCGCCGCCGCCATTTCTTTGGCCGTGTGGTCGGGATATTGGGAACCCGCCGCCCTTGGTATCATTGGGAGCTCCTTTTTCTGGTTCTTCCCCCTTGAGCTGCCCAGCTTCGAGTGCTTCTTAGGGGTGCTCCTTAGTGCTTGTAGGTCCCTGAGTTTTTGGTCGTTGAACTGCTTAGGGCTGATGGTGTTTACCGTAGATATCGACCAGTGGTATTGGGAAGCAGTATCCTTAGGATTGGGTATTGGCATACTTTTGGGCTTAGGCGTTGAAGTTGGATGTCGGTCTTGTGCTCGGATTTGGGAGACGACTAGGATGTTTGTTTCTTGTTGGATGTTATGGAGACTGCTGGGACAAGTGGTAGCGATGATCTTGACCCTCGAGAGTTGGCCTTATACTTGCCTGTATGTGTTGATCTGGGTAATGGCTTGTAATTTGGTAGCATGGCAGATGAAGTCCTTTCTGTTCGGCTGGTTAAGTTGTAACCGTAAGGACGCACTAGGTTTATCCCTTACGTTTATGTATGCTATGGCGATGATTTACATGATTGAGACAATGTAATCATCATTTATAGACGTTTTGTCCTCCTCTTTGGTGTGCTTGCTTCTAACTTGTCACCTTATGTCCCAAGTTCGATCGGATGTCATCATCATCAGAACTATCATTTCATGTAGTGCCATTATCTCATATTCTGGCTATTTGATAAATCGGAAGCAGCAATGGTGATAATATATATTAGTCACATCCCTTATTTTCTTACCACATTTCATGTCATTTACAACCTGATTTACTAGGTTACTATTTTCCTATCATTTATTTGTTTAAGCTTCTTCATAAAATCAATTATTTTCAAAAGAGATTTTTAAATTCCGAGGACGGAATTATTTTTAAGGAGGGTAGAATGTAACGACCTGTATTTTTCAACACTTCAATTTACGTGCTTAACGTATTTTTAACATTTTAAAATCTCTTTATAAATGTAGTCAAGAGTTTTATAACAAAACTGATTTCAAAAATTTCCTATAAAAATGTTTTGATGTACCAGACTAGTTATGGAGTATTTTGGTAAGATCGGATTTCATCAAACCCCTCTGAAAAATCTGATAAAAATTCATTTTCAGATATTGCAGTTTTGGGTCAACGAATTTATTTTCTATTCAAACGTCTTCAAAACATTTTCAAACTTCTGCAGTAGCATCCTACGATCATTTAGGGCTCCCCACATTAATTTCGTAATTTTCTGATATCGTTTCAATAGAGAACCCGCAAACCCGCTTTCTAAACGTTTTGGCCAAAAACTAGTATTTCCGTAGCTCAAACCCTGGAACGGTCATCGTATTCGCCATCCTCGCGATGATACGATCCCGTTGGTATGTTTTCGTAATTTTTCGGACACGTTTACTAGTAGGGGCATTTCCGTAATTTCGTTACACTAATGACCTTTCGTTAATTGGGTTTTACCTTGCTAATTACCTAATTAACCCTAATTACCCCACCTAATCTTCCAACAAACCCTCACGTTTTCCTCCCCTTGACCGGTCCACCCCCCTCATCTAACCCCCCTCATCTACCCCCTCTCAATCTCTCTCTCACCCTATATATTAACAACCCCTCCCCCTTGTTTTAACACACACACAATGTCTCTCTCTCCATTTCATTTTAAACCCAGGTTTACCCACGTTTTCCCTCTCTATCTCTCGCACTCGCTCTCCCATTCTCTCTCCCCGCTTCTCTCCCTCCGACCCACGTCCGCCGTCCCCTCCGGTGACCGCCGTCGACTCGCCTGCAGTGCCCTCAGCGCCGCCGCCTGATGCCGGCGTCTCCACCACAGCAGCACCGGTGCCTCCTTGCAGCACGTCCCCGCCACCGAGGAGCTCGACGACGCCACGAGCTCCACGTCTCCGACTGTCTCCACCGTGCTCCGGCCCCCTCCGACTCCCCGACATCCGCACGCTGCCGTTTACAGCCCCGAGAGCTCGCCACCGCCGCTCGTCGTAGGCACGCCGCTGCTCTCCCCCACTTCGACGCCAAGAAGCCCGAAGCAAGAAACCCCGAGCTCCGACGTCCCTCGAGCACTGCCACTCAACGGCGACAGCTTCGTCGCGCTGCACGACACCGTCGCTACCGCCTCGCACGAACGCCGACGTCGAACACCCCGCTCCGCCGACGAAACCACCGCCCCATGCGACGAACGAAGCGATGAACGTAAGTCGATGGCAAACTTGTAAATATGTCGAAAAATTCGTATTTAAATTAATTAATAAATAGATTTATTGGTTTTAAATCCATAAGTAATTATATAAGACCCAGAAAAATGTGAGGCTAGCTCCAGAAAATCAGAAATGACATTCTGGACCCAATGGCGCTAGTTTCATCTCAATCCTATGCTTATTTTTTCCAGAATTAATTTTTAAGCCTAAAAGATAAATACGTGATTTTCGTTCAAAAATCTGTATCTTCTTCTTTTTACGTAAACTAATACTTGAGAAAAATATATGTCTGAAATACTCTTTGAGATGGTCATTTTGACACCTCATTTGCAACATTCCGATGTAGATTGCATCCAGAATAAATTGTGGAATAAATACGTTACTAATTGGAAAACAGATTTTAAATTGTTTTTGAGCTTTTAAAAATCCTAAAAATTATTATAATCTTCAGAAAAATATTCCTTCTTGCAGTAAAATTATTTTCACCATATATAGTCTATGTAAAATTTTAGAATCGTTTTCGACACCGTTTCAGTCAGTTTTAAAAATCAGGACGATCGAATTATTTAAATAAAAATGTAGCGTTCTTTACCCGAGTATTTTTGTGATTGCAGGTACCAAATCTCGTGCACCAGCTCTTCTAGCTCCAACCTCGTCTTGCCACGACGAGCTTGAATATAGTAAGTCACGACATATTCTAAATTTAGAAAACTAGACTTCTGTGCTTGTATGAACTTGTGACACTTCACTTATAGCCTCAGAACGACTATTCAAGTTAAACCAAACTAGAGAACTAAAATGAAAGTAATCTACCAAAGATTACTTTGCCAACTTTCAACTTTGGTGGTTATAGCACGTAACTACCAACTTGGGTAAATTGTGTGCTAGCCACACTACCACGTGCTCAAAGCACGGAAGTAACAGCTTTTGGTGTTGGACTTGTCTTTATCCTACTTGCTGGTTTTCAATGAGGAAGTCAACCAGTTGACGTGGTGTGACTAACATGTGGAACATCCTGTGGAACAATCTTGTGAAGAACTTGTACTTGACACGTCACCGGGGTTTCGGGGTAACTCACAGTTGCGAGAGTATGGGAGTGACTAGAGTTCGATCTACATGTCAAGCTGCCTTTGTTTCGGACTCCTGTCTAGCTGCCTGTGTTTCGGTAAACCATCCTGCTGCCTGGGTACCGGCATTCGTCTGGGTAGCACCCAGGCAAGAGACGAACTGAACGGTCACATATTGTACTCTCCTACTTGAGTCACGTAGTTCTAGTGTAGCTTGCGCAGTTACTTTCTTTACAGTACATGCACTTTACTTTCCTTGCCAGTACAGTCACCGCACTTTACTTGCCGTACTTTTACCTTCTACACTTGTACAGACACTGCACCGTACTTTACTTTCACTTTGGTCTGCTTTGTCATACTTGTACAGTACCTCTATTTCTTTATTTAGAATTGTTGTGACTTACCTACGGTTCCATCTCTGTGGCACCGCAGACGACGTACATATGGAGGCAGATGCTCTTGAGTTAATAGCACCAGACTTCGACATGAGACCGCAGCTTCCAGAGCTATTTTCAGTTGTGTACTTTCTTTCTTTCATGTATCATTGTTGGAACATTTGTACGGTATGGATTGTAATTATTGGACACTATTTGGGTATTTTTGTACATCTCTGCATCGTGGCTATTTTGATTTCACTGGTTAACTGCAGGACCTGCGTAAATATCAAATAAGTAACGGGCCCCCGAGAGCGGGTCGTTACACCATCCACCTACAAAAGAGGTGTCGTGTGTGTCCTTGGAACCCAACAAGGTCCACTCACGTTAGTCATCAAAGATTTAGGAACCCATATTTGTTTGAACTTAATGTTTTTGTTCCTATATTTGCAATGATATGAAGTATGACCAACGCATCCACATGTAAAGCACTTAGCATGAAAATTTCCAACCTTTGTTGATTCAATGTGAACTTTTCTATATTTTGATTTTTCAACATTTTTAAGACCATATCCTAGACCTCGCCTATTATTGCCATAAATTTGATTTCCAAGAATAATGTCCAAATTTTGTTTTCCAATGGAAAATCTCTTTAATGACAATTCTAGGGTGGTGACTTTGGATTTTAAGATATCGTTTTCATTCACAAGCAAAGTGCATTTACTAATGAAAGCTCGCTTGTTTTCCTCTTCTTTCTTTTCAAAATCCCTCACTTTTTCTTTAAGTTCAAGATTTAGCATGTTAATCTTTTCAGAGAGCAATTCATTTTCAACTTCAAGCTTTGTCTTATCTAGCTTATACATGCTAATATCCTTTAATAAGGAGGGACATGAAAGACAGTCAATTTTTTTAGGCAAGCTAGCTTTCTCTTTATTTAACATGTCAATTGTAGCGTTACATGCAACAATTTCAGTTTTCAGTTTTTCAATTTCCTTAGTCATGTCATACTCAGATTGTTGCATATAAAAGTTATCATTCCTATAACTATCCACATCAGCTTCTAGCTCATTAATAGTATTTTGCATTCCTTTCAAGATTTCTAACAATTCAGCTTTAGTGGGAGATCGTACCTCATTGTGTTTGGCCATTAATGCCATGCAGGAGTGGGCTTCATGTTCCTCATCATCCTCCTCAGCTTCGCTATCCATGTCCCACGTCAGCACTTTCGTTTTTCCTTTTGCAACTTGAGCTGTGTGTTGTTGTGGGCAATCTTTTATGTGGTGCCCTTTCTTCCTGCATTTAAAACATTCACTTATATTAATAGCTTTCTGATCATAGGAATTTCTACCAAAATTAGAATTATTAGAATGAATGAACCTTTTTCCCATCTCAGCTCTTCCTTGATCAGTCTGAATGTATCTCCTGAAGTTTCTGACCATTAGGGCTTGCTCTTCATCAAGATCGTCGTCGTTAGCTTGAAGAGCTAATGGTGTGGAAGCTTTGGTCTTCTCTTCAGGTTTCTCTCTGGCTTCTATACTATGCAACTCAAGCTCGTGTGACATCAGGTTGCCTATTAAGTCCTCCACTTTCATTGTTGACAAGTCCTTAGCTTCTTGAATAGCGGTGACTTTAGGCCTGAACGAGCTTAGTAGCGCCCTTAAGATCTTTCGTACATGTTCATGGCTAGAGTATGGCTTACCGAGGGAACTGAATTTGTAGACAATGTCCGTGAACCTCGCAAACATCTCTTTCACAGATTCTGTTGGTAGCATGCGGAAGCTCTCATATTCTGTGGAAAGCAATGCAAGTCTGGATTCCTTCACTTGCGATGTTCCCTCGTGTGTCACCTCCAGAGTATGCCAGATTTCCTGCGCAGTTAGACAATGTGAGATGCGATTAAATTTAGATTTATCAAGAGAGCATATAAGCGCATTCATAGCTTTACCATTAAGAGTATAAAGTTTCTTATCAGCTAAATCCCACTTGTCTTTAGGCTTAATCATAACAGTGTCTTCAATTTTAATAGTGGGTAGACTATAACCATTTTCAACAATATCCCACACATCATAATCTACATACACTAGATAGATTTTCATCCTAGCCTTCCAATAAGCAAAGTCTACACCGTTAAACTTAGGGGGACGGGCTATAGACTGACCTTCAGCAAAAGCACAATCAGATATATTCATGGTCATCTAAAAATCTAGACTAGATCCTCTAAATTGGCTCTGATACCATTTGTTGGATCTGGATCGTAGCCTAGTGGGGGGGGGGGGGAATAGGCTAATAAAAATATTCGTGCAACCCACGAACAATTCCACGCAGTTATAGGCACAGACAGGGCAATAAAATAGCAATCACAGAATACGCACAGATATACCCTGGTTCGGTCGTCCCCACGACCTACTCCAGCCCCCGAAAGCAACTACTAGATAGATATGTAATCAAGTACAGCTACAATGAGTCAAGATCCCAAATCTACTCTCACTTAGCTCGTACGCACACCACGTGCTCTACACTATCAATCTAGTCAGATGCTCTCCCTCCGTGACGACTCCCAAAGTCGTCAGGTCCCCAAAAAGTAACAAGTAGGTAAAGTTTCCCCTAACAGAGATCGCTACACGAATACCACAGATATAAAGTATAGAGTTTAGGGATGCTCAGATTGTGTCTATGTAGTCGTCTCTGCCAATAAGCACGGGTCAGATCTGATTCTGACAAGATGTCGTCGTCTCGTCGTCGGCAATTCAAGGTGCGGCACTGTGAATATCTTCTTGGTTCCTTGCTTGGATGATAGCACTATGAAGTATATGTTGGCAATGGTGTTGTCCACTAGGAGAGTTCGGTTTGCATGCCTATCAAACTCTTTACAAAATATTTTGTCCCAACCAAAACTTCGGCCTGTGCATGGATTCTGCCGAAAAATGTATTGCTCCTGCTTGTAGCCGAAACAAGATTGTGCCAGGCTTTATTTATCAAGTGCCTGAAGAAAAATCAAACGACAATCAAGGAAATAAAGCACAAAGAGTAACACAAAGAGCACCAGCCACAAAAATAAAACTCAAAAAAAAATAATCTGCTCCTTTTGTTCTCTCAGGGGTTTGTGTAGTATAGGCCGGCCCTTTTTCTTCTGAAAAAAAAACACAACACAAAAAGATTAGATTTTTAATTATTTAAATCAAAGAGGGATTTAAATACGTGTATTGTGAATTTTGGTGAGAGTGGCTACAAAATTTTCGGCCTGGAGATTAATCAATAAAAAAAAATGAATTTTGAGCTCCTCCCCTTTGTGTTTTGTGCTGATGGAGATTTTCTCAGGAGAGATAGATGCGGCTTGCCCTCGATTTGATTGGGCAAGTGATTTTTCAAGAAGGCCGGCATGTGCTCCTCTTAGGGATCTTTCGGGTTTGTTTCACCTGCACACAAAAGGAAAAACCATTGTTGAGAGATAACCAACAGATCTCTCTCCCCCTCTTTCTTTCTCTCTTTCTATCTTCCTCTCTCCTTCTTTGATGGTAGCTGCAAACGGAGAGGTTTTTTTTTGTCAGCAAAAATTCGGCCCTGGGGTTATTTTTTAGGGTTGTGGCTGGGAATTATTTATAGGTCTTTCTCTCTCTCCTTTTTAAGTACTAGGGCTATTTTGATTGCTTGAAACAAATGAAGCATGGCTTAGGGAATTCACGTGCCTGGGAAATTCTCAAAGGGTATTATTATAATATAAAGGCCTCTTGTAATTGTTTGTTTCAAAGCACAGAAGCAAAAAAAATGTTCACAGAAGCAGAACCTATGGATCTTGGGATTTACGCATGTTAACATGTCAAAGAGAGCTGTTAATTAATATTTTTTAATGGCTCTAGTAGATATGAACCAAACCAAGTAGAGTATTCCTTTCTTCCCATCATATGGGCCAAGTCCTTCCGTGAATTAGTCGCACGTTTGCCGTTCCTGAAACACTTAACACACGCGTTAAAACGTTCACACCCGTTTGTCATCATCAAACTAAAGTTCCTAGATCGTTGCGTCCAACAGCAAGTCCTTGAAGCGCTCCCATGCTTCGTAGAGAGTCTCTTGAGGTCCTTGCTTGAAGGACATGAGAGCACTTCTAATCTTCACCGTCTTGGAGGGCGGGTAAAATTTGTCAACGAATGCACTCGCCAACTCATCCCAAGTGGTGAAGATTCCTTCAGCTTGCGTCCTCAACCAATATAATGCCTTGTCCTTTAGTGTGAAAGGGAAGAGGCGCAGTCTGATAGCATCCACGGAGACGCCCGGCATTTGGAAGGTGGCTCACTTTGATAGGAAGAGCTGGATGTGGTAGTGAGGGTTTTCATGGGAGTTCCCACGAAAAGGATCTTGTTGCATAAGGACCACCAATCCGGTCTTCGACTCAAAATTCTTGTCGGCCGCCAACTCCGGCATGGCTATGGACGAGGTCGTGGAAGAAGTCTTAGGCCGAAGCCTATCTCTTATGGAAATAATCCTCGCCATTCGCGCTGCTAATTCTTCGGGGGTCTCATGATGGGTCATAAAGTTTCCTTCCGTATCAGGTCTCCTCTCCGCTCGGATCCTCCTCAATGTACGCTCGATCTCCGGATCGTATAGTATCTCTTCGGGGTTCGCCGAGGATCTCGTGTACATGCAAGGGAAAACAGAGTTTCAAAGAAATAGTTAGCACAACGGAAGGATAAAATAAAAATGAAAATAATAAAACAAAAAGAAAAATAGCTAGGTTATAGGAATCAAACACTATTGCCTCCCCGGCAACGGCGCCAAAAACTTGGTCGCACCCCGGATACACGTCCCAGAGCGGCGACGATCGTAGTCTTACCGCAAGCACACGGTGTAGCGGCGAGCGGGTATCGAACACAGGGAGGCCTAATAACAGTGTCTTCTTCGAATCACATGGCTATAGGAAAAGTCTGGAAATGTTCGCAAATGTGCGGTCACAGTCGTTCAAATGTATAGAAGAATCAACAATTTAATAAAGACGCTTAGGGGATAGGGAATCCTCGCTACTTGCCGTATCTCATCATTGTGATACGTAGGTTTCATAATTGCTAGGCTTGAAAATTGGGTGAACTAGTTGCAACTAAATGTGGAACCAAGCTCACGCTCTCGCGCTATTGCCGGTCTATAGCCAACCTAGGGTAGGGTCCAATCTCTTGCAAACCCTAACCTAGGCAAACTAGCGTGAAGAACAACATCATCGTTCAATCGTATCTCGAGCCCTCTCTCGTGCAAACTCGAGCTACGACCAAGGTTGGGATAGTTCCTACCCATCTAATCTCTTGCAAACGGGTATTGGTATAGAATTGCAATCGAAAAACCCTAGTTTCGGTCCAATCTCTTGCAAACCGATTCCGGAGAAATTCAATTGCAACCCAATTCGGATATCTAGGGCTTCCTATCGAATTGGGATCCAATCTCTTGCAAATCCCAATCGATATGAATCCCTAGCTATTCGTATTATAGCAATCCAAAACTAACCCTAATCAATCCTAGCAATAGTTTCGCCGATTCATCACAATTTCGAAATTAGGCTCGTAAGGTTCATCCCTACGCCCTAAGATGATGAACTACTCACAATTCATAATAGAATGCAATAGAAATTCACAATTAAAATCAATGAAATTCATAGCAATATTCAATAAATCAATAAAAATTGAGTTTTTGAGGGAGAAAGATACAAACCCATGAAGAACAAGCTAGCATCCAACAAAATCTCACTTTTCTCTCCTCCCTTAAAGCTTAATATAATCCATAAAAAGTTAATCTAAAAAGCTGCAAAAAGTTCTGAAAAAGCTCTCTTAAACTAGGTTAAAAACTGGGGTTAAATACCCCCCAAAATCGCCCAAAAAAACCTGACGAAAATGCACCCGCGCAGCCTCAAATCCGCAGTTTTCGCTACAGGCAGCGCGGCTCACTCGACCGAGTGGCAAATGTCACTCGGCCGAGTGACGAACCATGTACAAAAACAGAGAGTTGGGGGTCTCGGGGGTCGTCTCCTCGGAGGTCACTCGGGCGGACGGCCTTCAGTCACTCGGGCGGCCGTCTTTCTCCACTCGGCCGAGTCAGTCATCAGAGCAGACTGACGGAAAACAGAGAGTTGGTGATTTTTTGATGTCGTCGTCTTGGCTCCACTCGGGCGATGGGTGACTCGGTGCTCGGCCGAGTGGCATGGCGATGCTCGGCTGAGTGCACGCCTGTTGCGTGTCCGATCTGGCCGGCCGAGCGGGCTTCCTATGGTCGGCTGAGTGACTCCTTCACTCGGCCGAGTGAAGTGCTAAAAATGCCCAAACTTCATATCTTCGCCTCTTCGTCGCTCCTACGACGTTCTTTCTCCTTCCACTCCTCTCCAATAGAAAAATACCCCTCAAGAGAGTCGTCGGTGACACTCCGGAGTGAGTGCATCTCAGAATCACTCCAAATCGCTCCAAATCTCCTGAAATACGACAAAAACAACAAATCGTGAAAAGAATCGCAATATTGTCGAATAAACGCGAAAAACACGATTTGAGCGATCAAAATGGCATGTAAAAATGCAGAAAAAGGTGTAAAATATGGAGTGATCAGTTGACTGTTAATCCCTAATAGCTTTGTGATCGATCAGTATCATTCAGTGTTTGCTTGTCTTTGTTGGATCATATCCAACACGCCTCGGCCAAGGTTTTCTGTTAAGAACCATACTGATTCTACGATACTAACTCCCTACAACAGGAGAGACGAATTCTTTCTTGGTCATTACTCTCCTCCTACGCTTCAAATGTCACTGTAAGGATCGCCTTACCCTTGCAATACTAACAACAACACACTAGAGGGGGGTGAATAGTGTAATGGCAATAAATTATCCAATTAAAATTAAACTTGCAAATGCGGAATAATAGATACAAGAGGAATTAATCGACACAATCAATCCAAATCCAAACATAAGAATATACCTTGGTTCCCCAAACTTTGGTGCGTCCAGCCATACCAAATATTCACTATATTCCCACAAAGAGAAGTGAATACAAATCCCACAAAGAGATACCTCACCAAGAGGATTTTGCCCTACACAAAGACCCAACCAACCCTACACAGGGGTCAAACTCCCACCTAGAGAATTACTAACTCCTACTCAGAGAATTAGGGTTAGCACTACACTAGGATACCAAACTCCCACAAAGAGAGTTACTCCCACAAAGAGAGTTATTCCCACTAAGAGAATATCCTATTCCCACTAAGAGAAATTCTCCCACATAGAGAGAGACTAATTCCCACAAAGAGAATTAGTGTTACAAGAAAACACCAAGTAAAATAAATACTCTTACCTATGCCTTGAGATGTACTTACTCATATATGAATGCAAGGCATGGAAGAGGATCTCCAAGTGTTGAGATTTGCTTGAAAGCACTTGGATGATTTCCCTTGAGCTAAACTTCAATGCATGAAGAGGAATGCGAGCTCAAAGAGGGAAATGAGAGAGTTTGAGAGTGGCTTAAACAATCTCTAATGATTTGCAATATCATCAAGAAGTTCATTTGAACTCAGCCCTCTCATATATATAGGAACCCTATATCAACCCTCAAAACCCAAGGAAACAGCTAAAAACAAAAAGCTGTAACGGCTAATTTCTGGGCAAAAACGTCACTGACAAGTCGACTGATGAACAAATGACAGTCGACTGTCCAACGGCTAGAAAATATCCAACGGCTATAATTTGAGGCTCGACATTCGACTGATGAAGTCAATACAGTCGACTGTGAACAGGACATGCGCATGAAAAACTTGCAACAGGCGACTGCTGCAGGGGATGGAATAAAACAGAGAGTTGCACTTTTTCTCCCAATAAGCATACATGCGACTGATGACAAGAATACAGACGACTGTAAAATAGACAGGCGACTGTAAAACCTTCATCAGTCGACAGCTGCAGGAGATGGAGAAAAACAGAAAGATGCAGTATTTGCACTTACGCCTTTCAGACGACTGTTGACCATTCCACAGGCGACTGTAACTTGATCATCAGTCAACTGATGCGAAAAGCTCAAGCAGAGTCAATAGAAATGTTGACTTGAGCAGTGCATCACAGTCGACTATTGAAGGCTCGACAGGCGACTGGAATCATCCAGTCGACTGTGAATCCTTCAGCAGGCGACTGTAGGAGAACCAGAGACTCCAAATGAGTCTTTGGTCAAGATGAGCCTATTGGGTTGGATTATATGATAATCCTAAGGCTCTTTAAGATGGTTAAATGCATGTGCAAGTATGAGTAGACCATCTATCAAGGCATTACATTAACCTAGACTCAAATGAGAGAGAAAGCAATAAAGGAAATATTACATGGATTACATTGCTTTTTCTAGAGTCTATGGCTTCAATGTTGATGCCTTGATGCTCTCCATCATCTCCAATCTTTGACATCCCTTGAGTCCAAGCTTTGGCCCTTCTCCACTTGATGTCCATCCTTACACCAAGTGTTTAGTCTCCAAAAATGATATGCTTGAAAAGTAACTAAGAGACTAAAACAAGAGAGTCATTAGCAACAACATAATGTTGTGATCATCATCAAAATAACATTGATATGAAACATCAATACTTAACAATCTCCCCCTTGTTGATGATGACACACATTATGTAAAACATAAAGAAATAAAGCACAATGCTAATGAGCTCCCCATACTTATATGCACCAATTGTAAAATGAGATACACAATTGTAAATGCTCATTATACCAAACGAAATAATGAGACATCATGGTGACATATAATAGACATGGATTACATAAACCAATTGCAATAGAAAATAATCATGCACACATGAATGGTTTATATAATCCCACATATATCTCTCCACATAGATATATCTCTCCCCAAATGCATATGTATGAAATACTAGAATTACATTTACATAATGCATATATCTCTCCCCATAGATATATCTCTCTCCAAATGCATATGTATGAAATACAAGAATTACATTTACATAATGCATATATCTCTTCCCTTTGATATCGTCAAAAAGGTGGATATCAATAATATCACCCTTAACATCTTACACAAAGATGTGACAATATGCAAGAGAAAAGAAATGTATGATACCAAATTGTAAAATTTAGTGGGTATCAATCATTATCCCATGCTCCCCCTAGATCATAGAAAAGGTCAAATTTTTGACTTCTAGGATCTAATACCAATTGTAAAGTAGGAGATAAACAATCTCTAACAATTGAGGTAATACCAATTGTAGACAAAGAATCTAGGAAAATAATCCTCTTTACCAATTGATATACAAATATTGGAGCCATGGGCCTAAAGTGTATCAAAGCAATAGATATGGAAAAATCAAGCTTCAATGATACACAATGGTATTGCCAAAATGGAATATATAACATGAAGCAAGTTAGCAATATCCAAGGGGTTTAATTTGAGACCAATAATAACCAATCGTAAACAATGATCTCAAACACACCCTGAAATGAGAGTTAAAATATGTTTTAAAATATTTTAAACACATTAGATATAATAACTCCCCCCATTGTCATACATATGGATCAACAAATGCATGCATGACAATGTCTTCCCCAAGGTCCCCATTTTCATGAAAAATAAGTTTGAAAATATTTTCAAAATCATGAAACACACACAAACAATGGGTATGCTAAAAATAAACATTTAAGCACAATACCCATGCAATATGCATATGTGTGAGGAACCTAAACATTAGGGGACCAAACTGATCACGCCTTAATATACACCCGGAAAACGACTGTAGTCTTACCGCAAGTGCACGGCGTAGTGGCGAGCGGGTATCGAACTCATGGAGGACAATTGACAGTACTCTATCTTGATCACCTAGCTATCGATGGAATAATGGAATGGTTTGGATAGTAATGTGTCACAATCGTTCAAATATCAAATTGAATTCAATATAATAAGAGCGTCTAGGGATAGGAATTCCCCACTACAGATCGTCACTTATCCTTGTGGATCACGAAACTCAATGTTGCAAGGCTTGAGTATAAGTGAACTAGTCGCAACTGAATGTATAACCAAGCTCACGCTCTCGCGCTATTGTCGATCTATAGCAACCTAGATTAGAGCCTACTCTCGTGCAAACCCCAACCTAAGCTACTAGCATGAAGATCGACATCATCGTCCAATCGCACCTCGAGCCTACTCTCGTGCAAACTCGAGCTACGATCTAGGTTATGATAGTTCGTATTCGTCCAATCTCTTGCAAACGAATAATAGTATAGATTTATAATGAAAATCTTAGCCTTGGCCCAATCTCTTGCAAACGAAATCTAGAGAATCTCAATTATAAACCTAAATCGAATATCTAGGCATTCTCATTAATTGGGATCCAATCTCTTGCAAATCCCAATCGATGGAAATTCCTAGCTACCCGTAAATCAATCACAACCTAACCTTTTATCAATCCTAGCAACAATTCAATTCATTCATCACAATTCAAAGATCGGATCCATAGGGTTCATCCCCATGCCCTAGAACGACGAAACTACTCTCAATCATCATAGAAATCTCAGAAAAAAAGAAATAGATCATATCACAATTTATAGCTAAGAGAGAACAATTCATAAAAACAAGAGTTTTAAAGAGAAAGATCAAACCAAATTTCGCGTCCCTGATCTCCAGCTGAGAATTACAATAGAATAGCCGTAAAAAATAACTTCAACCCCTAAAACTAGGAATAAAACTAGGTTTAAATACAATTCAAATTCGGCCAGAAATTCCTGACAGAATTGCCCCTGGCGCAACCAAAAACCCTAATTCGCGACCCAATCAGACTGCGTCACTCGGCCGAGTAGAACATGTCACTCGGCAGAGTGACAAACCCAATAAAAACAGAGAATCTGGAAAAATTGGGGGTCTGTCGCTCTGTCAGACTCGGGCGAGTGGTCTTCCTTACTCGACCGAGTGAGCTTTCTTGCTCGGCCGAGTAGGTCTTCTCAAATTTCTAGTAAGTCGGCTGCTTTTTGGGAGAAAATCCCTGTCAGATTCGGGCGAGTGGGCTTCTACATTCAGCCGAGTGAACTTTCTTGCTCGGCCGAGTGAACTTTGAAAATAAGCAGTCTGTATACGTTTCACTCGGTCGAACGTCCTCCTTTTCTCGGCCGAGTGAACTATCTGTTCGACTGAGTGTGTTGCTTCTGGGCTCTTTTCTTCTCTTCCTCGCCTCCTCGTCGATTCTATCGAATTTCTTCCTCTTTTGCTCATCCTCCAGCGCTGCTAACTCCTCAATAAAGCCGTGGGCGGCGCTCCGGTGCACGTGAAATTCCCTCGATCTCATTTTCGCTCCAGATCGCTCCATATCTCCTGAAATACGACAAAAACAAGAAATAGTGAAAAGCAACGCGATATCGTCGAATAATCGTAAAAAACTCAATATGGGCGTTAGAAATGTCATGAAAACATGCAGAAAAAGGTGTAAAATAAGGAGCGATCAAAATCCCCCAAGCTTACCTCTTACTCGTTCTCGAGGAAGATGAGTAAAAGGCGAACCCAACGGGTAAAAATAAGGAAAAAGGAAAAAGAATATAGAAAAGAAAACGAAGAGGGAGGCACTAGATCATTTTATCAGGACGTGGAGCTGCTTACTCACATAGTATACAATGAATAAAAACATTCCAAAGATTTTTATCTCGATATCATGATCATATATAAATGCATTCGATATAGAAACCTAAGAATATCAAAATGATATGAAACATGAAATCATTCTAGAATTAGCATCGTTTGAGGCAATCTAAAGTAATATACATAATTATAGCTCGCAAACTTTTCAAGTGATAGCTTCTATTTGGAGTAAAAGAGGTATCACACAATAACGAGCAATAAGAATAGAAAGGAGTGGTATTCATAAAATGCATGCCAAATTTCAATTCGTGGACTTCGTAATACTTTTAGAAATCTCACCGAGTATAGAAAATTACCTAGCTTAGGTTGTCATGCACATACAAGTAGTCACTCTCTCACACATCATTGGATCCTCTCCCCCAACCTTATCTATAAGCGTGGTGGCATTAAATAAAACAATAAGACTTTCCCCATTTTTTGAAGCTCCAAGGAAAATAAAAATAAAAGAGGGAAGAAAGAGAGAAAGAAATGTAATGGGACCATGTATGAACTTATTTTCTTTCTTTTTTTCTTTTTTTCTCTTTTTTTTCATAATCACATATATACAATAAGGATCCCAAATCAAAAGATAGAGAGATAAGCATGTATTTTTTTCTTTTTGAATTTGGGGTGTTGGCGCATGGTCTTTATTGTAAGGAGAAGATGCCAATATAGGATTCGCTAAAGAGAGATTCACCAATGATTTTAAGTATAGAAATGATGTTCAAGATATGTGGAGAAAGAAAATATGTAACGCTCAGTTCACTCTTTAGAATGTGCACGACAACTTTCAGCAGAGTAATGTAATCGACTCAGTTTGAACTCAGAAAGTAAACTAATCCAGTCATATCAACATGGCATACATTCAATCAACCTGAAAGTGAAGCGTACAATTTTCATGCAATAAGAAGTGATAGCAGACAACAAAGCAGTACTCCAAATATAGGCAATCAATGCGTGAAGCTTGGTGTGTTTTCTATGAAAAGTATACAATATAAATCATCAGACTCGGCTAATAGTAGAATTTCATTCACATCCATATAGTGCAGGTGTAGGTTACTATCTCGAACCATAGCAAAGAATAGCATATGATATCTGAAATAAAAACGATGGCATGACAAGATAATATGCATATAGAGATAAGCTAATTCCACGTCATCATCATTACAAAAAATTCATCTTTAGCCAACAAGGATAAAAGAAATAAGGATAAAGGAAATCAAAATCTACTATATGTATGCATCACAAAAAGAAAAGAAAAACGTGATGCATGAGAAAAAATGAAAAAGTGTGTGAAAATGAGTGTAAAATATGGAAAGGTGAAAAAATGAAAAATAAAAATGAAGAAAATGAAAAGTGCGTGAGACACTCACTCCTCCAAGCTAAACGGCACAGTGTCCTCAATATGCAAAGTGTAGCACATCGAGAAATATGATAAGGGCGGGGTGGGTGAGGATGCATACGTAATGAATGATGAAAAAGAAAAGAAAATGAGATGGGTATGCAAATAATGCATGCAGAGATCAAGATCGTGCAATATAACTGTCCCCAAAAGTACCTCCTCTCTCCCAAGATGATATAGACAAATAACAACAGAAAGTGACCAGAATTTGTGTGAATGGGGGGGGGGGGTGCAAAATCAGCAGACAAAATGATAGCATCAATCAAAGCAGTAGCAAAAGTATGAGAGGCATACAGTGTGTGCCTAGGTGGGTGGTGGAGCACGAGCACCGTCCTGTGGTAGAGGTGGTGGTGGGGGTGGCTGCTGCGTAGTGGGACACGTAGCGGCAGGTGGCGGCTGTGACAGTCACGCAAGGATCTAGTTCAGGCTAGCCTGAATACCAAGGAGTAAAGCGATGCGAGACTGTACAACACTAACAGTAGCGGAGAGAGCCCCAAAATCTCCTCTAAACCCACTGACGGCCCCCTCTAGAGCACGCAGGTGCTGAACAAGGGTGTCGGGGGGCAGTGGGGCAGAGGGTCGAACAGCTGGTGAATGGGGTTGCCTCACACGGCCACTATAGACAACAGGTGCAACTACAGGGTGGGGTTGTGGTGTTGTGCTCACTAGAAGACGCTCAGCCTCTGTGGGAGGCTGAGACCAGGAATGCTCGCAGAAGTGGGAGCAGCAGCAGAGGCTGAAACGGTAACAGAGGGCGAGGAGGTCAGAAAGGTCGGTGACACAGAAATAGGGACAAATGTCACGACACTCTTGGTGAAGACAACGGCAGTGGAGACGGTAGGGTCGACAACTGTGGAGGCCGTGAAGTGTGCAGAAAATGACTCCCCAGGGGTCGAGAAATATAAAGTGGACAAGATCTCGGCTGCGGATACAAAAGAAGGCTTGCCGCTCTCAAGAATGGTGGTGGGGCTCTCAAAACTCACATATGAAATAGGATCAACGGTCAACGGCATGGTGGTGGTGGTAGTCGTGGCCTCAGCAAGTGTACCCCCGACACTGACAGAAGTGTGGACAGAGGTGTCGGGAGGAGCAGACAAATCAGGTGCATGCTGAGGGATCTTCGGGTCCAGAGGTGGAAGGAGGGGCTCCTCCTAAGCACCCTCAGGCTCTAGCACGTATGCAGCTGGGATGAGGACGTCCATCGCTGGAATCCACACACCTCTTGCGGGTCCAATATGGGTCCAAGCAGGGCTCGAAAGAACCATGTAATCTGCGCCAAAAGGACCATACAGCCATACCTAGTGGTGCTGACCATGAGGACGCAACATCCTCATGTGTGCCATAACGTCAATGGAAAGGGAAATGGGGCCCGGGGGTCATAGCAAACTAGCTGGTAGGTCTACTCCGCACATGGGAGCTAGAAGAGTAATCAGACCACCGTAACAGATTGGCATCCGGGTGCCGACAGAGATAATGATGCGGTCTAAATACCAACTAGCTATGTCAATCTGAACTGCGGGGAGTAAGACGTCTCCACTTACCTCTAAGGCCCTCGCTCGAGTCATCGCGTAGAGCATGTAAAGCTTAGGCGTCGACATCGTCCTCGGCTCATACCTCGCTAAAAAAGTGGTCGCCATGATGCATTGTGCCATGCCTTTTGAGGCGCTATGCTATGCAAAGGCATGGGTGGAGGATAGCAGAGGCCTTGGCCCGACTCGGGTCCAAGGCGAGGGGCGATCCAGTGATGTGTGTCCAGAAGGCGTGGGTATCAAATGACAGCGGGGGATATGCGTGGGGCTATAAGCACGGTCGGGGTCTGGGACAGGGGGCCACTGGAAGTATGCTCGGAGCATGTTGAGAGTGATCTCGCACTCACGATCCATCAATCGAAATGAGCATCACCCAAGAGTTCTACTAATGGAACTCAGGATCTCGAGTGTCGAACAGATGTGTGGTATCCGCCGACACAGACAAAAAGTCACGTCACCCCACGTTGTCATACAACTGGAGTAGGCCCTCAAGTACCCCTAGGCACTCGAAATCTGCAAGGTGCACGAACCTAGAGGGTACGATCGAAAGATGGGAGTGCCTATTGAATCGGACGCTCTATGCGTCGTCTCGGAAGGTGATCCCCATCTTATCGAAGGCGGGGACGAGCTGTGCCGGTGGTAGAATGGGTGCGGTAGGAGGCGGAAGTGTGGGTGGTGGCAGGCTAGGTGGCGGGGTGTCCGCTCTAGCAGAGGAGGAGCCAGGCTCGCTGGTCCTCCTCCGCTTCGAGGCAGGAGCCCGCGAACGTGCTCTAGTGCGTGGTGGCATGTGAGCCGTGAAACGCGCCTACCCAAATGCAAAGTGATGTATAAAAGGAGCGAGTGTACCTAAACATGATGTGAGTGCAAGCGATGGACGCGTCCGAAGAATTGCCTCCTCTAAGAAGCTCCAAATCAGCCCCTGTATCTCCCCCAAGCTAGCCTGAAACACAAATTCACAAATCAGGAAAGAATATCAATAAATATGGGGCAAGATCAGGAGTTATATATATATATATATATATATATATATATATATATATATATATATATATATATATATATATATATATATATATATATATATATATATATATATATATATATATATATATATATATATATCTGTGTGTGTGTGTGTGGGTGTGGATTTGGGGTGGAGTGGGTGTATGAAATAGAGAAATGGAGAAAAGTGGAAGAATTTGGGCATAACGGAGAATGGACGACGGAGGGGGCGAACGTCGCCGGCGACATGGGATCGGGGGGGGGGGGGGGGGCGGCAGTCGGTATGGGTCGCCGGCTCGGGCACATGGGCCATGCTTCTCGGGCGAAGGGGGAGATGCAGTTCGGGCGATTGTGGGAAAGCTCGGGCGGCAGCGAAGAGAATTGGGAAATTTCTGGGAGTTTGGGGATTTGTGTCGCATGATTTCGAATATATAGGATTAGTCACTTGGGTGAGTGACACGTCCATTCGGCCGAGTGGCTTGGTTTTAAGATTTTTTTCGAAAAATTTCTTCGTAAAAGTAGCGACTCGGATGAGTATAACTCTCCACTCAGGCGAGTAGACAAAGGTCACTCGGCCGAGTGGAAAGGCCACTCAATGCTTTTCAAGTGATGAAAGTGTCTGATTCACTCGGGCGAGTGACAAAGTCACTCGGTCGAGTGGCATATAAATTATAGAGAGGGGTTTTCAGAATCTTCCCTGATTAGTACCCTACTCGACCGAGTAGGGTCTTCACTCGGCCGAATGATGAAATCACTCGGTCGAGTGGGCTGTTAATTTCTGCTCCGACTCTCTGTTTTTGCTCCACTTTCTGTTTTTCTTCTCCCCGTCAGTTTCTTCCTTCTCCTGAAGCCTGAGCGCATTCCTGGAGCGCTCTCCTTTGCCATGGTGCTCCTCCATTCAAATGGTTTCTTGTTCTCCATCTCCTGTCATGAAAAATAGAGCCCATTGTCATGATTTTCATCGAATCTTGACTATAAACACTAACAAAGATCTAAAACAAAAATAAAAGGAAAAATTCAATCTAAAAATAAGATGAAACCATCGGGTTGCCTCCCGACAAGCGCTCGTTTAAGGTCTTGAGCTCGACCCCTTAAGATACGCGTTTAATGCTCGATGTTCGGCGCATGTGAGATGCGCTCGTCAAACTTGCATGGAAGGCCACTTGGATTTATTTGTTGATGTGCATTGGCGTTCCTTGGCTCCCCTTCATCATGGGTAGTAGTGGGGGATGAGTCCCCCAAGCTTGAGCTTTTAACGTCCTTTTTCTTTGCCGGCACCGATAATTTCTTGTCCGGTGGGGCTTTCTTCATGTTCTTTGCCGTAGAGAGCATGCATAGCTCTCTAATATTTACGACATCAGCGTCATCTTTCTCCTCATCCGTAAATGGATCCGGTGGGTCTCCCATCATCTCGCCATCTTTAGAAGATTGGCCTTCTTCGAGGCCGTCATCGGGCTGGGCTTCGATGGCGAATGGCATGGCGTCATCAATCACCTCGTCGAGGAGGTCCACATAGTCCACGTCCTCTCGTCAAGGCATATGCTTCATCACCTTTGGGAAGTGGAGCTCAACTTCAATATTTCCGACGTTTAAGGACAAGGTCCCCTACCTCACATCAACAATCACGCTGGCAGTGGCCAAGAAGGGGCGTCCAAGAATTAGCGACGTATCGCCCTCCTCCTTAACATCCATCACCACGAAGTCACACGGTAAGCAAATTACGCCCGGTACTTGAAGTGGTATGTCTTCTGCAATCCCAACCAGCCTAGTGATCCGACCGTCTGCGAGTTGTATCTTCATGTCCGTCGGTTTTAGGTCGGTCCTCGTATTAATTTCTTAAACATTGTGAAGGGCATGAGGCTCACGCTTGCTCCTAAATCTACCAAAGCCTTTTGAAGTGGGACTCCTCCAAGCGTGCAAGGAATTCATAAACTACCGGGATCTTTAAACTTTGTCGGTGCTCTCTCCTTCCAAGTATACCATGTACCTTGCTCGGTGCGCATGATCCTTTCCTTTCACTTCTTTCCCGCAATCAAGTCTTTTAGAAATTTAGCATAGGACAGGATTTCGGCAAGTGCATCCAAGAAGGGAATATTCAAGCTCACACCTCGCAAATACTCAAGAAATTTGGCGAGCCGCTTCTCAATCTTTGCCTTTGCCAACCGTTGTGGGAAAGGTACCGGTGGCATATAGGTGCGCTCCTTTTGTGGCTTATCAATTTTAGATTTTTCACCGTCTTTCGGCTCTTTTGGGCCCTCCTCTCCATTGACCGGCTCCTTGTTATCCAAAATTTCTTCTCCCGGCTCCTTGGTTTGAATCATGACGGGGTAGTGTCCTTCCCGCCTCTTGTAGTTACCGCCACAAGCGCATTGATGTGGCCAGTATTGCTCTGTGGGTTTTGTTCTGGTTGAGCCGGTAATTGTTGAGTGTTCTTATTGAGCAATGCTAGTTGCTCTGATAATTGTGCCACGACGGTGTTGAGGGAGTCTTGTTGGACCGTCAATCTTGCATTGATCTTCTTTTGTTCGGCCATGAATTCTTCAACCCTCGCTTCATGTTCTGACCTCGGTGGTGCTTGCGGTGGATTCGGTGCCCTCCATCCTTGATTGTACCCCGGGGGTCTATATGGCCCCGCTTGTTACCTCGGTGAGAAGTTTTGTTATTGGGGTCCTCTTAGTTGATATTACGGTTGTTGTGGATGCCGGGCTTGTGGTTGTTATGGTGGCAGATTCAAGGCTCCATCATTGTTAGCGTATAAAAATCCCAGGTGATTCCTCGTAGCCGGGTTTGCCTAATAACCGGTGCTTCCTGCGATATATTGAACTTGCTCCATAGCTCCCTCTCCTTGTTCTCCTTTAACAAACATAACATGAGCTTGGTCTTGCCAATCGCTCATGCTTCCTCCCAGTGTAGAAACAGTGTGGGCTCCATGCGGTTCATTAATCAACTTCTCTAATCTCTCTATGACCTTGTGAAGAGAATCAAACTTTGTAGAGAGCTTCGCTACGGCCTTTGCCTCATAAATTCTTGCCGGCTTCAAGGATGACGAAGAATGTCCTTTTTCGTCGGCCCATTGTTGGTTATTCAAGGCCATCTCCTCAACTAAGGCCGTGTCATCATCTGGTGTCTTTGACAAAATAGCTCCATTAGCGGTTGCATCAATTATTTTCCTTGTGCTTGGTTGCAATCCGTTATAAAAGCTATGCACAAGCTCCCATGCCTTAATACAATGATGGGGACATTGGTGCTGGAGATCCTTGAAACGCTCACATGCCTCATACAGAGTTTCTTGAGGTCCTTGCTTGAAGGACATGAGCGCGATTCTTATCTTGAGAGTCTTGGATGGCGGATAGAATTTGTTGACAAATGCGCTCGCTAGCTCATCCCAAGTGGTGAAGATCTCCTTGGCTTGCGTCCTCAACCAATAAAATGCCTTGTCTCAAAGAGTAAACGGGAAGAGGCGTAGTCGAATAGCGTCAACCGGAACGTCAGGCATCTGGAAAGTGGCACACTTGGACAAGAATAATTGAAGATGGTAGTGCTGATTTTCTTGTGAGTTCCCATGAAATGGGTCTTGTTGCATCAACACCACTAGTCCGGTTTTAAGCTTGAAGATCTTGTCGGCCGCCATCTCCGGCATGACTATGGAAGAGGTGGTAGAAGTGGTCTTAGGCCGTAGCCTATCTCGGATGGAGACAACCCTAGCCATACGCGCCGCTAACTCCTTTGGTGTTTCCGGTCGGGCCATATGATCTTCCTCTATAGCAAATCTCCTCTCAGCTCTAAGCCTCCTTGCTGTACGCTCGATCTCAGGATCAAATAATATATCTTCTTAGTATGCCTTCGATCTCGTGTACATGCACAAAAAAAGAGAGTCTTGATAGAATTGTTAGCACGATAGAGGAATGAAAGATCGAAAATAAAAATAAGAAAAAAAAGAAATAACTAAGTAAAGAAAATAAAATACCGTCGCCTCCCCAGCAACGGCGCCAAAAACATGATCGCGCCCAGATATACACCCGGAAAACGACTGTAGTCTTACCGCAAGCGCACGGCGTGGTGGCGAGCGGGTATCGAACTCAGGGAGGACAATTGATAGTACTCTATCTTGATCACCTAGCTATCAATGGAATAATGGAATGATTTGGGTATTAATGTGTCACAATCGTTCAAATATCAAATAGAATTCAACATAATAAGAGCGTCTAGGGATAGGAATTCCCCACTACGGATCATCACTTATCCTTGTGGATCATGAATCTCGATGTTGCAAGGCTTGAGTATATGTGAACTAGTCGCAACTGAATGTAGAACCAAGCTCACGCTCTTGCGCTATTGCCGGTCTATAGCAACCTAGATTAGAGCCCACTCTCGTGCAAACCCCAACCTAAGCTACTAGCATGAAGATCGATGTCATCGTCCAATGGCACCTCGAGCCCACTCTCGTGCAAACTCGAGCTATGATCTAGGTTATGATAGTTCGTATTCGTCCAATCTCTTGCAAACGAATATTAGTATAGATTTATAATAAAAATCCTAGCTTTGGCCCAATCTCTTGCAAACCAAATATAGAGAATCTCAATTATAAACCTAAATCGAATATCTAGGCCTTCCCATCAATTGGGATCCAATCTCTTGCAAATCCCAATCGATGGAAATTCCTAGCTACCCGTAGTAAATCAATCACAACCTAACCTTTTATCAATCCTAACAACAATTCAATTCATTCATCACAATTCAAAGATCGGATCCATAGGGTTCATCCCCATGCCCTAGAACGACGAAACTACTCTCAATTCATCATAGAAATCTCAGAAATAAAGAAATAGATCATAGCACAATTCATAGCTAAGAGAGAGCAATTCATAAAAACAAGAGTTTTAAAGAGAAAGATCAAACCAAATTTCGCGTCTATGATCTCCAGCTGAGAATTACAATAGAATAGCCAGAAAAATAACTTCAAGTCTCCCCTAAAACTAGGAATAAAACTAGGTTTAAATACACGTTAAATTCGTCCAGAAATTCCTGACAGAATTGCCCCTGACACAGCCAAAAACCCTAATTCGTGACCCAATCAGACTGCGTCACTCGGCCGAGTAGAACATGTCACTTGGCCGAGTGACAGACCCATAAAAACAGAGAATCTGGGAAAATTAGGGGTCCGTTGCTCTGTTAGACTCAGGCGAGTGGTCTTCCTTACTCGGCCGAGTGAGCTTTCTTGCTGGGCCGAGTAGGTCTTCTCAAATTTTCAGTAAGTCGGCTGCTTTTTGGGAGAAAATCCCTGTCAGACTCAGGCGAGTGGGCTTCTCCATTCGACCGAGTGAACTTTCTTGCTCGGCCGTGTGAACTTTGAAAATCGGCAGTCTGTATCCGTTTCACTCAGCCGAATACCCTCCTTTACTCGGCCGAGTGAACTATCTGTTCGGCCGAGTGAGCTGCTTCTGTGCTCTTTTCTTCTCCTCCTCGCCTCCTCGTCGATTCTATCGAATTTCTTTCTCTTTCGCTCATCCTCCAACGCTGCTAACTCCTCAATAAAGCCGTGGGCAGTGCTCCAGTGCACTGAAATTCCCTCGATCTCAGTTTCGCTCCAGATCGCTCCATATCTCTTGAAATACGACAAAAACAAGAAATAGTGAAAAGCAACGCGATATCATCGAATAATCGTGAAAAACTTAATATGGTCGATAGAAATGTCATGAAAACATGCAGAAAAAAGGTGTAAAATAAGGAGCGATCACAAACCCAAGAGGAGTTTGATTTCCTAATGTAATCAGAGGAGGTGATCACATCCCTAACTAGAGAGTTGATATAGCTATCCCTCTCTTGCACACTAACCTTAATAGAAATCCATAAATTCAAGGATTTCCTAGGCAAGGGTTTTGTCGTTGCAAGAGGGGTGGGTGTGGCATGCTTAGGTGTAGAAAAGAATTTCTTGGCATGCATAGAATGAGGATTTTGCTTCTTAGCAAGAAATGAAGAGTTTTCATTTTTCCTCATCACCTTGTGATTTACATGTTTCTTGTTGATGTTATCGTTATACAAGAAGGCATGGTGATTCTTCTTAGGTGCTTTAGCAATATTTCTTGTATTAGCACCAAAAGAGGAATTAGAGATGGGTTTGGGTACCACATTTTGAATATATCCCAAACATCCTCTTGTTGTTCAAGCAAATCATGGAGTGAATCCCTAGAATACACAAAGCTTGTGAGCTTACTGGATTCATCTTCACATTTCAACGTAAGTTGTTGAATGCGAGTTTCTAAGCTAAGGTTTTGAGTAACAAGATTATCATTAGACAAACTCAATTCCTTAACTTGAGAGAGAAGTGTGTCTATCTCACCAATGTCACAATCATGCATTTCATCATGGATTACACTAGCAATTTCTAGTTCATGCAATCTACTCTTAGCAATCTTATATTTTGCTTTTAATTTATTGTAAGAGTTGATGCCTTACTAGCGTTTTCGGAGACCATATCGAAACAATATTCAAGCTCCTCGTATGAGATCTTCTCCTCAATCTCATCATCGTCTTCTTCCTTGCTAGAGCTTGATGACGGCTTCTCCCCGATTTCTATGAGGCGCGATTCCTCATAGGCTTTGAGCCATGCTTCCAACTCATCTTCATTTGAGCCAGAGGGGATTGGTGTAGGAACATCAATTGCTACAATGCATGCATGAGCTTCCTCCTTGTCATCCTCTTCTTCGTTACTTGATGTATCCTCACTCGAATCATCAAATGTCTCGACAAGTCCCTTCTTGTGGTTTTTAGACTTGAACTTCCCTTTCCAATGCTTCTTCTCTTTACCCTTGTAAGTCTCTTTGTTGGGTTTGGAGGGGCATTCGGTGGATAGGTGACCTTTTTCACTGCAAGTGTAACAAGTAAGAACCTTGTTAGAATTGGAGGCAAACTTTGACAAAGATTTACCTGCTTGTACTTGAGGAATGCCTTGAATTGCTCGGCAAGATCCTCAATTTCTTCTCCACTCGCTTCTTCTAGCTCATCTTCTTTACTAGGAGCTTCTCGATGGAATTTCTTCCTTCATTTGATTGGCTCCTTGGCATTGAATGCAACCCCCTTTTACTTCTCCGGCTTCTCGGGCTTCGATGTTTGAATCTCCTTCTTGTGTTGAAGCTTCACTTTGTACGCCATGAGATTTCCAATGCACTCCACAACGGTGTATTTGGACATGGCATATGACTTCAAAATTCCGTTGGCCTTTGACTTCCAATGAGATGTGAGAGAATCAAGGATCTTCTCTACATGATCCTCTTGGGAAATCATCTTCCCAAGTCCCTCCAAAGTGTTCACGATATATTGGTACCTTGTGAACATCTTGAAATGCTTTCTCCTTCCTGCATCTTAAACATTTCATATTTAGATCTAAACACAGTTTGTTTAGATTTCTTTACCTTTGTAGTCCCTTCATGACATTTCTCCAAAGTATGCCAAATTTCGTTGGCCGTTTTGCACAAGGAGATGCGATTGAACTCATTTGCAGAGAGGGCGCAATGGAATGCATTCATAGCCCTCGCATTGAATTTGATCGAGTCCTTCTCAGCCTTTGTCCTTGAATCCACAGGTGTAGTGGGCTTCTCAAATGGCACCTCCGTGATGTCCCATAGGTCTTGACCCTCCATATAGATCATCATCATGATCTTCCAACTTGGGTAGTTGGTTTCGTTTAATGACCTTCTTCATGAGACGCGGATGTAGCATTGAATGCCATCGTTGCAGTATGTTATAACCTCGCTCTGTACCAATTGTAAGGATCGCCTTACCCTTGCAATACTAACAACAACATACTAGGAGAGGGTGAATAGTGTAATGGAAATAAATTGTCCAATTAAAATTAAACCTGCAAATGCAGTGTAGTAAATGCAAGAGGAATTAATCGACACAATCAATCCAAACGCAAATACAAGAATATACACTGGTTCCCCAAACTTGGGTACGTCCAGCCATACCAAATATTCACTATATTCCCACAAAGAGAAGTGAATACAAATCACACAAAGAGATACCTCACCAAGAGGATTTTACCCTACATAAGGACCCAACCAACCCTACACCGGGGTCAAACTCCCACACAGAGAATTACTAACTCTCACTCAAAGAATTAGGATTATCTTTACACTATGACACCAAACTCCCACAAAGAGAGTTACTCCCACAAAGAGAGTTATTCCTACTAAGAGAATATCATATTCCCACTAAGAGAAATTTTCCCACATAGAGAGAGACTAATTCCCCATAAAGAGAATTAGTGTTACAAGAAAACACCAAGTAAAATAAATACTCTTACCTATGCCTTGAGATGTACTTACTCATATATGAATGCAAGGCATGGAAGAGGATCTCCAAGTGTTGAGATTTGCTTGAAATCACTTGGATGATTTCCCTTGAACTAGACTTCAATACATGAAGAGGAATGAGAGCTCAAAGAGGGAAATGAGAGAGTTTGAGAGTGGCTTAAACAATATCTAATGATTTGCAATATCATCAAGAAGTTCATATGAACTCAGCCCTCTCATATATATAGGAACCCTATATCAACCCTCAAAACCCAAGGAAACAGCTAAAAACAAAAAGCTGCAACGGCTAATTTCTGGGCAAAAACGTCACTGACAAGTCGACTGATGAACAAATGACAGTCGACTGTCCAACGGCTAGAAAATATCCAATGGCTATAATTTGAGGCTCGACATTCGACTGATGAAGTCAATACAGTCGACTGTGAACAGGACATGCGCATGAAAAACCTGCAGCAGGCGACTGCTGCAGGGGATGGAATAAAACAGAGAGTTGCACTTTTTCTCCCAATACGCATACATGCGACTGATGACAAGAATACAGACGAGTGTAAAATAGACAGGCGACTGTAAAACCTTCATCAGTCGACAACTGCAGGAGATGGAGAAAAACAGAAAGAGGCAGTATTTGCACTTACGCCTTTCAGACGACTGTTGACCATTCCACATGCGACTGTAAATATACAGGCGACTGTAACTTGATCATCAATCGACTGATGCGAAAAGCTCAAGTAAAGTCAATAGAAATATTGACTTGAGTAGTGCATCACAGTCGACTGTTGAAGTCTCGACAGGCGACTGGAATCATCCAGTCGACTGTGAATCCTTCAGCAGGCGACTATAGGAGAACCAGAGACTCCAAATGAGTCTTTGGTCAAGATGAGCCTATTGGGTTGGATTATATGATAATCCTAAGGCTCGCTAAGATGGTTAAATGCATGTGCAAGTATGAGTAGACCATCTATCAAGGCATTACATTAACCTAGACTCAAATGAGAGAGAAAGCAATAAAGAAAATATTACATGGATTACATTGCTTTCCCTAGAGTCTATGGCTTCAATCTTGATTCCTTGATGCTCTCCATCATCTCCAAGCTTTGACATCCCTTGAGTCCAAGCTTTGGCTCTTCTCCACTTGATGTCCATCCTTACACCAAGTGTTTAGTCTCCAAAAATGATATTCTTAAAAAGTAACTAAGAGACTAAAACAAGAGAGTCATTAGCAACAACATAATGTTGTGATCATCATCAAAATAACTTTGGTATGAAACACCAATACTCAACAGTCACCTGAAGATAGGTTAGAGATTGTGATACTGTTCATGCACAGGTTCGTACAATGACCTCAAGTCAAAAGACCAGCTTACCTATCATCACTTGAGAACCGCCATTGACAGTTCAATTTATGCTATCCATGTGGCAGTTCTCGTTAGGTCGTTCAATGAACTCATTCTGTAATGAGAACATGTATCTCGTCTCTGATTTTGCTAAATCGAACGATTATGAGATCATCGACACCATCACTTGGTGAAGACATCAGACAGAATACTCTTTCTGATGCATTGAT
Organism: Scilla litardierei; assembly: GCA_030789695.1. Lineage (NCBI taxonomy): Eukaryota > Viridiplantae > Streptophyta > Magnoliopsida > Asparagales > Asparagaceae > Scilla > Scilla litardierei. Next base: position 38,142,676 of record CM061133.1, read on the forward strand.
GTCCTTTCTCAATGCATCTATGAATACGAACTATTTTAGACTTATGATCCTGACGGTCAACCCATTTCACATGATCGAGATCCTCATCCCGATATATGTTTGCATTAAGTCTTAGGAGTTTATCTAAGTATTTATTGAAGACAAATGTAAATATACTCAAATAAGTATGTACCAAATAACATATTATTATTTTGAACAAGATGTTCCAATTACAAAATAATTGGCCTTGAGTGCATACATTTACCAACATCCTTTTCATAGTTTTTATGTGCAGAAATTGATGCAGCTCCTTTTCAATTAACTTGATCAATGCATCACACTAATCTCCATTGTGCTGGGGAAATATTGATTTTTCAACTTCTTTGTTTTTTCTTGGATTAGTTGCATGTAGATTTTTGGCCTCCCCATTTTAATATTTTTTCGGATTCCCTCTTCAATTTTGTTGTTGCTCTTCAATGGTTTTTGGCCGCACACAATTTTATTTCCCAAGGTGCACTCGAGAGGGGTATTAGGGCCGGGCTCTTAATATGATATATATATGGATTTTAAAATAAAACCTAACCAACCTATTTACAAGATTACCCATCACCCTTTAATTAGTCCCTCAAGCCTCCTTTGATTAATCATACTGTGGGTCTTGACTTCTAATTTGGTTTTGATTTTTCTCCTCCCCTAATGTGTGCTCCCTCTTCAAATAATTATGCATGAGAAAAAAATAGAAATGTAAAATCTATCAAAAATAAAAGGAGAGGAAATTGCTTGGCCTGGTTCTAATTTTTTTGCTTTAGCCCCTTTGATTTACCAAACTCTTTTCAACCTAAAAACACTTAGCAAACACATCAAAATAATTCATGAAGATTTGTTATCATCAAACAAGAAGTCCTAAACTATTGTTTCCAACAGAAGAGACATCTCGTATTGGGGCTTTCGAGCTTCGTTCATGACTAGAAGGAGAATTTTGTATTTGTGACTTTTCCGGGGCCATCCACTCCTCGATCGTCTTCTTCAAAGAAGATAGGATTCGAATACGTTCTTCAGCTATCGACCAGAAGGCATCGATGACCGACCTTGCGTCCTTTTCCTCGGCCAACGCCCTCTATAACCTCCCAACATCCGACGAAAATTTGGCAACCTTGAGAAGCGTTGACATCAACTCATTATGTGCATTCTTGGCTACCTTCTCCGTGACTATCACCATCCGATGCTCTTGGTCGAGGTTTGCTTTGACCTTGGTCATCATTGCTAAGCGTCACCACAATTCGATGGCAACCGAAGACATCTGCGAAGCAAAGAAAACATGGACATGATGGGGAAAAGAAATAGGAAAGAAGGAAAAGAACTAACCTGCTGATTTTGCCATACCATGCAACTCGCCATGCCTTCAGGGTTGACGTTTCTCAGGAAGGAACGATCCCTAGGAAGGTTGGAATTATCCGCTAAACGGGCCGCCACCCAGGTTAACAAAGACCGACTCAACGACCTGCATTTCACGGATAAGCCGGAGGAGATCACCCCAAGAGTTTTCTTGTCAACAGGGGCATGCCTAAATGCCGGCAATATCCGAGCCTGTTCCAACTCAAAGGGGGTTAGCTCGATCTGTTTAAGGAGGGGGACACCCCCCGTGGCTGAGAATCGGCCTTGACGTCCTTCGCTAGGGCCAAGACCATAAGCTTGGCCTCGCCCTCTTTCCTCCTCTTCATAGGAACTTCGAGACGTATTGGTGAGCGCTCTTTCCTCTTCTGCAAGCCCTCGACTTGTAACGACTTGTATTTTAGGCGTGTTTAAGCTCGTGCATGCCGGTAATTTATTTCAGTCATCCGAGTGATTTTTCGTCCGTATGTTCTTTTCTTCTATGCATCGACGCGAGTGTGTCTCTGTTTTTAGTTTTTACCGTGTCGTAACTAATTACTTATTAACCCTAATTAAATTACCAACTAAACTATCTATTAACCTAACCCTACCAGATTGAATCCCACCGAATTATATCGGTGAGGTCCAACATTGCCTTAAATCCTACCCATACGCCTCCTTTTTCCTTTAGCAGGTGAGGTCTGTGTATTATGGATCTTAAATTCAATTTGTCTCCTCCCATACTCTATTAGGATGGCATCCTCATACAGATCGTTGGAAGGAGGCAGCACAAATTTTCCCACTCTATTCATCATCTCCATCAAACCAAATTCCCCAACAATTTCAATTCAAACCAAATTCAGCCTCATCCTCACCCAATTTACTCCATCAAACAATCAACAACCCAAATTCAGCCTCATTCAACCCAATTCCATCATTCCCTCCCCTATTCATCCCAAAATCAGAACCCAAATCAAAGAGCAAAAATCTGAAATTGAAATTGAGAGGAGGGGGAATCAAATTGAATTCAAATCTGAAATCAAACTTTCAGATCCATCAACTCAAAAATCCTTTCCCTTCTCATCTCCCTCAGCCCTCACCCCCTCTGTAACAACTGGTTTTTGTATGATTGGATTATCAGTGTGTTTTGCTTGTGATGGTGGGTTCTCTCCTTGTGTGGTTTCCATTTCCATAGTTCTCGCTTTCATTCATCTCGTTGAGATTTCCTAACTTTCGTTTTCATTCCTTTTGATGTGATCTTCTAGCTTCTTCCGTAGAATCATTGAACTCGGAGTAAGTCACTCGTGACGAGCTTCATATCGATCATATCTTAGCGATAGGTTGATCCTAGAAACCTTAGAATTCATCCCGGACCTTCGCGCTCCATTTCGAGACTTTTCGTACACGTTAGTTGGTTCAAGAAGATCAACCGACCGACTAGATTCCAATCTAGTCGGTCAGGAAATCAACTGGAACCGACTAGTTTATTCAATCAATTATTCAGGAGTTACTGTTTATCGTTAGTCGGTCTAAGAGCAACCACCGACCGACTAGATGTGAAACTAGTCGGTCAGAACTTGTTCTTTAACCGACTAGTTCCCTTGATTAATTTCCCCTAAGTTACTGTTTATCTTTAGTCGGTCTGAGAACATCTTTCGACCGACTAGATTGTAAACTAGTCGGTCAGCCATTGTTCTTCAACCGACTAGTTCATTGATCATCTTCCCAGCCGAGTTACTGTTTGCTCTTAGTCGGTCACAGTTATTCGACCGACAGACTAGTTCCCAAACTAGTCGGTCAGCCATCCTTCTTTGACCGACTAATCAGCCCAGGAAACCTTAGTTTTGCCCTAGCCGCCACACTTTTCTATAAATACGCCCCAAACGTTTTCTTCTTCTTCCTCATCACCCCAAACCCTAATTTCTCCCCCATTGAGCCCCCTTCTTCCCAAAACCATTGATCCTTCATCCCAAGCTCATCCATCATCATCCAAACCCGCATTTCACATATCCTACCTCTCCTCAACCTCAAACCCTCATCAAATCCCCAAAAGCCTCATCCAAACCCATTTCTCCAGATTTTCCCCATTTCCAGATCTGAGCCGGATCATTCTTCCGTTGCCGTAGTTCTCGGCGTCGTTCCTCCGCTTCTTCACGGGTAGTATTCTTCCTTTAATAATCTCATAACCCACACTTGATATTTGTGAAACCCTAATAAAATGGATCATTAGAAATCGTAGGGTTCGATTGTGAATACGGATTAGTTACCATTCTAATGTTGTTTTTCCATGACAGTGATCCATTCCCGTAGATAACAAATTTGTGTGATGTGCTTTCGTTGATCGTTCTCCTTGGTGCCAGGCAAGTGAAACTTGCATCTCTTGAGTTGGGCCATGTCTTAGGCCGTTTCCCTTGCTTTAGCGTAAAAGAGACTAGACGGTGAAAGGATAGCCGTCTAGACGCCATTGACCTAGCTTGACAACGAAGCTTGGTCCGTCACCCTTATCATGCTTGTATGTCACGTTTAAATTCAATTAACGGTACGCAAATATCTGTTCATGACATTGCATATTAATTATTCATCGTGGCACACGCTACAATGCTTATATTCTTGGCTCGTGTTCCAGAAGCGAGCCCTGTAGTTGGAAACCCCAATGCTCGATAAATAAGGCTAGGTGCACCCCTATGCCAAGTGAAATACACTTCCTGGCTCGTGTTCCAGAAGCGAGCGTAGTTAGTTGGAAACCCCAACGCTCGACACATATGGGTGGGGTAAGAGATATGCGGCCACCTGAGCCCCGAGTTGGCCTGATCCGCCACTCCGACCAGCAGGCGAAATCTCTAGTGCACAAGTGATTAATAGTGATAAGTGAATCGTGATTAGTGCTTAGTGATTGCTACATCGTGAGTGCGTGACACTCTCTCTTTAAACTGCTGCATCAAACTAAACTGTCATGTCATTGCTTAATATTATAAGTGCTAGGTTGTTAGTTACTTTCAGTTTCCTTGCACAAGTCTTTCCAGACTTGCTGACATGTGCCCCTCTCTCTTTTGGGTGTCACATGTTAGACCCAGAGCCAGAGCTTTGTTGCAGGGGATATGGTGTTGCTGATGCTGACATTTGCTGTGGTGGAGAGTGGACACCAGGGGCCTGTCTTGAAGACCGCTCGTGTTCACTTCTTTGTTTAGGTTTGCTGTTAGTTGTTGGTGCGTGGCACCTTTGTATGTATGTCATACCTTGTTGGCCATGTTTGGGCCTTAGACCCTTTTCCTTTTTGCCTGGTGGCTTTTCTGCGATATTGTAATTTGTTTATGGACATTTAGAGATTCAATAAAATGTCGTCTCATTTCCTTATTATAATTGTTGTTTCGTTTCGCTTTGCAAGGACTTGCCATACTAAGTGTTTTTATACGCTTATCAGACTTGGAGCTTCACAGCTTCAAGTTTGTGCGGACCTTCTCACGTCTCGCCTCCACATTTTTGGGAAGCGGGGCGTGACATGTTTTATTGGTGGCCCATGCAGGTTCATTTGCAAATGTGAACTATCGGAACAATGATAATAATTATCGGATGTCCATTAAATAAATTAGAACATCCAATTTATAAGCCTTGAGTCTAGGTTTTTTTGCGTTCCTATGCCTTAGGTAGCTGGTAGACGTGTTAGGGCATCTGTCTCAGCTTAGTAGGAACCCATTAGATCCAGACCCTAGCTAGACTTAGATAGACGTCTGTGCTTGCTAGTTAGGAATCCTTGATTGTTAGCTAGACTCCATGTTAGTGATTTATTTGATTGTCTTAAGAGTTACCTTAGTGGTTCCTGTCTAGCTTTGACTAGGATAGACTTCTAGAATTCCTTGGTCTCTCGCTTGGGTTCATCGATTTCGGACCAAGCTGAACTCATTTCATCGCTGTCTAGCCCTTAGGGAGTCTTAGCGATTAGTTCCATAATCTTTAGCTGGTTGACCGTAGGAGATTCCCGTAGATTTTCCTAAGTCATATCCTAGGCGTATTTATGCTTTGATCATCCGACCAAATCCCTTGCCTCGATTCCCATGACCACCACGTTTCTATAATCGTTGATCCTTCGAATGTCCCCATTCGCAAAGCTTAATTTCTTTTAAAGTTGTTTTTCTATTTCCCTTATTAAAGTTTTTGCTAAGTTTAAATTTTGTTTTAAACCCGCTACGTATATACTTGAATTTCTCACTTTTCGATTGAGTCAAAATTCCTTGTAGATTTCGGAGTCTAATGGTTGTAATTATAATTGCTATCTCGTAACCATATTCTCGTCTATATTTTCGCATTTTGGTTTAAAGACTCCAATACTATTTTGGAAAATTCCATATACCATTTTCTAACTATGAGATCCATTTTATTCACATAGCATACATACTTTAAAATCTTTTCCAAGCTAAATGGAATTTCAATTGTTATATGTATACTTATATCTCGTACTCTTTCGTTGACTTGAATTAATTTTTGAAATTCGAAAGTTTTGACGAGATTTTGATTACTGTTTTATAATGTTTTACAGCCTATACCTTTCATACCTATTTGAAAATCTTGTCCCTTTTCATAAATCGATTTAATTCTGAGCCGCAATTCTATTTTCCAAATTCGATTTATGAATTTTCCTTTCTTATTTATGCTATTCAAATGACTCGTCGCGCTCCCTTAATATACTTTTCAAGTCACAGATGATTTCAGCTTTCAACAAATCAAAGTTATGTTCAAACATTTTCCCGACTACAGATTTTTGGAAAATTACGTTTCCGTAACCACTTCACTTGTCCTCAATTCACATGACCACCTCATTACAATTATCCTTGATCTTTCAAATGTTTTCCGTTGCAAATCTTGATTCTTCCAAAGTTATTTTCGAATGCTTTCCTTATTTGAAGTTTCACTCAATTTAAATTTTGTTCTAAACTTCTTTAAATATGTCTCCCTAAATTTCGATGGAGTTAAAGGTCGTTCTTGAATTTTGAAGACTTTTGGTCGTAATTTTAAAATTACTATCTTGTACTATTTTTTCTAACAATGTATCTTTCGCATTTCGATTTTTAAACTTTATTACTATCCTGATGGTTCGATATACCGTCCTTTTTCCTAACTACAAAAATTTATTTTAACCACTTATCTTACGTACCTTTAGGGGTATTTTTCCACACTGAATGGACTTCAACTAATTTTTGTATATATCAAGTATAGGTTCGTCGTACTCGTACTTCAAAAGTTTTTATACCAACACGTTCTCTTGGCGAATCCTTATTTCCCTAAAAGTATCTTCGATCTTCTTCTTTCGTTAAGTTTAAATTTGTTCGAAACACTTTTGATATATGTAAGGTTTCATGCTCCTTCGCCGACTTAAATTATTTATGTTTTTAAATATCGAAACTTGTGTTGAGATTTTTAGATTAGAAGTTTATAATATTTTCAGCATATACTTTCGTATCGATATAAATGTCTTGTCCCTTTTCATATACCAATTTCATTCTGAACCGTATTTCTATTTTCCTAACTTGATTCATAATTTCTTTTCTTACTTGTGCCATTAAAATTTTATTCGAAAATACCTCGTGCTTACTCTTAATAAACTTTTCAAGTCCATTTGGACTTCGGCTTTTAGCAAGTCGATTTTATGCTCAACATTTTCCATATTTCAGATTTTTGTAAAAAAATTACTATTTCGAAATCATTCCTGACTTAGACCCTTCATAAAACGGTTTAAAAGTTTTAATACTAACTTGATGAGTTTAAATATCCTTTTCTCTTTCCATACTACTAAGATATTATCTTTCCATTCACCATACACACTTTTAAGATAATTTCTAAAATATGACTTTAATTATTTTTATATATCGGTACCACGTTCGTTTTGCTCGTACATTAAGATCTTGTATAAATCAATTTTTGTTGGCAAATCCGGATTTCTCTAAAAGTATTTTCGATATGGTTTATTTGGGATTTCTCTTCAGTTTTAAGATTTGGAAAACCTTTAGCATGCGCTTAAATTCTCCGCACTATACTTGATCTGATTTCAATCTTCGAATCTCAAAACTTTTCCAAAATTTTTAGATTGCTGCCGCACAACATTTCTGACTTATGTTTTAATGTTCGAGTAAATGATTTCCTTTTTCCTCATGATGATTTTATATAAGCCAATAAACCACTTTTCCTCTTATTACGTATATTCGTCTCAAACTCGTTTTCAAACAACTTGTTTATCGACCTCTAAATAATTTTATACAAATGAGGACTCCGACTTTTTGAAGTACAACGGTCTTCGAATTCGCGTATTTTAACTTATGTTGTTTACACTACCTTCCTTACGTATTCCTTAAGGGTATCATTGCATCATCTTTCCACCTAAACATTCACAGTCTTACCCTGATTCCCCTAACCAAATTTGGCTCCTTATCTTCGTCCTAGCTGAACCCATGTTTTTCGATCTTTCTATTCGTTATGATCTAGGTTCGGTTCTTTCCTATTGTCTAGCCCATAGAGCTTGTCGTTGCCTGTGTCAACCTTGTTATAGTTTGGTGGGCCCATTAGGTAAGTGGTTATGTCGTCGTAGTGTTGATTTCGTAGTGTGTATATAGTGGTATGGGTGTTGGCATTTGTATGTTGTGTATAGGTAATTTTCTGCTTGAGTATGATGTGATATACGTATGATAACAGAATGATAATTTTGATTGGTACTACTTGTTTTATGAGATGTCGTATGCGTGTATATCAGGAGGTATACCCGACTATTGCATCTCTTAAACTTGTATGTAGTTGATGTGTTGATATGGTAATTATAAATGGATGGATATGGTGTGAAAATATGTGATACGTGGATGTGTATGCCTTGGAGTGGTATTGGTATGTGTATGGATACTGCGTTACACATATAAATGTCCTGCTATGATTTGAGTCTCACTCAAGCTTGAGTGGGTATACTCTATGTACTTTGGTATAATTGTATGTGGTGGTGAATAGTGATGGATGATGTATGTATGGTGTTTGAGTTGTTTGTGCTTGGTTGTGTTACGCACACGATTGTGGGTGGCTATACCAATATATAGTTATAGGACTATATGTGAGGTGAAAATATGGTGAAATATTTGCATGTATTTGAATGACTAAATAAAGGTGAAATTATTTTCAAATAAGAGAGGCTTGGTTATTTTCTTATAGTAAGTAATAAGTGTTTATTGTTGTATAAATATATTGACTATGTATATGTGATTGAAATACGTGTATGAAATTGATTGACTATAATAAGTATGAGTGTACTATGTGCGTGAAAATATGTGTGTAGTGGTAGTAATATTTGATTTCTAGTGCATATATATATAAGCACTCGAAATGAAGTACTTGGTTGAATTTATGATGTGATATTGGTTGAGGGTAGTTACCAGAGCGACTATATATATGTTAGAAAGTCTGAGGACGGACTTTATTCCAAGGTGGGTAGGATGTAACGACTGGTTTTTGTATGATTGGATTATCAGTGTGTTTTGCTTGTGATGGTGGGTTCTCTCCTTGTGTGGTTTTCATTTCCATAGTTCTCGCTTTCATTCATCTCGTTGAGATTTCCTAGCTTTCGTTTTCATTCCTTTTGATGTGATCTTCTAGCTTCTTCCTTAGAATCATTGAACTCGGAGTAAGTCACTCGTGACGAGCTTCATATCGATCATATCTTAGCGATAGGTTGATCCTAGAAACCTTAGAATTCATCCCGGACCTTCGCGCTCCATTTCGAGACTTTTCGTACACGTTAGTTGGTTCAAGAAGATCAACCGACCGACTAGATTCCAATCTAGTCGGTCAGGAAATCAACTGGAACCGACTAGTTTATTCAATCAATTATTCAGGAGTTACTTTTTATCGTTAGTCGGTCTAAGAGCAACCACCGACCGACTAGATGTGAAACTAGTCGGTCAGAACTTGTTCTTTAACCGACTAGTTCCCTTGATTAATTTCCCCTAAGTTACTGTTTATCTTTAGTCGGTCTGAGAACATCTTTCGACCGACTAGATTGTAAACTAGTCGGTCAGCCATTGTTCTTCAACCGACTAGTTCATTGATCATCTTCCCAGCCGAGTTACTGTTTGCTCTTAGTCGGTCACAGTTATTCGACCGACCGACTAGTTCCCAAACTAGTCGGTCGGCCATCCTTCTTTGACCGACTAATCAGCCCAGGAAACCCTAGTTTTGCCCTTGCCGCCACACTTTTCTATAAATACGCCCCAAACGTTTTCTTCTTCTTCCTCATCACCCCAAACCCTAATTTCTCCCCCATTGAGCCCCCTTCTTCCCCAAACCATTGATCCTTCATCCCAAGCTCATCCATCATCATCCAAACCCTCATTTCACATATCCTACCTCTCCTCAACCTCAAACCCTCATCAAATCCCCAAAAGCCTCATCCAAACACATTTCTCCATATTTTCCCCATTTCCAGATCTGAGCCGGATCGTTCTTCCGTCACCGTAGTTCTCGGCGTTGTTCCTCCGCTTCTTCACGGGTAGTATTCTTCCTTTAATAATCTCATAACCCACACTTGATATTTATGAAACCATAATAAAATGGATCATTAGAAATCGTAGGGTTCGATTGTGAATACGGATTAGTTACCATTCTAATGTTGTTTTTCCATGACAGTGATCCATTCCCATAGATAACAAATTTGTGTGATGTGCTTTCGTTGATCGTTCACCTCGGTGCCAGGCAAGTGAAACTTGCATCTCTTGAGTTGGGCCATGTCTTAGGCCATTTCCCTTGCTTTAGCGTAAAAGAGACTAGACGGTGAAAGGATAGCCGTCTAGACGCCATTGACCTAGCTTGATAACGAAGCTTGGTCCGTCACCCTCATCATACTTGTATGTCACGTTTAAATTCAATTAACGGTACGCAAATATCTGTTCATGGCATTGCATATTGATTATTCATCGTGGCACACGCTACAATGCTTATATTCCTGGCTCGTGTTCCAGAAGCGAGCCCTGTAGTTGAAAACCCCAACGCTCGATAAATAAGGCTAGGTGTACCCCTATGCCAAGTGAAATACACTTCCTGGCTCGTGTTCCAGAAGCGAGCGCAGTTAGTTGGAAACCCCAACGCTCGACACATATGTGTGGGGACATATGTGTGGGGTAAGAGATATGCGGCCACCTGAGCCCCGAGTTGGCCTGATCCGCCACTCCGGCCAGCAAGCGAAATCTCTAGTGCACAAGTGATTAATAGTGATAAGTGAATCGTGATTAGTGCTTAGTGATTGCTACATCGTGAGTGCGTGACACTCTCTCTTTAAACTGCTGCATCAAACTAAACTGTCATGTCATTGCTTAATATTATAAGTGCTAGGTTGTTAGTTACTTTTAGTTTCCTTGCACAAGTCTTTCCAGACTTGCTGACATGTGCCCCTCTCTCTTTTGGGTGTCACATGTTAGACCCAGAGCCAGAGCTTTGTTGCAGGGGATATGGTGTTGCTGATGCTGACGTTTGCTGTGGTGGAGAGTGGACACCAGGGGCCTGTCTTGAAGACCGCTCGTGTTCACTTCTTTGTTTAGGTTTGCTGTTAGTTGTTGGTGCGTGGCACCTTTGTATGTATGTCATATCTTGTTGGCCATGTTTGGGCCTTAGACCCTTTTCCTTTTTGCCTGGTGGCTTTTCTGCGATATTGTAATTTGTTTATGGACATTTGGAGATTCAATAAAATGTCGTCTCATTTCCTTATTATCATTGTTGTTTCGTTTCGCTTTGCAAGGACTTGCCATACTAAGTGTTTTTATACGCTTATCAGACTTGGAGCTTCACAGCTTCAAGTTTGTGCGGACCTTCTCACGTCTCGCCTCCACATTTTTGGGAAGCGGGGCGTGACACCCTCCCACTTGCCTACGCTGCCCTCCCCTGCCAGGCCGCCGCCCTCCCTGCAAGCCACTGCCCTCTTGCCACAGGCCGCCGCCCTCCCTGTAGGCCGCCGCCCCCTGCCGCCGCCCCCCTTGCCGCATGCCGCCGCCCCCTGCCGCCGCCCCCCTTGTCACATGCCGCCGCCCTCCCTGCCAGGCCGCCGCCCCTCCTCGCGCGCCGGCTGCCCCATGCCGTCCTCCTCTTGAGCTCCTACAAGAAAGGCAGAAGAAAGACAGAAAAGAAAGAAGAATAGAGAGAGAGAGAGAGAGAGAGAGAGAGAGAGAGAGAGAGAGAGAGAGAGAGAGAGAGAGAGAGAGAGAGAGAGAGAGAGAGAGAGAGAGAGAGAGAGAGAGAGTATGGGGGGATTTTAATCGAGTTAATAAAGTATTGGGTATTGGGTTTATAGAGTTAAGTTATGCTTATTGGGGTTTGGGCTTAAGTTATGTTTATTGGGTATAAGTTTTTTTTGGGTTTTAATTAAGTTATTATTAATGTTAATATATTATAGCTTAGTTAAAAATCATGTTAATATGTTAATGTATATGTTAATACTAATAATAATTCTGTAAGTAATCCTGCAATAGATTAGTATAAATCTATTAGTATGTTACAATATAATGTTAATTAGTTCTGTTAGTTTTAATAAATGATGTTAGTATTATAAGTTGTTAGTATAATAATGATGTTAGTAAGTACGCAGTATATTATTTTAGATAAGTATTAGATAACAATAAATCTTTATGTGTAATTAATGAGAAAAGTATATTAAATACTAACGTATGTAGTTATATTCATTTAGCCTAATACGGTTAACCTAATGATGCAGGATCAATCATATTTCTCACCGCGATCATCTGGACACCCAAAATCACCAAAAACAGGCAAGTGTGCGAATTATTGCAGTTTAATATTTATTAATCGCATTTTGACTTGTTAATGAAAAACACGTGTATACATCACGTTTATTAATTAACTAATAAATTGCCTTATTTTAGACTGTGTTAAATGTCAGAATGAATATATGAAAATGCTAATGAATAATATGGTATTATGCTCACGTCATGCTTGTACACACGTGTTAGGATGGACATTGATGGAATAACTTGAAAGAACTTGATTCATGAATTCGTGAATTCGTGCACCTCAAAGGCAAAATCTTGAATTCGTGAACTCGTGCAACTTGATTAGGCTAGCTCGTGTTCCAGCACAACATTTGGGTGGGGTTAAGGTTGAGCGGCCACTAAGCATGTGCAAGGGTTCGCTTCAAGAGCACCACCCACATGCGGTGGGTGGCATCAATCACAATCATACCCACGTGAGAAGGATTGATTCACTCACCACGTCTTAAAGGCAAGAACCCTATACAGATAAAAATCATATGCATGGAACTTAAATCATGTATTGTCACTTCACTTACACACTAGAAGTGCTATGACTATCGTCTTGTACTATCTTTAGAACTGCCATGATCTTAAATGCTTTTACTTTAATTGCTTAGAATTGCCATGTACATAACTGCATGTTGAATAAATGTATAACTGCGACTTTAGAACTATTATTATTATTTAATCGGTTTAATAATTCGTACACCTTGACTTGGGTCATCCCACCATTTACTTGCCAGACCATTGCTGACATACATTCATGTTTTTGGAATGTATGTCAGATCGCGAGACAGATTACCAGGTGTTGAGTACATGGGCCCAGCCCATTAAGCAAGTAGATGAATTCTACTGGCTGGACGAATACAACCCTTGGCCCATAGCGTCAGGGTTGAATGAGTCAGCTCAACCTCCCTTATAGCACATTACTCTTAGGTTTGACAAAGTCAAACCTCCTCATTAAATGGCCCATTTTCATAACCTTAATTAAAGGAATAAATGGCCAGAATAAATTGGGGGGGGGAGGGGTAGTTACTTCTTTGGTGGACTAATTCAAGGCCCACTAATGAGGTAATTAGTTGGCATTTAAGGTGGATGGAGGTTACAAGAAAAGGGAAGGATAAATATCTCCTAAAAGAAGGAGAGAGGGGAGGCCAAATCTCGTACAACGAGATCTCCTAAAAATGGCTAAGTACCACACTACAATATACTCTCATCCCTTTCTCTTATTTCTTCTTCATCTTGCTCGTTAGCTTTTTCATCTAATGGAAACTAACTTGAGCGTTGGAGAAGGATCGGTCGGGCCCCAACCCCGATCCCTTAACGATTTTCTCGTGTTACAGGATTATGGAGACATCGCCGAAGCTAGGCCAACATCCATTCATGGAGTCCTAGCACCCATGACCCGGAGAAGCCTTATTCACGGGTCCCCACTCTCGGCCGACGAAGGATCGATCCGTCGAAAGCATCCTCGCCGGCCCAATAATCGTTTCGGTCAATTTTGGCCTTAACAGTTTGGCACCGTCTATAGGAAAAGTTCAGAGTCAACACCCCTGTCACTCCTCAGTGTTGACAGTGTTGATTCGCCCCACTAAATAATGGCCTAAAAGGCCAATTATCGATGATACATTGAAGAAACACCCTTTCTTCTTCATTCCTTTCGTTTCAAATGCCACTTGTTCTATTATTTGATCAACTTGTTTAGATCAGACAAGGAACATAAAATCTTCTTCTCTCTGTATGAACTGCAAAAACTCTCATCTTCCAAGAGTCAACATGTTTGCTCCTCGACCCAGAAAGACCTCGGATTTGGCGATGTTCGAGTCACTTCGACCCTGTGAAGCTTCGTACCCCGCGACGCTCGAGCTTCATCAAATCTATGAATTGTCGACCCTGCAGCGATTGAGGCTCAACAACCAGACACGCTTGTCGACCCAAATGCAAATCCATAAATCGGCAGAGCTTCAAACCCAACGAGGCATCGGGTTCGGTTGAGCCCAACACACCAAGGCACGTTGTGGCTCCGCAACAATTAGGCGTCAATCAGAGTCACCCTGACTCTGGGAGCTTGCCAGGGGATGAGCTACCCCACCATGTTACGAAGAACCTTGCGGTCGAGCTCCACTGGCTAAAGATCTAGATCGACCCAAAAGTCGACCTTTGACCCACCTCAAATTTGTCCAAACTCTCGCCCACCGAGATGATATCAAGATCGAACATCGACAACTTGGATTGGAGCTCCAGCAAGGATGTACGAGCTTTAGCAACGCGGATTCAAGCTCCGACCAGTTCGATTTAGGCTGTGCGAGTGCTGTCAACATGGATCAGAGCATCATCCATGTTTTGCCCAGCCTTGATCTGATCATCAAGGCTTCAATCCCACTACAGGCGTTTGAACCATCAGTGGCAACCAAATCGAGTCCTGTGGGGCTTCTTTTGCCTCTCGAATGATTCGACACCAACGATCCAAGAGCTCCGACCCATCGAAGCTTGGTAACGAGTTGTCGGCTTCTACCCATTGAAACTCACCAAGCGCAGCTCCGACCCACCATGTGACTGCGAAAACTCCTTCGACCCTTCCAAGGGTCGGCGATGGGTCCGACGGGTCATTCGACCCTCCTCGGGGTCGCCAGCAAGGTCGCCTCTGACCTACCACCGGAGCAAGAGATCTCCCGACCCTCCCAAGGGTTGGTGACGGGTCCGACGAGTCATCCGACCCCTCCTCTAGTCATCAAGATCTCCTCTGACTTCCTTCCGATGAGAGAGAGAGAGAGAGAGAGAGAGAGAGAGAGAGCTCGGCTCCTCTCCCAATCAGAGCTCAGCCGATCACTCCTACCCAAAGTCGATCGGAGTCGCAACAGATCTCATTACCCCTACATAAAGCTCGCCTGATTCTTGCCCGAGCTTGGTGCCTCAGCTTCGACCCAGATTCATGGTCGAACATCGGCCATGCCGACGATCGTCTAAACTTGTGGCGAACCTGCTGGAGCTCGCTGTGCCTCGTAGGGGATGAATCTGAACCACCGTCGGTCGCTCATGCTTGTGACGATTCAACTGGAGCTCGCTAAACCCTCATCGGGACAGATCTTATTTGTCGAGCACACATCAGATCTCGAGGCCCCAACAGAGCTTCTTCCAAGCTCGATCAGCCACTAAAGATTGAATGGCGACGAAAGCTTCCGTCCAAACTTCGATCAACCTATGATCGAAACATCCAAAAGCGACGACCAGGGCAAGACCCAAACATCTGAGTCACAGTTGACGGCCAAATCAAGAGCAATTTAGGAGCTCCAACACGAGACCCTGCTATCGATCTCATCCCTCGAGAATGAAGACAAGATGACGGCAAGGATCGATAGTGGCTCAGTAACTCTGACTTGTTGGGCTCCCCCTACTTTGATCTCAAGCGGTGTTGGCGCATTAGAGCTTAGCACAAGCTCTATCCGAACTTCGGAGCTTATCTACCTGAGTTTCTTTGAGCCTCGTCCAAACTCCGCAAGAACCCGATATAAGATGCCCAATATCCAAAGCTTCGTCAGCTTTGAATCACAACAAGGACCATCCGGATCTGAGTCAATCTATCCGACCTTCCTTCGGTCAGAGCTCCAAGCACTCCTCTGGTTGGAACCCCTAGCAGTCCTTCGACCAAACCCGGCAATCCCAGTCACAAAGCGTGAGTTCTTCCCTGATCAGAACTCCGAGATTCCAAAGGATCGTCGAACTTTTGAACAAACTCGGGCCACCAAAGGGATTAATTAACTTCGCAATGAGGTAAAATTTCATAGAGAAATTTTATCATATACCTCAATGTCTTCCTTCAAGACCATCTTAAAAGCTTTTTGTGAGAGTGGGCTTATACTCGTCCATTTGGAGATCATTCTCTACGACGAAGTTCGACCATATGAACTCAATCAGAGCTACCATCCGAGCCGCAATTTAGCTCCAACTCAATAGAGCTCATCGGTCACACAAAGCCCACCAAACACTGCTACGTCGTCAGTAGTAAGTCGATGGGGCACCCACTTGCAATTGAACGATCCGACTTGTGTCGTCGGCCACAAGTCGAAGGGGCCACTGATCACTCCGTATTTTACACCTTTTTTTCTGCATGTTTGCGTGCCATTTAGATCGCTCAAATCGCGTTTTTCACGTTTATTCGACAATATTGCGATGCTTTTCACGATTTGTTGTTTTTGTCGTATTTTAGGAGATTTGGAGCGATTTGAAGTGATTCTGAGATGCACCCACTCCGGAGTGTCACCGACAACTCTCTTGAGGGGTATTTTGCTATTGGAGAGGAGTGGAAGAGGAAAGAACGTCTTAGGAGCGACGAGGAGGCAAAAACATGAAGAATGTGCATTTTTGGCATGCCACTCGGCCGAGTGAAGGAGTCACTCGGCCGACCATCGGAAGCCCGCTCGGCCGGCCAGATCGGACACGCAACAGGCGTGCACTCGGCCGAGCATCGCCAAGTCACTCGGCCGAACCACGTACACCCACTCGCCCGAGTGGCATCAAGACAGCGGAAGCAAAAAATCACAGACTTACTGTTTCTGTACAGTCAATTTCCGAGTCGATGTCCGCCCGAGTGACAATCGACGTCCGCCCGAGTGACAAACGATGTCCGCCCGAGGGACTAAAGGCCGTCCGCCCGAGTGACCTCTGAGGAGACGACCCCCGAGACCCCCCAACTCTCTGTTTTTGTACAGGGTTCGTCACTCGGCCGAGTGACATTTGTCACTCGGCCGAGTGAGCCGTGCTGCCTGAAGCGTAAACTGTGATTTTGAGGCTGCGCAGGGGCATTTTCGTCAGGGTTTTTTGGGCGATTTTGGGGGGTATTTAACCCCAGTTTTTAACCTAGTTTAGGGGCCTTTTTCAGAACTTTTACAGACTTTTTTAGATTAACTTTTTAGGGATTAGATTGAGCTTTTAGAGAGGAGAGAAAAGTGAGATTTTGTTGGATGCTATCTTGTTCTTCATTGGTTTGTCTCTCTTTCTCTCAAAAACTCCATTTTTATTGAATTATTGAATATTGCGATGAATTCTATTGATTTTGATTGTGAATTTTTATTGAATTTGATTATGAATTGTGAGTAGTTCATCGTCTTAGGGCGTAGGGATGAACCCTACGAGCCCAATTTCGAATTTGTGATGAATTGGTGAAACTATTGCTAGGATTGATTAGGGTTAGTTTGGGATTGCTATAATACGAATAGCTAGGGATTCATATCGATTGGGATTTGCAAGAGATTGGATCCCAATTCGATAGGAAGCCCTAGATATTCGAATTGGGTTGCAATTGAATTTCTCCGGAATCGGTTTGCAAGAGATTGGACCGAAACTAGGGTTTTCGATTGCAATTCTATACCAATACCCATTTGCAAGAGATTGGACGGGTAGGAACTATCCCATACTAGGTCGTAGCTCGAGTTTGCACGAGAGTGGGCTCGAGATACAATTGAACGATGATGTTGTTCTTCACGCTAGTTTGCCTAGGTTAGGGTTTGCAAGAGATTGGACCCTACCCTAGGTTGGCTATAGACCGGCAATAGCGCGAGAGCGTGAGCTTGGTTCTACATTTAGTTGCAACTAGTTCACCCAAATTTCAAGTCTAGAAATTGTGAAACCTACGAATCACAATGATGAGATACGACAAGTAGCGGGGATTCCCTATCCCCTAAGCGTCTTTATTAATTTTTTATTCCTTTATTACATTTGAACGACTGTGACCGCATATTTGCGAACATTTCTTGACTTTTCCTATAGCCAGGTGATTGAAGAAGACACTGTTATTAAGCCTCCCCATGTTCGATACCCGCTCACCGCTACACCGTGCGCTTGCGGTAAGACTACAGTGTCGTCGCTCCGGGACGTGTATCCGGGGCGCGATCAAGTTTTTGGCGCCGTTGCCGGGGAGCGCAATAGTGTTTGATTTTATCTACCTAGCTATTTCTTTTTTTATCATTTCTATTTTTACTTTACCCTTCCTTTGTGCTAACTATTTCTTTGAAACTCCTTTCTCCCTTGCATGTACACGAGATCCTCGGCGAACCCCGAAGAAATACTATACGATCCGGAGATCGAGCGTACATTGAGGAGGATCCGAGCAGATAGGAGACTTGATACGGAAGGAAATTTTATGACCGAACCTGAGACACCCGAAGGCTTGGCGGATCGAATGGCGAGGATCATTTCCATAAGAGATAGGCTTCGGCCTAAGACTTCCTCTATGACCTCGTCCATAGCTATGCCGAAGTTGGCGGCCGACAAAAATTTCGAATTGAAGACCGGATTGGTGGTCCTTATGCAACAAGACCCTTTTCATGGGAACTCCCATGAAAACCCTCATTACCACATCTAGCTCTTCATATCAAAATGTGCCACCTTCCAGATGCCGGGCGTCTCCATAGATGCTATCAGACCACGTCTCTTCCCTTTCACACTCAAGGACAAGGCATTATATTGGTTGAGGACACAAGCTGAAGGAATCTTCACCACTTGGGATGAATTGGCGAGTGCCTTCGTCGACAAATTTTACCCGCCCTCCAAGACGGTGAAGATAAGGAGTGCTCTCATGTCCTTTAAGCAAGGACCACAAGAAACTCTCTATGAAGCATGGGAGCGCTTCAAGGACTTGCAACACCAATGCCCCCATCATAGCATTGAGGATTGGGAGCTTGTCCATAGTTTCTACAATGGACTCCAACCGGGCACGAAGCAGATTATTGATGCCACCGCAAATGGAGCCATTTTGTCAAAGACTCCCGATGAAGCTACTGCCTTGCTTGAGGGGATGGCCTCGAACAACCAACAATGGGGGGACGAGCGAGGACATTCTTCATCCTCCTTGAAGCCCACAAGTATCTATGAGGCCAAGGCCGTGGCGGAGCTTTCTAGCAAGTTTGATTCTCTCCACAAGGTTGTGGAGAGATTGGAGAAATTCATTACGGAGCCTCAAGGAGCCCCTTCTACACCCGCGCATACAAATCATATGAGAGATTGGCAAGACCAATCCCAAGCCATGTATGTAGGAGGAGAGCAAGGAGAAGGAGTTTTGGAGCAAGTTCAATATGTCGCGGGGAATTCCGGATATTGGGCCAATCCGGCCGCTAGAAACCATCCGGGTTTCTCATATGCCAATAATGATGGTGCATTGAACCCCCCGCCACAACAACCTCCTCAAGCTCGGGCTCCACCACCACCACAACCGAATTATCCACCAAGGGGGCCACCGCAACAAAATTTCCCACCGAGGCAACAAGTGGGACCTTATAGGCCACCCGGATATAATCAAGGGTGGAGAAATCCCAACCCTCCACAAGCTCAAAAACGTTCGGATTTTGAGGCTAAGGTGGATGAGTTTATGGCGGAACAAAGGAAGATTAACGCCACTTTGAAGGCGGGGCAAGATTCTCTCGCCACCGTCGTCGCCCAAATCAGGGAGCAACTTGCTTTGCTCAATAGGAACAACCAACAATTTCCAGCTCAACCCGAGCCGAATCCACGGGGCAACACCGACCACATCAATGCGGTCGTTGCGGTTACAACGAGAGGAGGGAAGGATACCACCCCCCTTGACTCAAATTAAGGAACCCGTGGTGGAGAATCTACAAGAGAGCGAGCCAACAATTGAAGTTGAAAAGGAGAAGGAGCCGCAAGGGGAAGTGAAGTCTAGAGAGGAAGAGCTTATTGATGAGACGCCGATTTATGCCACCGGTACCCTTCCCTCAACGGCTAGCTAGAGCCGAGATGGAGAAACGGCTAGCCAAGTTTCTCGAGTATTTGAGAGGGGTGAGCCTCAATATCCCCTTCCTCGACGCTATAGTGGAAATCCCATCTTACGCCAAGTTCTTAAAGGACTTGATCACGGGAAAGAAGAGGAAGGAGAAGATCATGCTCACGGAGGAAGGGACTTGGTTCACAAAGAGGGAGAAAGAGCCCGCCAAATTTAAAGATCCAGGGAGTTTCCGGATTCCTTGCACTCTAGGCGATGTCCCCCTACAAAAATCATTGGTAGATTTGGGGGCTAGTGTTTGTTGGATCTGGATCTAAGCCTAGAGGGGGGGGGGGAGGGGGGTGAATAGGCTTATAAAAATTCTCGTGCAACCCACGAGAAATCACACGCAGTTATAATCACAGGCAGGGTAAAAAGTAATCAACCATAGATACACAGTAGATTTTACCCTGGATCGGTCGCACCCACGACCTACTCCAGCCCCAAAAGCAATACTAGATTATTAGAGTTAACTGGTACAACCTGTAGCTAGGGCACCAACCCTATACTCACCTGGCCCTCAGTACCTGCACTCACCAAAGTGCCCAAACAATAACAATACTAGTAAAGCCTCTCTCTTGGCTAGTCCCAACTAGCCAAGTCCCCAAACAAATAATAAAATTGTTCTACAAAGATTACAACACCAATATCACAAATATAATAAAGTATAGAGTTTAGAATCGCTCAGTTAGTGATGGTGTTGATGTCTCTGTCGTTCAGCGCGTGGTCAGATCTAATCTGACAAGTAGTAGTCCCTCGTCTCTAGTCCCAACTCCTTGGATGAAGATCTGAAAGTGTTGGCCTCTGATGTTGATGACCCCTTTGTGGTTGCGGCTCCTTTTGATGTTGCGGCTATCGTTGAGAATTAGCAAAGAAAAGTGATGGCCTGTAATTTATTTGAGCGCTGCTCTTGAGGATTCAAGAAGAGAACATGCAGCCTTGTGTGAAGAAATTCGGCCTGTCAATAAAAAAAACAAAACAACCCAAACTTTCGGCTGCCCTTTGCTTAATGAGAATTGAAGCCAAAGTGTTCGGCTGTTGGAATTCTTGGAAGAGATCTTCAAAAATTTCGGCCAAGCTCCTGGATGATTGGTTCTTAAAAAAACCTTGGAATTTTCGGCACCTCCTTTTTAGGCTCTTGGAGATTTTTCCTTCACAAAGAAAAGTTTGGCAACATGGGAATACATCAAAAATGATTTGTGCGGCCTTAGCCTTTTAGGTTTTGAAGGGGATATTTTTGAGTTTTGCAATTGATGGGAAGACACAGTTTCGGCCTCTCTTGGAATTATTTGAGGGATACACACAGTCAAGCTCTTGGAGATTATTTATTGGCCTGTGCTTTTTGAGAGTTTCAAAAAGGAGAAGAAGAAATTGGTTCGGCCAGTATTAGGGTTTTCAAGAGTACGGCTCTCTCTTTTTTTTTGAACGTGCGGCTGCCCTCTCCCAAGAATTTGTGCATTCCTTTGATAAATTTTTTTCGGCTGGCTTTAAAAATTTGGGGGTTTATCAATCTAGCCTTTATGGTTTTAATATGAGAGGCTTATATAGGGTACGCTAGAAGATTTGCAACAAGGAGAAGAGATCAATGGCTAGGATTAATCAGGCTATAGGGAATCCTAGTGATATGGTGATTTGCAATGAAAAAGGAGTTTGGACTTGATACGGAATAGGATTAGGATTTTACTCCAATAGATATGAGTCAACTCAAGCTAGGTTCTCTCTCTTTCTCCTTTGCACATTGATCAAGTTCTTCTGTGAATTAGTCGCACATTCGCCGTTCCTGAAACACTTAACACACACGTTAAAACGTTCACACACGTTTGTTATCATCAAACACGAAGTTCATAAATCGTTGCTACCAACAATCTCCCCCTTTTGATGATGACAAACCAAGTATAAGATTTGAGCAATGAAATTCCAAATAGTGTGTGTGATAGTGTGGCGATAGTGGGTGACATGCAATGAGACAAAATGATGTGCGAACAATGATGTATAAAGTATATCAATAAACATGCTCCCCCTACTTTTGTGTGACATGCAATGAGACAAAATGATGTGCGAATAATGATGTATAAAGTATATCAATAAGCATGCTCCCCCTACTTTTGTGCTTCCCCAATATTCCTTAATGCTCCCTCTTAATCAAACAATCATTTATTTGCGAGCATTACAAAGATACTACCAGATGTTGCCAAATACCAAGCACACTGCCAAATACCAGACATACCAAATACCAGACACACCAAGTACACATCAAGTGGATACCAAATCTTCCCAAATTTAATTTTTCTCCCCCTTTGTTATCATCAAAAGTTATCACACGAAGTCAAAATCATATATCATGCAGAAAGAGAGTATTCGTAACTATTACCAACAATTGCATGCATACAATCATAGAATAATCAAGTCAAAATCCAATGAAATTAAACAACTACGACTTCAACACCAACGTGTACGTGCGATGATTAAAATTGAAGCACATAAGGAGAATCATTAAGAGGATCAACCAAAAACAATCCACTTTTCCCAAATAACATTCTATCACCTAGGATTGATTTTTCCCACCTCAGCAAAAGTGAGTTCAAGGTACCGTACCCCAAAAACATAGCCTATAAGGACTCTTAGATGTGGGGGTGGCATTGCTTGACGAGTAAATACACCAACGCTAAAGTTTACCCATAAAGCTTATGTTGGATACTCATGGGTAATACCTTTGCCAAGGATTGTATCCATTTTTCATACAGAGCATGTAGTTTTCTTTTCAATTTTTATACTTGTAGTAACATTTTTTAATGCTCAATTTTTATCCAAGGCAAGGTATATCATATCCCTTAGATTTTCAGTTAAGTTTTCCTCCTACATTCACATTTCCAATTTCATAAACGATATCTCCAAATGTGCAACAATAATAATATATGTGGAAGTGAAGTAGGTGGTGTAGAAATCAAGTTATTTTCAGTCATTGAACATGCATGAATATTTTGAGAGATGGTCATGCGCATGTAGCAAAAGAAATAATACAACAATTTCTACATAGATATGAAAATCATTCATGAATACTTCTTTTGAATGAATCAAAGAGAAAGATACACATTGAAGCACCATTTTTTTTTGTTTTTAATGCATGAGATACGAAAGCAAACATGAGATGTAATCACACAAAGAAAAAATAAATCATGCACACATAACAATGCAACTGCTAGCACAAAAAAAAAGTCAAGCACACAAGAAAGTATGGAATCTCGTACTAAGTTTTATCAATAATACCAAGCTCAAGACGAAGACGACAAAAGCGAGCCTCAACCAAAGGTTTAGTAAATATGTCTGCAAGTTGTGATTCCATAGGAACGAACTCCACAGACACATCCTCTTTAGTGAGGTGATCTCGAAGAAATGGTGTCTTACATCAATGTGTTTAGTACGAGAGTGGTGTACGGGATTATTAGAAAGATCTATGGCACTCTTGCTATCACATCGAAGATGAACTCTTTTAAGAGCTAGTCCGTAGTCAGATAATGTTTGCATCATCCACAGTACTTGAGCACAACAACTACCGAGGGCAATATACTCTGCTTCAGTAGTGGATAATGCAACACTATTTTGCTTATGACTAGACCAAGAAACTAAAGAGTGTCCTAGCACAAAACAAGTGCCACTAGTGCTCTTTCTATCAGTTAAACTACCCGCATAATCAACATCAGAATAACCCACCAAATCAAAGTTACCACTAGTAGGATACCAAAGGCCTAAAGTAGGTGTACTGATTAGGTACCTAAAGATCCTTTTAATGGCTTTCAAATGAGATTCTTTTGGGTTTGATTGAAAGCGTGCACACAAACATACATCAAACATTATATCAGGCCTAGATGCAGTCAAGTACAATAAAGAACCAATCATACCTCGATATAGCTTTTGGTCCACTGCAACTCCTTGTTCATCCCTGTCCTTTTTCATTTTGGGGCACATCGGCGTTCCAATTCCTTTAGACTTCTCCATCCCAAACTTTTTCAGAAGTTCCTTGATGTATTTGGTTTGAGATAGAAAGATGCATTCCTTTCCTTGCTTTACTTGGAACCCCAGAAAATATTTCAGCTCTCCCACAAGGCTCATCTCAAACTGATCCTGCATGACTTTATCAAACTTTTGACATAGAAGATCGTTAGTAGCACCATAAATAATGTCATCAACATAAATTTGCACAATGAGAAAGTCTTCAGATTCATGCATCAAGAATAGTGTATTGTCAGCACTCCCCTTTTTAAAATTATTTTCCAACAAATATGTTCTTAGACGATCATACCAAGCTCGTGGAGCATGCTTAAGACCATACAAAGCTTTTTCCAATTTATAAACATGGTTTGGAAAATTATGGCTTTCAAAACCCGGGGGTTGCTCAACAAATACCTCTTCTTTTAGGTAGCCATTAAGAAAAGCGCTTTTTACATCCATTTGTTTCAGTTTGAGCCCTTTATAACTTGCAAAAGCTAGCAAGATTCTAATGGACTCAAGCCTAGCAACTGGTGCAAAAGTCTCATTCACATCAATCCCTTCAATTTGATTATACCCTTTAGCTACCAACCTAGCATTGTTTCTAATAACATTACCAGATTCATCATGCTTATTCTTAAACACCCATTTAGTACCAACTACAGGATAATCAGTGGGTCTAGGTACTAGTTTCCAGACATTATTCCTGACAAATTGATTTAATTCCTCTTGCATGGCCAAAACCCAACTTTCCTCTTCTAAAGCAATATCTATAGTCTTAGGCTCTATTACAGAAATAAAGTCACCATAAATACATAGAGCGCAAAGATCTCTAAAAGAGGAACGTGTGCGAATACCTGCCGTAGGCTCACCTAGGATTAAGTCTGGTGGGTGGTTTGGAGTGAATCTCAACTCTCCTCTGGTAACTGCTTCATCATGTATTTCTGTCGAATCAGTTTCAGCTTCTTTCTGTATTTCAGGTTGCTCCTCATTAACTTTTGGAATGCCTTGTTGTTCTACATTTTACTCTTCAATGTTCTGCCTGCAATCCAAAGAATTTATATCAGATTCATCGAACTTTACATTTATAGATTCAACAATTGCAAGTGTGCGTTTATTATAAATCCTGTATGCTCTGCTCCTTGCTGAATATCCTACGAACACTCCCTCATCTGATTTTGATTCAAAGGTGCCAAGCTGATCTGCAGTATTTAATATAAAGCACCTTTGGTGCATGCCACGCACAACTTACCATTCTCATATGTCTGATGCGGTAGTCCTCTTACCAAATTCTTGCTTTCGAGCTTCTTTATCAATCCCATGCTTGCATGTGCTAATCGTCTATGCCATAGTGTGGCCTCTTCTTCACCTACAAGCAAGCATTTAGAAACAGTTAGTTCTTCAATCATAAGAGTATACACATTATTCTTTCTATTTGCAGTAATAATAATGTCACCTGTGGATCTATCAATGATTCTACAAAGTTTTTCATCAAATTCAACTTTCATACCTTTGTCACACAGCTGACTGATAGAAATGAGGTTATGTTTCAACTTTTCAACCAATAGGACATCTGTAAGCCGAAAGGTGTCGTTACCTACAACACCTTTACCAATTACCTTGCATTTTCCATTGTCCCCTAAAGTAACACTTCCTCCTTCATGCTTTGTAAGGCTAAGGAACTTTTCTCTTTCACCTGTCATGTGTCTTGAGCAGCCAGAGTCTAAGTACCACTCACACTTTTGTTCCTTAGCCGTGCCATGTACCTACACATAAGAAGAGCATGATATGTGTGACCTAGGAATCCAAATAGGTCCACTAGTGTTAGTCACTTTATTTTTTGGAACCCAAATTTGCTTAAATTTGATGTTGGTATTCCTATACTTGCAATTATAATAAGCATGAACAACACCACCACATGTATAACATTTAGCAAACATGCTTCTTCCTACGCCAGTTTCTTTTTGATTCTTTCTATAAATTTTAGGCCTCTCATCAATTTTATTTTCATATCCCAAGCCACGCCTGTTATTTCCGTGTATCTGATTACCTAGAATAATGTCTAGTGAATGCTTTCCAACACCAAATTTTTTAATAGACAATTCAAGATCAGATATTTTAGACTTTAAAAACATATTCTCATTAACAAGCATGGTACATTTACTAATGAAGGGCCTTTTTGTTCTCTTCCTCACTCTTTTTCAGATTAGCCCTCTTCTTTTCTAGCTCTTTATTTTCATTTATTAGCATGCAAATTTTCTCATTTAATAATTCATTTTCAGCTTCTAGCTTAACCATATTTAGTTTAAACATGCTAATGTCTTTAAGCAAAGTGGAGCAATTCAGACACTCAGTTTCAGTAGGCATACAAGATTTTCCCTTTTCCAAAGAACTAATAGTAGAATTACATGCAACAAGTTTTTCTTTAATTTCATCAACTTCTAATGACATATTATAATTGTCTTGTTGCAATTCAAAATTGGCATTTTTAAACTTCTCTACATGGGATTCTAGTAACTCAACAGTTGATTCCAACCTTTCAATTTCATTTTGCATTTCTTTAAAAGTAGTAACAAGTTGAGTTTTAGTTAAAGATTTTACCTGATCTAGTTCTCCCATCAGACAAAGAGAAGAATGTGCAACTTCCTCTTGAGATTCATCCTCGCTGTCCATATCCCATGTGAGCACCAAAGATTTTCCCTTTTGTTCCGCAGTGTTATTCTTTCCTTGAGGGCATTGCTTCATAAAATGTCCCTGCTTTTTGCATTTAAAACATGTAACCGGATCAGTAGTATTCTGCTCAAAAGATTTATTATTAGAATTAAATTTAGAGCGATTAAACCTTTTCAGCATCTCTGATCTCCCGTTGCCAGTTCTGATATATTTCTTGAAGCTCCTCACCAAAAAGGCCTCCTCTTCATCCCCATCTTCATCCTCTTTAGCCTGAAGGGCTATGGCCTTTGAAGTCTTCATTTCATCTTTCTCTCTCAGTTCAATGCTTTGCAGCTCCAGCTCGTGGGACATCAGGTTCCCTATCAGATCCTCCACTTTCATCTGCGATAAATCCCTTGCTTCCTGAATAGCTGTAATTTTAGGGCGGAAGGAGCTAGGCAGCGCTCTCAAGATCTTTCTGATTTGTTCTAGGCTTGAGTACGGCTTTCCAAGAGAAGTGGATTTATAGACGATGTCTGTGAACCTTGCAAACATCTCTTTGATTGACTCTGATGGAAGCATGCGGAAGCTGTCATATTCAGTACTGAGCAGCGCAAGTCTGGACTCCTTAACCTGCGATGTACCCTCATGAGTCACCTCCAGAGTATGCCAAATTTCCTGCGCAGTTTGACATTGAGATATACGGTTAAACTCAGCTTTATATAAAGCACAAATCAATGCATTCATAGCTTTATTATTCAATGAAAAACGCTTCTTATCAAAGTCATCCCACTTATCTTCTGGTTTTATCATTTCATTATTAGCAACATTAATAGTGGGAGGTTTATAGCCTTTTTCTACAATACTCCATACATCATAATCAACAGCAGCTAAATAAATCCTCATCCTAGTTTTCCAATAGGCAAAGTCAACACCATTAAACTTTGGGGGACGGGAAATGGACTGACCCTCAGCAAAAGCAGAATCAGACATATTCATAGACATGATCAACTAGGCTAGATCCTCTAAACTGGCTCTGATACCACTTGTTGGATCTGGATCTAAGCCTAGAGGGGGGGGGGGGGGGGGGGGGGGGGGTGAATAGGCTTATAAAAATTCTCGTGCAACCCACGAGAAATCACACGCAGTTATAATCACAGGCATGGTAAAAAGTAATCAACCACAGATACACAGTAGATTTTACCCTGGTTCGGTCGCACCCACGACCTACTCCAGCCCCAAAAGCAATACTAGATTATTAGAGTTAACTGGTACAACCTGTAGCTAGGTCACCAACCCTATACTCACCTGGCCCTCAGTACCTGCACTCACCAAAGTGCCCAAACAATAACAATACTAGTAAAGCCTCTCTCTTGGCTAGTCCCAACTAGCTAAGTCCCCAAACAAATAATAAAATTGTTCTACAAAGATTACAACACCAATATCACAAATATAATAAAGTATAGAGTTTAGAATCGCTCAGTTAGTGATGGTGTTGATGTCTCTGTCGTTCAGTGCGTGGTCAGATCTAATCTGACAAGTAGTAGTCCCTCGTCTCTAGTCCCAACTCCTTGGATGAAGATCTGAAAGTGTTGGCCTCTGATGTTGATGACCCCTTTGTGGTTGCGGCTCCTTTTGATGTTGCGGCTATCGTTGAGAATTAGCAAAGAAAAGTGATGGCCTGTAATTTATTTGAGCGCTGCTCTTGAGGATTCAAGAAGAGAACATGCAGCCTTGTGTGAAGAAATTCGGCCTGTCAATAAAAAAAACAAAACAACCCAAACTTTCGGCTGCCCTTTGCTTAATGAGAATTGAAGCCAAAGTGTTCGGCTGTTGGAATTCTTGGAAGAGATCTTCAAAAATTTCGGCCAAGCTCCTGGATGATTGGTTCTAAAAAAACCTTGGAATTTTCGGCACCTCCTTTTTAGGCTCTTGGAGATTTTTCCTTCACAAAGAAAAGTTTGGCAACCTGGGAATACATCAAAAATGATTTGTGCGGCCTTAGCCTTTTAGGTTTTGAAGGGGATATTTTTGAGTTTTGCAATTGATGGGAAGACACAGTTTCGGCCTCTCTTGGAATTATTTGAGGGATACACACAGTCAAGCTCTTGGAGATTATTTATTGGCCTGTGCTTTTTGAGAGTTTCAAAAAGGAGAAGAAGAAATTGGTTCGGCCAGTATTAGGGTTTTCAAGAGTACGACTCTCTCTTTTTTTTGAACGTGCGGCTGCCCTCTTCCAAGAATTTGTGCATCCCTTTGATAAATTTTTTTCGGCTGGCTTTAAAAATTTGGGGGTTTATCAATCTAGCCTTTAGGGTTTTAATATGAGAGGCTTATATAGGGTACGCTAGAAGATTTGCAACAAGGAGAAGAGATCAATGGCTAGGATTAATCAGGCTATAAGGAATCCTAGTGATAGGGTGATTTGCAATGAAAACGGAGTTTGGACTTGATACGGAATAGGATTAGGATTTTACTCCAATAGATATGAGTCAACTCAAGCTAGGTTCTCTCTCTTTCTCCTTTGCACATTGATCAAGTTCTTCTGTGAATTAGTCGCACATTCGCCGTTCCTGAAACACTTAACACACACGTTAAAACGTTCACACACGTTTGTTATCAAACACGAAGTTCATAAATCGTTGCTACCTACAGTGTTAGCCTCATGCCTCTCTCCATGTTCCGGAATTTGAATACCGGCACGAATTTGAAGCCTACCGACTTGCGGATTCAACTAGCGGACGGGAGGATTACAAGACCGGTTGGGATCGCGGAGGACATCCCACTCCAAGTTCCGGGAGGCATATGTTTGCCATGCGATTTCGTGATAATGGACGTCAAGGAGGAGGGCGATACATCACTCATACTTGGACGCCCGTTCCTCGCCACCGCCGGTGTCATCGTCGATGTGCGGGAGTGGACCCTTACCTTGAACGTAGGCAACATCGAAGTGGAGCTCCATATACCGAAGGCAATGAAGCATATGCCGTATCATGAGGAGCTAGATTACATAGACCTCCTTGATGAGGTCATCGAAGAGGCGATACCCCACTCCATCGGCGCACCCCACGAAGATAGATTCGAAGAAGGCCTAAATTTGGCCGAGGAAGAAAAGATGGAGCACTCCCCCGATATCTCCATGGCAATTGATGATGGCGACGCTGATGTCGCAAGAATATGGGAGCTCTGCAAGCTCTCGAAGTTGAGGACTCCGAAGAAAGCTCCACCGATACGACGATCGGTGTCACCGGCAAAGTCGAAGCCCGGAACAAGCTCTAGCTTGAGGGAGCCACCCCCCAACATTGCCCATGACGAAGGGGTGCTGAGGAAGACCTCACACCACCATGATCCAAATCCAAGTGGTCTTCCAAGCAAGTTCGACGGGTGCATCTCGTATGCACCCAACATCAAGCGTTAATTGAAAATCAATAGGGGTCGAGCTCAAGACCTTAAACGAGCACTTGTCGGGAGGCAACCCGACGGTTATCACATTTTTTCTATTTTAGTTTTTATTTTTGTTTTAGACTTTATTAGTGTTTTTGAGTCGTTTGCCCGAAAAATCGTGACAACGGGTCCTATTTTCTTTAACAAGAGAGGAGAACGGGATATCTATCATATGGAGGATGACCAAGGCGAAGAAGAGCGCTCCAAGAATGCGCTCGAGGCTTAGGAGAAGGAAGAAACCTTCTGAAGGAAGAAAAACAGAGATTAGAGCCAAAACGGAGCATCACAGCAGAAAACAGATCCTCACTCGGCCGAGTATCATATCCACTCGGCCGAGCAACCAACGTCGTCTGCCCGAGTGGCCCACCAACGAGGGAAGTCTGCTGTACCCAACTCTCTGTTCCTTTTTGTGATTTCAGTATAATTGCCATTCGGCCGAGTATATATTTTCACTCGGCCGAGTGAAACTGATACGCTCCTAGGGCGAAAATTGCCGAGTAGCTTGTGCCACTCGGCCGAATGGACTTTTTTCCAATCGGCCGAGGGTGGCAAAGCCGCTCGGCCGAGTCGTAAGCGGAGGGAGAAATTTTATATACGATCACTTGGCCGAGTGACTTAGTCACTCGGCCGAGTCGTAACTTCACTTATATAAGCGAACGGGCTCGGCGCGATTTTCGAAACGCCCAAATTTTCGCCCGTGCCCGAGCCCTTTCGTCTCCCCACCTGCTGCGATCAATGTTCGCTCACCCGAACGCCGCCCTCGACCGCCCGACCACCGGCGGCTGAGCGCCGACCGCCGACCGCCGATCACCCCGACCGCCGGTGACTCCCTCGCCTCCGGCCAACCTCCGGTACTCCTGATTTCGCCCCATTTCTCCATTTTCTCCTATTTTTTGACAATCCGTGCACCTATCGAGCCCCTACCCCAAATTAACTTCATTATCTATCTATTATACCCCTAACCCCCCATGTATTTTTAATTTTACATGCTGATATCATTGTTTGATGTGCATGCTATCTTGGGGAGCTTAGGGGAGCTTAGGGGAGCTTCCGGGGCGCGCTTTTGGCCTTGTGGAGTCGGCGTCTTCGCACGCATCTGCTGTTTTGCTCTCGCGGCGTGTTCAGGTACATTCGTTCCATTATTTTTGGCACGCCGCATTTTATATTAGTTGGGTGACCGCTCGGGGCACACATGCCGCCCCGAACACGTCCACGCACTAGGAGAGCTTCCGCCAAGCGGAAGCGGCCGGATGAGCCTGGCCCCTCCCACGAGATGGAGGACTCTCATCCGCCTACACCACCTCACCCCACACAGCCACAGCCTGCCGACCCAGTCCGCCCACAGCCACAGCCTGCTGAGCCCATCCACCCACAGCCACCACCGGCTCCTATCGTCGGGCCGCTGGGTATTACATTCCGAGACGATGCACACCGCGTCGCTTTTGAGCGTATCGCCCAGCGCTTGATAGTGCTCTCCAGGTTCACACACCTTGCAGACCTAGACCGCTTGGGGGTACTAGAGTGGTTACTCACGTTGTACGACAACGTGGGTTGGCGAGATTTTCTTTCTGTGTCGGCAGACACCTACATCCGTCCGACACTCGAGGTACTCAGCTCGATCGCCCGGACCGCCGAGGGATGCTCCTTTAGACTTATGGATCGAGAGTGTCAGATCACTCTCGATATGCCTCGGGCATTCTTTCAGTGGCCCGCAGTCCCCACGCCTGACCGAGCCTACGCCCCCACACACATCCCTCCCCCATCTTTCGATTCACACGCCTTTTGGGCCAAGATCACGGGTTTACCCCAGGCCTTTGACCCTAGTAGGGCCAAGGCCTCGGCCATTGTCCACCCCTGCCTCCGCATAGCACAGCGCCTTATGGCGACCACCTTTCTTATGAGGTACGAGCCTGGGACGATGTCGACACCTGAGCTCTATATGCTCTACGCGATGACTCGCCCCAGAGTTCTTGAAAGGGATGGTGTTACGATGGTCCCCGCCGTAGAGATTGACGTCGCTAGCTGGTTTTTGGACCGCATCATTGTATCAGTGGGCGCTCGCTCCCCGATATGTTGCGGCGGCCTGATCACCCTGCTAGCTCTGATGACTGGTGAGGACCTACCGGCCGACCTACGTCGACCTTCGGGCCCAATTGCACTTTCGATAGACGTCATGGCCTGGATGAAGATGCTTCGTCCGCACGACCAGCGGCACTGGGTTTGGTTGCACGGTCCTTTCGGTGCTGACTACATGATCCTCCCGAGCCCTTCTCGGACACACATAGGACCAGCACACGAGGACTGGCTTTCGGCGATGGATCTCCTGATCCCCGCCGCCTACGTGCTTGAGGCCGAGGAGGCTGAGCAGGCACCCCCTGCACCTGTTGACCCTGTGTTCCCTCAGCCTGAGCCTGCACTCTCTGTCGCTCCCGACACTTCTGTCCCCACTTCTGCCAGTGGCAGGAGTACACTTGCTGAGTCGTCCTCCACGCCCACCCCATCCACCACCACCACTACTGTGCCCTTGTCGGTTGTGCCACTCACCTCTCTTCTACCCGAGCGTCCACCTTCTATAGTTGAGAGCGGCGAGCCTTCCTTCACTACCGTCGTGGAGACCCTATCCACTTTGATCTCCGCTGGGGTTTCACCTTTTGGACCCCACACTTCCTCCCCAGCGGTTGACCTTTCTGTCTCCACGGCAGCCGTCCTATCTGAGAGTGTCGTGACGTCTGTTGCCACGTCTGTATCACTGACCTCTCTCGCTGTCTCGTCATCGATTCTGTCTTCTACTCCCACTGCTGCTGCTTCCACCTCACACCAGCCTGCGTCCCAGCCTCGCACTGAGGCTGGGCATCCACTAGTGAGCACAGCACCCTTTCAACCCATGCCTGCTGTCCCGATCACCTACACTGCCCGTATTAGACAGCCCCGACCTGCTCAGCCTAGACCTGTCCGTCCCTCCGCTCCACCACCCCATGACGCCTTAGTTCAGAGCGTCCGCGCTCTTGAGGGGGCGATGAGTGGACTCCGGGGCGATTTTAGGGCTCTGTCTTCCACAGTCACCGCCATGCAGCACCGCCTCGAGCTACTTCCCGGCATTCACTTTTGCCTGACCCAGATCCTCGAGCGACTGCCAAGACCACCACCCACCCAGCTGACTGTTCCACGCCCACCACCCCCACCACCACCCACCCAGCAGACTATTACCCAGCCACCCCCACCTCTGCCTCAGGACGGAGATGGCGCAGCACCACCAGCTTAGGCACACCCTTGATGCCATCGATATTTTTTATCGTTATACTGCCCATTCTCTGCTTGGTCCTGATGAGTTTTTGCCCACCCCCCTCCCAGCACTATTTTTGTCCACATTTTGATCATATCATTCTATATCCTACTTCGGGAGTGAGGGAGAGTATTTTTGGTGGCACACACATATCTGCATCACTCTTATCCTTGCATGCATCACATCCGCATCATATTTTCATTTTGGTTTTATTTTATTTTATCTTTCTTCATATCATGCATGCATACCCACCCCCACCCATTACCCGTCTCTCGGTGTGCCACACTTCGCACATTGAGGACATTGTGCACTTTAGCTTGGGGGAGTGAGTTCTCACACTTTTTGCTTTTGTCACCTTTATTTTTAGTTTTTCCACGTTTTTTCCACTTTTTCACCCATTTTTCATCACTTTTTCATTTTTTTACCATGCATCACGTTTTTCTTATTTTCCTTGTGTGCCGTATTGTAAATAGTTTTTATTTTAGTTTATCTTTATTTCTTTTATCTTTTGCTAGAGATGA
This sequence comes from Scilla litardierei, assembly GCA_030789695.1. NCBI lineage: Eukaryota > Viridiplantae > Streptophyta > Magnoliopsida > Asparagales > Asparagaceae > Scilla > Scilla litardierei. The sequence continues at coordinate 38,176,468 of CM061133.1, forward strand.
CTTTTCTGTGATGATGATGACTTGGTGTTAGCTTTTCTCTATATGCATGCTATATTTGTCATGTCATAGCTTTTTATTTCTGATATCATATGCTATGTTCTGCTTTGCATTTAGAAATAGTAACCCACTCTCTTTTGCTGTATGAAAATGGATGAAATTCTATTATTAGCTGATGTCTGATGATTCATATGTATGCTATCGTAGAAAACACACCAAGATTCACGCATTGATGCTTATATCTGGAGTACTGATTTCCTTTCTCACATCACTTCTATTTGCATGATTTGTACGCTTCACTTCAGGTTGATTGAAATGTTTGCTAGCTTTGATAAATCTGGATTAGTTTACTTTTTGATATTAAACTGAGTAGATTATATTACCCTGCTGAAGTTGTCATGCACGTCCTATAGAGTGAACTGAGAGATACATTTATTTCTTTCTCCACATATCTTGGACATAATTTCTCTATTTTATATTCATTGGTGAATCTCCCCTTGGCAATTCTATTATTGGCATTCCCCCGTTAGTATATCACATGCTCCAAATTCCCCAAAATCCAAAGAAAAAAATACTTGTATATCCTTCTCTTTGATTTGGGATCATTGTGTATATATGTTCTAAAAAAAAGAAAAAGAAAAAAAAAGAAAGAGATTTGAGAATAAGAAAAGAAAAGAGAAAAGTAGTTCGAAAACGATCCCATCTCATACACCTTCTCTCTTTCTTCCCTCTTTAGCTTTTATTTTTTGTTTTCTTTTACTTTTGGAGCTTCATAAAAAAACGGGGATGTAAATATCGTTTTGTATGTGCCACCACGCTTATAGATAAGCTTGGGGGAGAGAATCCAATGATGTGTGAGAGAGTGACTACCTGACGGTGCATGACAACCTAGGCTAAGTAATATTCTATACTCGGTGAGATTGCTAAAGTTTTACGAAATCCAGAAATCTACGCTTAGCATTCATTTCATGAAAACCGCACTTTTTCTATTCTTACTACTCTATCGTGTGATATCTCTTATACTCCTTATAGAAAGCATTCAATTGAAAAGTGTGTAATCTTCGTTATTGTATACCGCTTTAGATGCTTCAGACGATGTTAATCTTAGAATTATTCCATTTTTCATGCTATATTGATATTCTTGGGTTTTCTATTTCGAATGCGCCATTATACTATGCTATCAAAATAAAAGACGTTGACATGTGTTTTATATTCGATGCATGCTATATATGTAAGCAAAACCCACGTCCTGAGAAAAATGATCTAGCAACTTCCCTCTTCGTCTTCTATTTTGTTTTTCGTTTTCCATTTTCCGCCTTTCCGTCGTTTTCTTTATCTTTATCCACCGGGTTCGCTTTTTACTTATCTTCCTCGAGGACGAGTAAAAGGTAAGCTTGGGAGATTTTGATCACTCCGTATTTTTCACCCTTTTTCTGCATGTTTGCGTGCCATTTAGATCGCTCAAATCGCTGTTTTCACGTTTATTCGACAATATTGCGATGCTTTTCACGATTTGTTGTTTTTGTCGTATTTCAGGAGATTTGGAGCGATTTGGAGTGATTCTGAGATGCACCCACTCCGGAGTGTCACCGACAACTCTCTTGAGGGGTATTTTGCTATTGGAGAGGAGTGGAAGAGGAAAGAACGTCGTAGGAGCGACGAGGAGGCAAAAACATGAAGAATGGGCATTTTCGGTATGCCACTCGGCCGAGTGAAGGAGTCACTCGGCCGACCATCGGAAGCCCATTCGGCCGGCAAGATCGGACACGCAACAGGCGTGCACTCGGCCGAGCATCGCCAAGTCACTAGGCCGAACCACGGACACCCACTCGCCCGAGTGGCATCAAGATGGCGGCAGCAAAAAATCACAGACATACTATTTCTGTACATTCAATTTCCGAGTCGTCGTCCGCCCGAGTGACATTCAACGTCCGCCCGAGTGACAAAGCACGTCCGCCCGAGGGACTAAAGGCCGTCCGCCCGAGTGACCTCCGAGGAGACGACCCCTGAGACCCCTAACTCTCTGTTTTTGTACAGGGTTCGTCACTGGGCCGAGTGACATTTGTCACTCGGCCGAGTGAGCCGCGCTGCCTGAAGCGTAAACTGCGATTTTGAGGCTGTGCAGGGGCATTTTCGTCAGGGTTTTTTGGGCGATTTTGGGGGGTATTTAACCCCAGTTTTTAACCTAGTTTAGGGGGCCTTTTAAGAACTTTTGCAGCCTTTTTTAGATTAACTTTTTAGGGATTAGATTGAGCTTTTAGAGAGGAGAGAAAAGTGAGATTTTGTTGGATGCTATCTTGTTCTTCATTGGTTTGTCTCTCTTTCTCTCAAAAACTCCATTTTTATTGAATTATTGAATATTGCGATGAATTCTATTGATTTTGATTGTGAATTTTTATTGAATTTGATATTGAATTGTGAGTAGTTCATCGTCTTAGGGCGTAGGGATGAACCCTACGAGCCCAATTTCGAATTTGTGATGAATTGGTGAAACTATTGTTAGGATTGATTAGGGTTAGTTTGGGATTGCTATAATACGAATAGCTAGGGATTCATATCGATTGGGATTTGCAAGAGATTGGATCCCGATTCGATAGGAAGCCCTATATATTCGAATTGGGTTGCAATTGAATTTCTCCGGAATCGGTTTGCAAGAGATTGGACCGAAACTAGGGTTTTCGATTGCAATTCTATACCAATACCCGTTTGCAAGAGATTAGACGGGTAGGAACTATCCCAACCTAGGTCGTAGCTCGAGTTTGCACGAGAGTGGGCTCGAGATACGATTGAACGATGATGTTGTTCTTCACGCTAGTTTGCCTAGGTTAGGGTTTGCAAGAGATTGGACCCTACCCTAGGTTGGCTATAGACCGGCAATAGCGCGAGAGCGTGAGCTTGGTTCTACATTTAGTTGTAACTAGTTCACCCAAATTTCAAGTCTAGCAATTGTGAAACCTACGAATCACAATGATGAGATACGGCAAGTAGCGGGATTCCCTATCCCCTAAGCGTCTTTATTAATTTGTTATTCCTTATTACATTTGAACGACTGTGACCACATATTTGCGAACATTTCTCGACTTTTCCTATAGCCAGGTGATTGAAGAAGACACTGTTCTTAAGCCTCCCTGTGTTCGACACCCGCTCGTCGCTACACCGTGCGCTTGCGGTAAGACTACAGTGTCGCCGCTCTGGGACGTGTATCCGGGGCGCGATCAGCCATCCCTTGCCACTGAACGGCCTCCACTATGTCTTCAGTCATAAATCGAGGAGACTACGTCTCTCGTCACCGAAAGACTCCATCAAAGCGTCAGCCATAAGTCGATGGGGCCATCCCCTTGCCACTGAACGGCCTCCTCTCTGTATTCGGTCATAAATCGAGGAGACTACGTCCCTATTCATCGAAAGACTTCATCGAGGCATCAGCCATAAGCCGAAGAGGCCACCCCCTCGCCATTGAACGACCTCCACTCTGTCTTCGATCATAAATCAAGGAGAATACGACCCTCGTCACTGAAAGACTTTATCGAGGCGTCAGCCATAAGTCGAAGGGGCCATCCCCTCGCCACTGAACGACATCCTCTATGTCTTTGGTCATAAATTGAGGAGACTACGTCCCACATCACCGAAAGACTCTGTTGAGGCGTCAGCCATAAGTCGAAGGGGCCACCTCCTTGCCACTGAACGACCTCCTCTACGTCTTCGGTCATAAATCGAGGAGACTATGTCCCTCGTCACTGAAAGACTTCATCAAGGCATCAGCCATAAGCAAAAGGGGCCATCCCATCGCCACTGAACGACCTCCACTCTGTCTTCGATCATAAATCGAGGAGACTACGTTCCTCGACACCGAAAGACTTTATCGAGGTATCAGCCATAAGTCGAAGGGGCCAACCACTCGCCACTGAACGACATCAACTCCGTCTTCGGTCATAAATCAAGGTGACTACGTACCTCGTCACTGAAAGACTTCATCGAGGCGTCAGCCATAAGTCAAAGGGGCCACCTCCTCACCATTGGATGACCTCCTCTACGTCTTCGGTCATAAATCGAGGAGACTACGTCCCTTGTCACCAAAAGACTCCATCGAGGCGTCAACCATAAGTCAAAGGGGCCACCCCCTCACCACTGAAGGACCTCCTCTATGTCTTCGGTCATAAATCGAGGAGACTACGTCCCTCGTCACCAAAACACATCATCGAGACGTCAGCCATAAGCCGAAGGGGCCACCCCCTCGCCACTGAACGACCTTCACTCTGTCTTCGGTCATAAATCGAGGAGACTACGTCCCTCATCACTGAAAGACTTCATCGAGGCGTCAGCCATAAGCCGAAGGGGCCACCCCTAGACACTGAGCGACATCCACTCCGTCTTTGGTCAGAAATCGAGGAGACTACATCCCTCGTCACCGAAAGACTTCATCGAGGCATCGGCCATAAGCGAAGGGGCCACCCCCTCGCTACTAAACGACCTCCACTCCGTCTTCGGTCATAAATCGAGGAGACTACGTCCCTCGTCATCGAAAGACTTCATTGAGGTCTCAGCCATAAGTCAAAGGGGCCATCCCATTGCCACTGAACGGCCTCCACTCTATCTTCGGTCATAAATCAAGGAGACTACGTCCCTCGTCACCAAAAGACTCCATCGAGGCGTCAACCATAAGTCAAAGGGGCCATCCCCTCGCCACTGAACGGCCTCCTCTCCGTCTTCAGTCATAAATCGAGGAGACTACGTCTCTCGTCACCGAAATACTTCATCGAGGCGTTAGCCATAAGCTGAATGGGCCACCCCTTGTAAGGATCGCCTTACCCTTGCAATACTAACAACACACACTAGAGGGGGGTGAATAGTGTAATGGCAATAAAATTGTCCAATTAAAATTAAACTTGCAACTGCGTAATAATAAATGCAAGAGGAAATAATTGACACAATCAATACAAACGCAAACACAAAGTTTTACCCTGGTTCCCCAAACTTGGGTACGTCCAGCCACACCAATAATCACTATATTCCCACAAAGAGAAGTGAATACAAATCTCACAAGGAGATACCCCACCAAGAGGATTTATGCCCTACACAAGGACCCAACCAACCCTACACGAGGATCAAGACTCCCACCAAGAGAATCACTAACTCCCACTCAGAGAATTAGGGTTAGCCCTACACTAGGACACTAAACTCCTACTAAGAGAGTTACTCCCACAAAGAGAGTAATTCCCACAAAGAGAATATCCTAATCCCACAAAGAGATAAACTCCCACAAAGAGAGATAGACTAATTCCCACAAAGAGAATTAGAGATACAAATTCACCAAGTAAAATAAATACTCTTACCTATGCCTTGAGATGCTTACTCATAGATGAACGTAAGGTATGGAAGAGGATCTCCAAGTGTTGAGATTGGCTTGAAAGCACTTGGATGAATTCCCTTGAGCTGGACTTCAATACATGAAGAGGAATGAGAGCTCACATGATGGAATTGAGAGAGTTTATGAGTGGCTCAAAGATTTCTTGTGATTTTCAATAGCATTAAGAAGTTCTAGAGATATCAGCACACCCATATATATAGGAACCCTATATCAACCCTCAAAACCCAAGAAAACAGCCATCCGCCCAAAGCTGCAACGGCTAGAAATTGGGCGAAAACGACATCAACAGTCGACTGATGATCAAAATACAGTCGACTGATCAACGACTAGAAAATATCCAGCGGCTATAATTTGAGCCAGGACAGTCGACTGAAGAAGACAATACAGTCGACTAAGAACAGGACAGGCGCCTGTAAAACCTTCAGCAGACGACTGCTATAGGGGATGGAATAAAACAGAGAGTTGCACTCTTTCTCCAGATAAGCATACAGGCGACTGATGTCAATAATACAGTCGACTGTCTTATAGTCAGGCAACTGTAATACCTTAATTAGTCGAATGCTGTAAAAGATGGAGAAAAGACAGAGAGATGCAGAGATTGCACTTACGCTACTCAGACGACTGTTGGCCAATTCCCAGACGACTGTAAACTGAGCAGTAGTCGACTGTGCGTAAAGCTCAAGTTTGAGTCAATTGAAATGTTGACTTGAGCAGTGCATATCAGGCGACTGTAGAAGGATCTACAGGCGACTGGAAATCACCCAGTAAACTGTGTATCCTTCAGCAAGCGACTGATGGAAAGCGAAAGACTCCAAATGAGTCTTTGGACAAATGAACCTATTGGGTTGGATTCTATGAATAATCCTAAGGCTCACTAAGATGGTTAGATGCATATGCATGTATGAGTAGACCATCTAATAAGGCATTACATTAACCTAGACTCAAAGAGAGAGAAAGCAATAAAGTAAATATTACATGGATTACATTGCTTTCCTTAGAGTTTATGTCTTCAATCTTGATGCCTTGATTCTCCCCATCATCTCCAAGCTTTGGCTCCTCTTGAGTCCAAGCTTTGGCTCTTCTCCACTTGATGTCCATCCTTGCACCAAGTGATTAGTCTCCAAGAAAGATATTCTAGGAATGAACTGTGAGACTAAAACAAGAGAGTCATTAGCAACAATATAATGTTGTGATCATCATCAAAATAAAATTGGTATGAAACACTAATACTCAACAATCTCCCCCTTTTTGATGATGACACACATTATGTAAAATACAAAGAATTAAAGCACAATGCTAATGAGCTCCCCCTACTTATATGCACCAATTATATAATGAGCTACATAATAGTAAATACTCATTCTACCAAATAAGATCATGGTGACATATAATTGGCATGGATTACATAAACCAATTGTAATGGACAATATCATGCAAACATGAATGGTTTATCTAATCCCATATATCTCTCCCCAAAGATATATCTCTCCCCATACGCATACGTATATTTCTCTCCCTATATATTTACATAATGCATATATCTCTTCCCCTTGACATCGTCAAAAAGGTGGACATAAAATATATCCCCCTTTGTCATCTTCATCAAAGATGTGACAATATGCAAGAAATAAGGAGATGTATGATACCAAATTGAAAATTTTAGTGGGTATCAATCACTATCACATGCTCCCCCTAGATCATAGAAATGGTCAAGTTTTGACTTCTAGGATCTAATACCAATTATACAATTAATGGAGCCATGGGCCTAAAGTGTATCAAAGCAATAGATATGGAAAAATCAAGCTTCAAAGATACACAATGATATTGCCAAAAGAAAATAACATAAAACACCATGGCAATATTTAAGGGGTTTGGTTTGAGACCACATAATAACCAATTGTAAAAAATGATCTTAAACACACCCAAAAAAGAAGAGTCAAAATATGTTTTAAAATATTTTAAACATACAACATATTAACTCCCCCATTGACATACATATTGATCAACAAATGCATACATGTCAATGACATCCCCGAGGTCCCCATTTTCATGAAAGAAATAAGTTTGAAAACATTTTCAAAGTCATAAAACACACACAAACAATGGGTATGCAAAAATAAACATTTAAGCACAATACCTATGCAATATGCATGTGTGTGAGGAACCTAAACATTAGGGAACCAAATCCAAGAGGAGTTTGACTTCCTAATGTAATCAAATGAGGTGATCACATCCCTAACTAGAGAGTTGATGTAACTATCCCTCTCTTGCACACTAACCTTAGTGGGAATCCATAAACTCAAGGATTTCCTAGGCAAGGGTTTTGCCTTTGCAAGAGGGGTGGATGGGGCATGCTTAGGTGTAGAAACGAATTTCTTGGCATGCAAAGAATGAGGATTTTGCTTCTTAGCAAAAAATGAAGATGTTTCATTCTTTCTCATTACCTCGTGATCTACATGCTTCTTGTTAATGTTATTGTTGTATAAGAAAGCATGGTGATTCTTCTTAGGTGCTTTAGCAATATTTCTTGTATTTGCACCATAAGAGGAAATAGAGGTGGGTTTGGGTACCCCATTTTGAATATAACCCAAACCTCCTCTATGATTTGCCGGATGTTGTTTTTCCAACAAATCATGGAGTGAATCCCTAGAATACACAAAGCTTTTGAGCTTCCGGGATTCCTCATCACATTTCAACGTAAGTTGTTGAATGCGAGTTTCTAAGGTAAGGTTTTGATCAATAAGATTCTCATTAGTTAACTCAATTCCTTAACTTGAGAGAGGAGTGCGTCTCTCTCACTAGTGTCACATACATGCAACGCATCATGATTATTTACACTAGTATATTCTAAAGCATGCACCCTACTCATAACATTATCAAGTTTAGCTTTCATTTTATCATATGAGTCGATGCACTTACTTGCCAAGTTGGAGGACACATTTAAGCGGTATTCAAGTTACTCGTATGATAGCTTTTCCTCCTCAACTTCCTCATCATTTTCCTTCCTGACTTCTGCATCGCTTTTCTCCTCGCTTGAGCTTGACGAAGACTCTTCCCCATTAGCCATGAAGCAACATTCTTCTTTGGACTTGAGCCACACCTCTATCTCTTCATCGGTTGAGTTAGAGGAAGTTGATGAAGAATCATCAAAAGCAACGAAACACATGTGATCGTGCTCCTTGTCATCCTCTTCTTCATCATTTGATGTGTCCACATCGAAACCATTAAATGTGCCAATAACTCCCTTCTTTTGGTTCTTGACATCGGACTCGGCTTTCCAATATTTCTTCCCTTTACCCTTATAGGTATCTTTGGTGGGTTTGGAAGGACATTCAGTAGCAAGATGACCTTTTCCTCCACAATTAAAACAAATAAACTTGTTAGAGTGGGAGGCAAACTTTGACGAAAATATACATTGTTTGTCCTTGAGGAATGCCTTGAAATTCTTGAATTGCTTGGCTAGCTCGATGTAGTCATCGTCGCTAACATATTCTTCTTCTTCACTCGGAGCTTCTTGTTGGAACTTTTTTTTCCACTTGAATGACTCCTTCTTAACATGTAGAGCAACCCCCTTTTTCTTCTTGGGATTTATTTGTTGAACCTCTTCCTTATTTTGAAGTAACACTTCATGAGAAATCTCCAATGTATACCAAATTCCGTTGGCCGATTTGCACATGGAGATGCGGTCGAACTCATCCGGAGTGAGGGCGCAATGGAGTACACACATAGCCCTGGCATTGACTCTGAGTGAGTCCTTCTCCGCTTTAGTTCTCGACCGCGGGTGAAGTAGGCTCCTCAAATGGCGACTCCGTGATGTCCAGAGGTCGTGACCCTTCAAGTAGACCACCATCCTGATCTTCCAACTTGGGTAGTTGGTTCCGTTGAAGAGCGGGGGTCGAATGGTTGAATGACCTTCTTCATGAGACACAGATGAGGCGTTGAATGCCATCGTTACAGTATGCTATAACCTCGCTCTGATACCAATTGTAAGGATCGCCTTACCCTTGCAATACTAACAACACACACTAGAGGGGGTGGTGAATAGTGTAATGGCAATAAAATTGTCCAATTATTAAACTTGCAAATGCGGAATAATAAATGAAAGAGAAAATAATTGACACAATAAATCCAAATGCAAACACAAAGTTTTACCCTGGTTCCCCAAACTTGGGTACGTCCAGCCACACCAATATTCAATATATTCCCACAAAGAGAAGTGAATACAAATCTCACAAGGAGATACCCCACCAAGAGGATTTATGCCCTACACAAGGACCCAACCAACCCTACACGAGGATCAAGACTCCCACCAAGAGAATCACTAACTCCCATTCAGAAAATTAGGGTTAGCCCTACACTAGGACACTAAACACCCACTAAGAGAGTTACTCCAACAAAGAGAGTTATTCCCACAAAGAGAATATCCTAATCCCACAAAGAGATAAACTCCCACAAAGAGAGGTAGACTAATTCCCACAAAGAGAATTAGAGATACAAATTTACCAAGTAAAATAAATACTCTTACCTATGCCTTGAGATGCTTACTCATAGATGAATGCAAGGCATAGAAGAGGATCTCCAAGTGTTGAGATTGGCTTGAAAGCACTTGGATGAATTCCCTTGAGCTGGACTTCAATGCATGAAGACGAATGAGAGCTCACATGAGGGAATTGAGAAAGTTTATGAGTGGCTCAAAGATCTCTTGTGATTTTCAATAGCATCAAGAAGTTCTAGAGATATCAGCACACCCATATATATATGAACCCTATATCAACCCTCAAAACCCAAGAAAACAGCCAGCCGCCCAAAGCTGCAATAGCTAGAAACTGGGCGAAAACGACATCAACAGTCGACTGATGATCAAAAGACAGTCGACTGATCAACGGCTAGAAAATATCCAACGGCTATAATCTGAGCCAGGACAGTCGACTGATGAAGGCAATACAGTCGACTGAGAACAGGACAGGAGCCTGTAAAACCTTCAGCAGGCGAATGCTATAGGGGATGGAATAAAATAGAGAGCTGCACTCTTTCTCCAGATAAGCATACATTAACCTAGACTCTAAGAGAGAGAAAGCAATAAAGTAAATATTACATGGATTATATTGCTTTCCTTAGAGTCTATGTCTTCAATCTTGATGCCTTGATTCTCCCCATCATCTCCAAGCTTTGGCACCCCTTGAGTCCAAGCTTTGGCTCTTCTCCACTTGATGTCCATCCTTGCACCAAGTGATTAGTCTCCAAGAAAGATATTCTAGGAATGAAACTGTGAGACTAAAACAAGAGAGTCATTAGCAACAACATAATGTTGTGATCATTATCAAAATAAGATTGGTAAGAAACACCAATACTCAACACCCCTCGCCACTGAACGACCTCCACTCCGTCTTCGGTCATAAATCGAGGAGACTATGTCCCTCTTCCCGAAAGACTTCATCGAGGCATCAGCCATAAGTCGAAGGGGCCATCCCTCGCCACTAGCCAACCTCCTCTACGTCTTCGGTCATAAATCGAGGAGATTACGTCCATCGTCATCGAAAGACTCTGTCGAGGCGTCGGCCATAAGTTGAAGGGGCCATCCCCTCGCCACTGAACTGTTGGGGGATATTCCCTCAGATCATTTGTATTTGATGCAAATGAAAATTTAAGCTTAGATAGGGACTATTTTGCATTTGATGCAAACCGGATTAAAGGTGTCGTAAATAGTTTACGACAATATTTAATATAATAAACGCAATGAAAAGGTTATCGAAATGATGGGATCGTCCCGCTCTAAACGCAGGTTTATACCGCGTCAAAAACGGAGTCCAAATGCATAAGTTATAGCCAAAACAAGTCAGCCCAAACTGTTAGGTTGAACCCAGCGAAAATGGAGGCCCACCAAGCCTGAATTATCTGGTTAGGGTTTTTTAAAACCCGGGATTTTTTTACGGCTGGATTTTCCATCTTTGAATGGTTTTGGCTAACTTTGGATGATCAATTGGAGGGTCAAACGGACTCCGATTAACTTGCCGTTTTTTCCTATGCGTTTACCGTTGAACACGCTTCGATTTGGTAGGTTGTACCAAGATTGCAGCTCAATGGTGAAGGAGTTAAAATTCACGGAAGTTTAGCCTTTGTGAAAGACAAACTAAATTGAATTTATTAACTCCATTTAATAGTCCCACATCGGTTGTGGAGAAAAGGGGAGAGTCATCTGTCTATATAAATAAAAGCCTCCCCCTTCCTCCAAACTCGTCCCAAGCTCCACATCTGAGCGGCTCCGGTAAATGTTGGAGCACGCAGATCTAGGCTTAAATTAATATCCTTCTTCTCCCTATATTTCAGCCTTACTCCCGAGGGCTCTAGCAAAGCCACGAAGGAATTCGGATTCGGATCCGAAATCTTGGCGAAGGCTTTCACTTACGTGAAACTTTCTTCGGCGTGTGGTTGGCTCGGCAACACGAGGATTGATCGCCTCGGGATGTGGAGCGGTTCGAGGAGCGGCTCGCCGTGGGACGGGGAGCGGCTCGGAAGACGGTGCGGAACATCTTGCCCTCCACAGGGTTGAGATTCTGGGTATGTTTTTAGAAGTATTCGTTTTAATTATTCGCAGTAGTTTAGATCCCTCTTGGGGTGGTCAGATCCATCCCAAGTTGGCAGAGATCCTGGCTAAGAGGGTCTGGTTCCTTAGGGCTGCATTTTAATTAGATTAACTTGTTTATTCTTCCGTTGTAAAATATTTATGTCTATGCTCCGTCCGACTTAGGACGGGAATAGAGTTTTTGTGCCCTAAGTGTCTCAGAAAACCCTTCAGTGGTATCAGAGCCTAGGTTTGCGTAACGATCTAGCACTACGATTTTATTAAACATTGAAATGTTTTTTAAAATACTTTTGAAATGTTTTACAGTTATGAGATAATTTTAAAAATATTGTTGGATGCCCTATAAAATGTTTTTTTTGTTTAAAAGTTTTATATGATAAATTTTAAGCATGAAATTTTTTAAAAAGGATATTTAAATATTTTATGTGATAAAAATTTAAGCATGCAATTTTTAAATGATGTTTTAAATTTATATGATAATTTTAAAACTGATTTTAAGACTTTAAAACTTTATGCGATAAGTTTAAAATGTTATTAGATGTTTTAAAATTTTATGTGATAAATTTTTAAGCATGGAATTTTTTTAAAAATGGTGTTTTAAATTTATGAGATATTTTAAAACTGATTTTAAAAGTTTAACATTTTTATGTGATAAATATTTTTAGTAGCATGCAAATTTGGTGATCTTTTAAATCAAGTTTTTTATTTTTATGAGATAAAATAAAATGTTTTAAAAATCACAATTTTAAATTTAAATGTTAAATTTAAGTATGCATGCTAAAAATTTTTATTTGATAAACGTTGTTCTATTTAATTGTTAAATAGTTGTACACCCTTTTATGCGATAAAATTAGTGTAACTTTATATTAATAGCTATGTCATCGTGTCCCTTATTTGATACCACAATACATACCTCTTAGGTTAGCCATTAAGAAACCATTAAAATTTATGAGATAAATTCTAATGACATGCTATGTTTTAATAAAACATTAACAACACTTTAAGACCTAATTCCTGATTAGGTTAGTCCCTTTAATGATATTTTAATTCTAATTGTTATGAAATTAATTCTCATTAAAAGGCTTCGCTTTTAGCATTGTTAATAAATTTATTAAAATCCTAATAACGATTAGGATAGCACGTGAACATTATATTTGATAAGGATTTAATAAAAGTTATTAAACAAATCCTAAAATTTTGAATTTAAGGATTCAACTAGTTGATAGGATTAATTAGTTGTTAATAAAAGTCTTTTAGTCTATGGCACGCATATAAAAATGACAAGCTTCATTCAATAGACCATGATCCAGTCAATGTGATTGGCTAAGTTTATTGGATCATCCTATAAGGGATATTGATCCTGGCTTAGTCAATTCCCTGGCTGTGTTCCGCTGGACCGCAATGACGCGAATCATGACTATATGACACCCTGGACTATATCTAAGTCAAATACGTTAATAATCTTCTTCAAGATTAGCCGTAGCCCTCCTTGTTTTAGGGTTTGGCAACTGTAGGACCCGTGTTCTAGTTGTTGAGCTACACTCAAGCTGTGACATGGCAACCTTGTAGAAACCAACACCTTAAATACATAAGATGAAATCTTGACTTGACCCAAACCTTCGTGTCGTGAATACACCGAGCGCCGGCGTAAGTTAAGTCAATGATGTAGTCTGGCTAGATGTAGTTTAAGACCTGACCCAAACCGACGTGTCGTGAATACACCGAGCGTCGGGGCAAGTCAGGCTAGACACGAAAACAAGAGTCCGACTAGACTAGACATTGTGATTTGGATGAGCACACTCATGATCTCAAATGGTTAGGGGTAAAAACCGATAAGAAGGTCGTATCTAATATGATCTATGAAGAGTCATCTTCCGATTACAGAGTTAAGCACCTTGTTGAGCTACACTCAAGGTTGTTAGGCTCAGGGTGATTGGATCTCTTACCCATTTATTTAATTCGATTAAATCGTTCATTGTTAAGGCTTAAGAATGATCGTGAAAATAGTGGAAGAATATAGATAGATAAAAGCAATTCTACCTATATTTAATATTGAACATATGCTAAACTAGGGCAAAACTATGTTTACCGAAGGAATCAAAATATAATATTTTAATGAAATAAGTTAACTGGTCAAAAAGGTTGATTAACTGAATATCAAGTTAAATTCTAATTGATAGAATCAAAACTATATTCTTGTTGACATTAAAATGTCCTTCTAAAGAACAAACTTAAGACATATGATTTCATTAAGTTCTGGGTCCAACAAATAAATTCAAGCTACATGTCACTCGTCTCTATATGAGGCAGCTTGAACATATAGGATATTCGAAGTATGTTTCTCCCTACAACTTGTCGAGCTACACTCAAGGTTGTATGGACAAACAATTTTGATCCACAAAGTTCGAGAATTCGATCGAACCGTTTGAGTCGAATACGAGTGCATGAGTGATGCAAGACTATGTATCCCAACCGGATCTTGAGACAAGCAACTTCTTGAGCTACACTCAAGATTGCAACTCTCAGGCGTTTGGATACATGAGATGCTTGCATAGCTATTTATTTATGTTGGGCTATTTAATATCTAAATGTGATTTAGAAAAGGAAGAAGGCACTCCGAAAAGTCAATTGAGAAAGTTAGTTATATTTATTATTAGTAAAGGCATAAGTAGGAGGAAATGAAAATGTGATATATTTTGATGTCACGATTTCAGAATAATTGTTATACAAAAGACGTCTAACACAATTTGACGAATGTCGTCACCTTGCTTCTGAAGCAATGTTGTGTGTTAGTAATTTGTGATAACTATAATATATATTAAATTTTAATATATAAATACACAAGATAGTAGCAAACTTATATGGCAAAATAGACTAGGCCGTATCGAGAGAGTAAGCTTCACAAGTTGTTGAGTATTGGACTCCCCGGATTTGGTTTTGGATAATGAGCAAACATAAATATATCATGAACTAACAGTTTGTGAGCGCAGTTATGGAGATCGTCGCCAAAATACCACGTACAACAAAAGCGACATCTCAAGACTTCTCAATACGCATGATCGTATGCCTTGAGCTTCGTTGAAGCTCGAGGAGCAATATTGAAGTCAAGAGGAATGAAGATTGAATCTTTGAAGACGGTTCGTAAGGTTTATTTTATAGTCTTCTAGCTTCATAGATTAGAATGTTAAGCCTTGAATAGGACTTACTTTATAATCTTCATTTCGCTCATATCTTAGAGCTAGGATATTCTTAGAAGCCATTAGAAACTTTCCCGAAGCCTATCGCTTCTTCCCTCGGCTTTGAGTGCATGTTAGTTGGTTCAAGAAGAGTCACCAACCGACTAGATGACGATATAGTCGGTCGGAAACTCTACTTAAACCGACTAGTTTGCCTTCTCTAATTCAGCTCTTTCTATGACTACAGTTAGTCGGTCACAGAACAGTCACCGACCGACTAGATGACAATTTAGTCGGTCAGAAATCCTTCTTAGACCGACTAGTTGTGTTCAGTCTTTTTCAGCCTGAGCTACTGTTTCGAGTTAGTCGGTCAAAGAACGTTTACCGACCGACTAGTTGAGAAACTAGTCGGTCAGCACTTGTTCTTAAACCGACTAAGTCATCTTGAAGCCAACCTATCCTATTTCGACGTTAGTCGGTCAAAGATCATTCACCGACCGACTAGTTGGGAAACTAGTCGGTCGGCAAGTCTTCTTAGACCGACTAGTTGTCATCACCTGTACTTCGACCTTTTAGTTGTTCAACCGTTAGTCGGTCTACGTTATATCACCGACCGACTAGTTGATGAACTAGTCGGTCAGTGATCCATCTTTGACCGACTAGTCTGGTTCAGAAAAGAGCCGTTGGGATCTTTTTGAACTCGTTTTTCCTTGCCCCTATAAATAGAATCCTGATTCATTTCTTGAAGGGGTTAAGCAACATATTGGAGATATTTTCAGATCAAAAGAGAAGAGCTATCAACTCTATTTCCAAGCTCTCTCTTCTCACAAGAATCTCTCCCTCAAGTTCTTGAGTCCTATATCCTCAAGAGAGATTCTCTCCATTGTGAGCCATTCAAGCTAGAAGCTTGATTCTAGGTCACCATCTCCACCCTAGGCTTCCATTGCTGGTCATCTTCTTGAAGCTAGGGTTTGGTGCCATCTTCCTCCATCAAAATCCTCTTTGCCCTAATTTGGTAAGAAATCTCAAGGCATAGGTATTTTGTTGGTAAGCATTTCATTTCAGTTATATTTGAATTGTATACTCTCGGTTGTGAGAGGTTTTGCGTGATCCCGGGTTGTGGGAGTCACGGTCATCGATTGTAGGTCGATTGCACTTGTGAGGTTTTCGCAAGTGTTAATATTGGAAATCTTGGGTTAGAGGTTTTCTAACTCAAGTATCCGGAAGGGATCCGGGTGGTTGGGACGTAGGATCACCGGGAACAAGTCGGAGAGACTTGGGTGGATCCGAACCCATTAAACCATTGTGTTTGCGTTTGCATTATTTCTTGATTGTAGTTATTCCGCATCGTTGTTTGTTAATTGCACGATAATTAGGAATAACACTCCTTATTATTTAAAAGTACTATTCACCCCCCTCTAGTACATGTGCAGTAGCTTCCTAGGGCACTACAATTGGTATCAGAGCCAAGTTCAAAGCTACACATAGCCAAAGTTCAAAGCTATGACGAACAACGACTACAACGTCTTCAAGAACCGCGATGGAGCTTCTTCAGTTATGGAAGGACTATCCTCAGTCATGCCTCCACACTTCAACGGTACCAACTATGGGTACTGGAAATGCCGGATGCAAATTTTCCTCCGGAGCGCTTCACTATGGAGAGCCACCATGACGGAGTATGTCGAGCCTTCCGAAGAAAATTTCGCGAAGTGGACTCCCGCGGAGGTCGCCGCGGAAGTAGCCAATGCCAAGGCAATGAATGCCTTGAATTATGCGTTGGAGCCCGAGGACTTCAACAAGATATGCACATGTAAGAGTGCATATCAAATATGGAACCAACTCCTCATATTGCACGAAGGATCGAGTACGGTAAAAGATTCTAAACTCGTCGTTGCTAATAAAGAATTTGAGTTGTTTCATATGGAGCAGGGCGAAACCATGAAGGAATATTACGCTCGCTTCGTGGATATATCAAACTACTTGGAAGCTCTTGGGAAGGTCTATACCCAAAAGGAGAAAGTCGCGAAGATTATCGACGGTCTTCCATCATATTGGGAAAAGCGTACCTTCGCCATCGAGGAAGGTAATGACATGAATAAATATACCGTCGTACAACTAATGGGTACCTTGTTGTCTTACGAGGTACGCAAGGATAGTAAGATCTGAATGAAGGAAAAGATGAAAGCGTACTTGAAGCAAGATGAGCCAAAGAGAAAGGCGATTGCCTTCAAGGCCGCACCATCTACCGATGATGAAGAATCGGAAGACGAATTGGACATGGAATCCATTGCCCGTATGGCAAGGAAGTTCGATCGATTCCTCCGAGAAGGTATATCTTTGAATAAATCTAAAGTTAGTTCGACTAATGCTTCTACTCCCGTGTGTTATAAATGCAATAAGCCAGGACACATCAAACCGGATTGTCCTCTCTACAAACACAAGGAGAAGGGGAAAGCATCGAAGTACGACAAGTCGAGAAAGTACAAGAAAGGACTTGTTGGCACATTCACCGACTCCGAAGAGGATTCCTCAAGTGGAGAGTCGGATGATGGAAGAGTGGAGAAAGCAAAACTTTGCTTCATGGCTAATGAGGCAAAAGATCGAAAGTCCTCCTTCGATGATAGCGAGGATGAAAGCGAGGATGGTAGCGAGGATGAAAGCGGAGAACCTACTATTGATGAAATGAGGTTAGCAAACCAAGAAATTTGGTCTAAATTTACTAAATTAGTAGATAGATATAATAAGACCAAAGATGAACTTGTTAACCTCCAAACCTCTCCTAAGTCTACCATCACCAACAATGACACCATTTTTGAGACACTCGCCAATGAGAAAGCAAGTTTGCTTACTCATAATGGCTTGTTGAGAAATGAGGTGAAGAACCTCAAATCTCAACTTGAGCATGTTCATTTTGAGAAATCGGATGAACACAAGATGGCGGATTTGACGTCTCAAAACTCAACCTTGAGTTTTGAGAATAAGAATCTCAAATCACGTGTTTATGCACTCACATCGCAAGTATCCACTTTGGATGCTTCGATGCATTCTCTCAAAGAGAAGTATGAGTGCACGTTAGGCCGTATCAATGATTTCAATAAAGGTAAGGGCCATTTGGATAATATCCTAAATGACTTACTTCCGGCTAAACACCACATTGGTTTGGGGTATAAGATGGGAGACTCATCCAAATCGCCTACCACCTTTGTTAGGCCGACATCCGACACCTCGACGAGTGGGAGCAAACACCCCATTGGTAGTTCTCCTACCAATAGTGCTTCCACTTCGTACACACCCCCGATTGGAAAGAAACCCACTTTGGGTAGACCTCCAAAGAGGGGTCATGCATTTTTGTACTCACATGCTATGCCACGTAGGAACACACATCCTACTCCACCGGTGTATGCAAATATTAATGATGATTTTTATGTTCCGCACCCACGAGCACGTGCGAACACTCATATGAGACATCCACATGCACGTAATCATGCTCATGCACATCCTAATGCTTATGTTCAAACATCTCATCCACATGTGCATGCCTACTCTCATAATCATCCTTATGCATACACACCTCATGCCTATCCACGTATGAATGCTACACCAAATCATGGATCTCATGATCATCATAATGCTATTGCTAGATCTCATGCTCCTAGGCCCCATGCACCACATAGAAATCAACCTTTTGTGCATGCAACCACTAGGAAGAGGATTCCCAAAATGTACACTATTTGGGGTCCCAAGAACACTAGCGATGATGCTATGAATGTTTATGTGAAATCATATATTAATGATGTTATTTTGAATGATGATTATGTTGGGAAGTCAAGTTCCTCTTGGACTTGGTTTCCGAAGGGTTAGTTCCTTTAACTCTTCAATGCTTGGTACCATGAGTTTATGATCCCGTTATGGGTACCAAGGCATATGTTTATAAAATTGATTTTGATTATATTAATTTATGGGTTACAATAATTTTTATTTCATATTTCAAATTTGTTGTCTAACCCATTGGATCCAAAAGGATTTTTGGATACCAAAATGAAGTTTTCTAGGTTCAATCCACCGTGGGATACCAACCCTACCAACTCCTCGATTTGCGAAGACTTTCATTCAAACGGAGTTGATGGTGCTTAGGTAATGCACCAATGTAGGGGGAGCTTAATGTTGTAAGTATGATATTACATTTGGTATCCATGAAGGTTGAATGCATGCTTGGTTAGAATCTATTTCTTTACATTGGTATCATTTTGTTTCTCCTAGCATGATAGAATTGTGAATGCCATAAATGCTTTGAAATTCATATCTATTTTTGGCATGACATGTTTTTAAAAGTTATTGTGATGATTTTCGTATTACTTTTATCACCGTGTCACTTCTCATCGCACACTTCTCTTAGTTTTGATGTGCTTTTACTTAATGTTCATTTTCGATCGATATTGTGACATTTGATATTCTATGATGTGCACCAATCTTCTGATGGATCATTCCTTTGTGCACATTTTATGTATGTCTCTGATATTGATTTCGTCGCTCGACGATTTATTTTGATTCAATAGCTTTAGTTGTATGAAAACATAGAATTGTTTTCCATGCACTAAAATAGCTATAAATGTTGATATTGGAGAATAAATTCCTTTCATCAATACGTGAATTTACAATTGGTATTTTGATGACTTCATTTTTCGTTTTTCGACTAAGGTCTCTTTGGCACACCTTTAATATGTTTTGGTATTTTACTTTGGTATCATTGGACCGAGGTCGTATTCTTCGACTCCCATGCTTAATGGATTATTTGGACATGATTTATTGTCATTGGCTTCCTCCCGCTCTTTTTGGATTATGCCAAAGGGGGAGAGATATAATAATGGCATAATAATGGCATGTGCTAAATGATAATTTACCATGAATCTAATTTGATATGTTAGATTCAGGAGGAGTTAAGATATAAAAATGGATTACAAATCCTAAATCTCAAATATTGGATTTGCATTTTTACTTTCCTCGTCTGCTTGATGTATGTGCTTATTATTTCATATGGAACTAATGTGTCATCAATGCAGGGGGAGTAAGTATATTTCATTTAGTTCATTATTTTTGATTATTATATATGTTGGTTTGTCATCACCAAAAAGGGGGAGAATGTTGAGTATTGGACTCCCCGGATTTGGTTTTGGATGATGAGCAAACATAAATATATCATGAACTAACAGTTTGTGAGCGCAGTTATGGAGATCGTCGCCAAAATACCACGTACAACAAAAGCGACGTCTCAAGACTTCTCAATACGCATGATCGTATGCCTGGAGCTTCGTTGAAGCTCGAGGAGCAATATTGAAGTCAAGAGGAATGAAGATTGAAGCTTTGAAGACGGTTCGTAAGGTTTATTTTATAGTCTTCTAGCTTCATAGATTAGAATGTTAAGCCTTGAATAGGACTTACTTTATAATCTTCATTTCGCTCATATCTTAGAGCTAGGATATTCTTAGAAGCCATTAGAAACTTTCCCGAAGCCTATCGCTTCTTCCCTCGGCTTCGAGTGCATGTTAGTTGGTTCAAGAAGAGTCACCAACCGACTAGATGACGATCTAGTCGGTCGGAAACTCTACTTAAACCGACTAGTTTGCCTTCTCTAATTCAGCTCTTTCTATGACTACAGTTAGTCGGTCACAGAACAGTCACCGACCGACTAGATGACAATTTAGTCGGTCAGAAATCCTTCTTAGACCGACTAGTTGTGTTCAGTCTTTTTCAGCCTGAGCTACTGTTTCGAGTTAGTCGGTCAAAGAACGTTTACCGACCGAATAGTTGAGAAACTAGTCGGTCAGCACTTGTTCTTAAACCGACTAAGTCATCTTGAAGCCAACCTATCCTATTTCGACGTTAGTCGGTCAAAGATCATTCACCGACCGACTAGTTGGGAAACTAGTCGGTCGGCAAGTCTTCTTAGACCGACTAGTTGTCATCACCTGTACTTCGACCTTTTGGCTGTTCAACCGTTAGTCGGTCTATGTTATATCACCGACCGACTAGTTGATGAACTAGTCGGTCAGTGATCCATCTTTGACCGACTAGTCTGGTTCAGAAAAGAGCCGTTGGGATCTTTTTGAACTCGTTTTTCCTTGCCCCTATAAATAGAATCCTGATTCATTTCTTGAAGGGGTTAAGCAACATATTGGAGATATTTTCAGATCAAAAGAGAAGAGCTATCAACTCTATTTCCAAGCTCTCTCTTCTCACAAGAATCTCTCCCTCAAGTTCTTGAGTCCTATATCCTCAAGAGAGATTCTCTCCATTGTGAGCCATTCAAGCTAGAAGCTTGATTCTAGGTCACCATCTCCACCCTAGGCTTCCATTGCTGGTCATCTTCTTGAAGCTAGGGTTTGGTGCCATCTTCCTCCATCAAAATCCTCTTTGCCCTAATTTGGTAAGAAATCTCAAGGCATATGTATTTTGTTGGTAAGCATTTCATTTCAGTTATATTTGAATTGTATACTCTCGGTTGTGAGAGGTTTTACGTGATCCCGGGTTGTGGGAGTCACGGTCATCGATTGTAGGTCGATTGCACTTGTGAGGTTTTCGCAAGTGTTAATATTGGAAATCTTGGGTTAGAGGTTTTCTAACTCAAGTATCCGGAAGGGATCCGGGTGGTTGGGACGTAGGATCACCGGGAACAAGTCGGAGAGACTTGGGTGGATCCGAACCCATTAAACCATTGTGTTTGCGTTTGCATTATTTCTTGATTGTAGTTATTCTGCATCGTTGTTTGTTAATTGCACGATAATTAGGAATAACACTCCTTATTATTTAAAAGTACTATTCACCCCCCTCTAGTACATGTGCAGTAGCTTCCTAGGGCACTACACAAGTCACATAAAGAGGGGTCTGACCTCTCGTATTATGAAGTCTACGGACACTTGTGAGTCTTATCCTCTTAGATATAATGGCCGATACCCATCTGTGAGACAGTGGGAGAATGAGTTGTCGAACTCAGTCTCGTACATACTGATGTACCCGAGTCTAGATTAACCAAAATAAGTTATTCTTATATTTTATTAAGACACGTGTTCTTGATGAAACACAAGTCTGATAAAATAAAGAATGAAATGACAAAAGTATTTAAACTGATTCGATTAGATCGAATGGTCAAATACTTAGCTACATAAAATCTTGCGTAATTAAAAGACAATGTGATTTTCTCTCAGGTCAAGTCTGTTAACACATCGGTGTGTTAAAAGGTATGAATCACACTTAGTTAGACTTAGTGCGATCCATAGCCAGTGACTCTGAGTTAAGTCCTCCCTCTGGGTTAAGTCCCAGATAGTAATGCCTATGTTTTGATAATGTTCTATGAGGACATTATCCATAAGATATTCATTAAATCAATCGTAAGGAAGTTGTATAATTACTCGAATCTCGTGAGACGAAGAGTCGAGTTAAACATCATAACTGATAATGACTTAGTCAACTTCTGGGATGAAATTCGGAGTAGTAACTCCGATTTATAAGTTGATGCAATCAGAATAGGCCCGTGTGCGTAAATAAATTTTGGAATTTAGTTTACGTGTCCAAGGAAAATGTTTCCTCATTTTCTGCAAGTAAATCTTTATGTTAAAAGATTGGTGCAGAAAGAAAATAGTGAAGTACAATCATGTTGGTCGAGAACAGTTTTCATCCTAATTCCTATAAAACGGATTATGACAAAACCGTTTTCGTCAGCAGATGTGTACAGATCTACTCGGATCAAACTCGATATAAACGCTCATGTTGACCATGGAAATTAGAGCATTCACTTATAAGTTCGTTTTTCTAAATATGATTTAGACGAACCAACTTATATGAATTAGCCAGAAAGTTTTCAAGGTCAGTGGGAGCGTATAAATTACAAGTGAAGCATTAAAGGGATGTAGCATTTATTTTGATAATGTAATTAAAAGGTTTGACACTTTGTCAAAAACAGATATGTGCCATTTGAAATGACCCGTAACTAATTTAAAATTATTATCGTACGGTACGATGAACTGGATAAGATCCAAGGAAATAAAATATTATGGATTCCGAAAGACCAAGTGAATTATTTGAATGAGATTCAAATGGTTGGTCTAACATGAACATAGAAACCCCTTAAGTCTATAGAGTAGACGGTTTAGCAGATCCACTCACGAAGGCTCTACCACATGAAGTCTTGAAAAACTTATGTGTAAAACGGTATGAGATATCGAGATAAATGGGCATGAGTGCAAGTGGGAGATATAGAGAGATGATGCCCTCGTGGCTATTTATCTCTGTGTGTATAGCACAAACGTCTTGTTCGAAATAACAGTAAGCTGTTTGGTAATAATTTATCTAAGTTATATTATAATGTAGTTAATATTGGATATTAACTTAGGTAAAGTCCTGAGACATTATGCAAGGTCAAACATGTATCGAGATGAGTATCTCGATCATGGAGAAATGTTTGACCGTCTGTAGCATAAGTCTAAAAGGGTTCGTGGTCATAGATGTTTCGAGACAAGGATATTGAAACATCGGATAGACCATTGTGTCTTAGTCTTCACCGTTTAGCAGTGGTGATGATCTCATGATCGTTTGACTTGGCGAAGTCAAAGACGAGACACATGTGCTCATTAGAGAATGAGTTCACTGAACGATCCACAAAGAGCTATCGGTTGGTATTTGACCAATCTGTCAATGATAACTCTTAGTGATGATAGGCAAGTTGGTCTTTTGACTTGCGGTCATTTTATGAACATATGTGTGAACGGTGCCACTTAGATCACTGACCTAGCTTCGAGGCTATGCCTGTCGAAAGGTCTTTGATAGGGTGTCACTTGAAGCTTACTAGGAGAGTAATGACCAAGAGAGGATTCGTCTCTCCCGGTCAATGGGAGTTAGTGTCGTTGAGTTAGTTCGGTCTTTAGTAAAATCTCTGATCAGAGTATGTTGGAAGCAGTCCAATATTAGTTGACTAAAGATCGATAGAAACTAAACGGAGTCAAGTTATTGGGGTTGACAGTTTGACCTTACCCTAGACTTGATCTACACGACATAGTTTAGACGAAGAGACTAAAACTGCAGAATTCATCACGGACACAGTCAGGGTGGTCTGACAATACTCATGTCGATGAGTCAACCATATAATTATGATTCTGAAGCAGGAACGACAACCACTGCTCGTGGTCACTGCCGTATAGGGCTTCGAGCCTAACCTGTAGTAAGAGTCAGGCTGTAGGGTCTCACATAGAGTGTGACCTTCTTCTAGTAATAGGTAGAAACGATTATGGAGAATATGCATTTGATGCAAGTGATAAAATATTGCAAAAGATGTTTGCAATTATCTCATGCATTCGGGATAAATGATCCAGAGTGCAAGTGGGAGATGTTGGGGGATATGCCCTCAGATTATTTGTATTTGATGCAAATGAAAATTTAGGCTTAGATATGGACTATTTTGCATTTGATGCAAACCGGATTAAAGGTGTCGTAAATAGTTTACGACAATATTTAATATAATAAACGCATGGAAAAGGTTACCTAAATGACGTGATCGTCCTGCTCTAAACGCAGGTTCATACAGCGTCAAAAACGGAGTCCAAATGCACAAGTTATAGCCAAAACAAGTCAGCCCAAACTGTTGGGCTGAACACAGCGAAAATGAAGGCCCACCAAGCCTGAATTTTCTGGTAAGGGTTTTTTTAAAACCCGGGATTTTTTTGACGGCTGGATTTTCCATCTTTGAATGGTTTTGGTTAACTTTGGACGATCAATTGGAGGGTCAAATAGACTCCGATTAACTTGCCGTTTTTTCCTATGCGTTCACCGTTGAACACCTTCGATTTGGTAGGTTGTACCAAGATTGAAGCTCAACGGTGAGGAGTTAAAATTCACGGAAGTTTAGCCTTTGTGAAAGGTAAACTAAATTGAATTTATTAACTCCATTTAATAGTCCCACATCAGTTGTGGAGAAAAGAGGAGAGTCAGCCGCCTATATAAATAGGGGCCTCCCCTTCCTCCAAACTCGTCCCAAGCTCCAGATCTGAGCAGCTCCCATAAATGTTGGAGCACGCTCGGATCTAGGCTTAAATTAATATCCTTCTTCTCCCTATATTTTTGCCTTACTCCCGAGGGCTCTAGCAAATCCACGAAGGAGTTCGGATTCGGATCCGAAATCTTGGCGAAGGCTTTCACTCGTGTGAAAATTTCTTCGACGCGTGGTTGACTCGGTGACATGAGGATTGATCGCCTCGGGATGCGGAGCGGTTCGAGAAGCGGCTCGGCGTGGGAAGGGGAGCGGCTCGGAAGACGGTGCGGAACATCTTGCCCACCCCAGGGTTGAGATTTTGGGTATGTTTTTAGAAGTTTTCGTTTTAATTATTCGCAGTAGTTTAGATCCCTCTTGGGGTGGTCAGATTCATCCCAAGTTGGCAGAGATCCTGGCTAAGAGGGTCTGGTTCCTTAGGGCTGCATGTTAATTAGATTAACTTGTTTATTCTTCCGCTGTAAAATATTTATGTCTATGTTCCGTCCGACTTAGGACAGGAATAGAGTTTTTGTGCCCCAAGGGTCCCAGAAAACCCTTCATGAACAACCTCGTCTACGTCTTCGGTCATAAATCGAGGAGACTACGTCCTTCGTCACCGAAAGACTTCATCGAGGCAGCAACCATAAGCCGAAGGGGCCACACCCTCACCATTGAATGACCTCCACTCCGTCTTTGGTCATAAATCGAGGAGACTACATCCCTCATCACCAAAAGACTCCGTCGAGGTGTCAGCCATAAGGAGAAGGGGCCACCCCCTCGCCACTGAACGACCTCCTCTATGTCTTCGGTCATAAATCGGGGAGACTACATCCCTCGTCACCGAAAGAATTCATCGAGGCGTCAGCCATAAGTCGAAGGGGCCACCCCCTCGTCACTGAACGACCTCCTTTATGTCTTCAGTCATAAATCGAGGAGACTACGTCCCTCGTCACCGAAAGACTCTGTTGAGGCGTCCGCCATAAGCCGAAGGGGCCACCACCTCACCACTGAATGACCTCCTCTACGTCTTCGGTCATAAATCGAGGAGATTACGTCCCTCGTCACCGAAAGACTTCCTCGAGGCGTCAGCATAAGTCGAAGGGGCCACCCCCTCGCCACTGAACAACCTCCACTCCGTCTTCGGTCATAAATCGAGGAGACTACGTCCATTGTCATCGAAAGACTTCATCGATGCGTCAGCCATAAGCCAAAGGGGCCACCCCCTCACCACTGAACGACCTTCACTCCGTCTTCGGTCATAAATCGAGGAGACTATGTCCCTAGTCATCGAAAGACTTCATCGAGGCGTCAGCCTTAAGTCGAAGGGGCCATCCCCTCGCCACTGAACGACCTCATATACGTCTTTCGTAATAAATCGAGGAGACTACATCCCTTGTCACCGAAAGACTCCATCAAGGCATCAGCCATAAATCAAAGGGGCCACACTCTTGCCACTGACGACCTCCTCTACGTCTTCGGTCATAAATCTAGGAGGCTACGTCCCTCGTCACCGAAAGACTCCATCAAGGCATCAGCCATAAGCCGAAGGGGCCACTCCCTCGACACTGAACGACCTCTACTCTGTCTTCGGTCATAAATTGAGGAGACTACATCCCTTAGCTCGGTGATGGTAGAAGATATAATTTCTTGTCACCGAAAGACTTCATCGAGTCGTCAGCCATAAGCCGAAGGGACCACCCCCTCGCCACTGAAGGACCTCCACTACGTCTTCGGTCATAAATCAAGGAGACTACGTCCCTCGTCACCGAAAGATTTCATCGATGCGTCAGCCATAAGCCGAAGGGGCCATCCCCTTGCCACTGAACGACCTCCTCTACGTCTTCGGCCATAAATTGAGGAGACTACGTCCCTGGTCACCGAAAGACTCCATCGAGGCGTCAGCCATAAGTCGAAGGGGCCACCTCCTCGCCACTGAACGACCTCCTCTACGCCTTCGGTTATAAATCAAGGAGACTACATCCCTCGTCACCCAAAGACTCCATCGAGGCGTCAGCCATAAGTCGAAGGAGCCACCCCCTCACCACTGAACGACTTCCTCTACGTCTTCGGTCATAAATCGACGAGACTACGTCCCTCGTCACAGAAAGACTCCAACAAGGCGTCAGCCATAAGGCAAAGGGGTCACCCCCTCGTCACTGAATGACCTCCTCTATGTCTTCGGTCATAAACGAGGAGACTACGTCCCTCGTCACCGAAAGACTCCAATAAGGCATCCGCTATAAGCCGAAGGGGTCACCCCCACGCTACTGAATGAGCTCCTCTACGTCTTCAGTCATAAATCGAGGAGACTACGTCCCTCGTCACCGAAAGACTCCAACAAGGCGTCAGCCATAAGTCAAAGGGGCCAACCCTTCGCCATTGAACGACCTCATCTATGTCGTCGATAGTAAATCAAAGGGTCCACACCTTCGTCGCCGAACGACATTTCTTTTCCCGACTGATGGACCAAGGTCCTTTCTTTCCCGTGACTAAACACATCACCCGACCTCGACCTGCACAATCAGTTGAACTCTGGTGATGGGGGCCATTGTTGAGTACATGGGCCCAGCCCATTAAGCAAGTAGATGAATTCTACTGGCTGGACGAATACGGCCTTTGGCCCATAGCATCTGGGTTGAATGAGTCAGCCCAACCTCCCTCATAGCCCATTACTCTTAGATTTGACAAAGTCAAACCTCCTCATTAAATGGCCCATTTTTCATAACCTTAATTAAAGGAATAAATGGTCAGAATAAATGGGGGGGGGATTTACTCCTTTGGTGGACTAATTCAAGGCC
Organism: Scilla litardierei; assembly: GCA_030789695.1. Lineage (NCBI taxonomy): Eukaryota > Viridiplantae > Streptophyta > Magnoliopsida > Asparagales > Asparagaceae > Scilla > Scilla litardierei. Next base: position 38,204,408 of record CM061133.1, read on the forward strand.
ACACTAATGAGGTAAATAGTTGGCACTTAAGGTGGAGGGAGGTTACAAGAAAAGGGGAGGATAAATATCTCCTAAAAGAAGGAGAGAGGGGGAGGCCAAGTCTCGTATACCAAGATCTCGTAAAAATGGCTAAGTACCACACTACAATATACTCTCATGCCTTTCTCATATTTCTTCTTCATCTTGCTCTTTAGCTTTTTCATCTAATGGAAACTAACTTGAGCGTCGGAGAGGGATCGGTCAGGCCCCAACCCCGATCTCTTAACGATTTTCTCATGTTGTAGGATTGTGAAGACATCGCCGAAGCTAGGCCAACGTCCATTGGTGGATTCCTAGTGCCCATGACCCGGAGAAGCCTTATTCACGGGTCGCCACTCTCGGTCGACAAAGGATTGATCCGTCGAAAGCATCCTCGCCAGCCCAATAACCGTTTCGGTCAATTTTGGCCTTAACACCAGGAGGAGGAGTTGTTTGATGTGGCTGACCCAGAGAGCCAGGAGTTTGTTGACCTAGAGTCGCTTCCTGTGGAGGACTAGAGACTTGTTCTGCTGTTGTTTTAGATTTGCTTTAGCACCTTGTTGTAGGAGTATGTTTCTTTGTTGTAATTCCTTTGGCCATGTTGAGGCCGTGTTGCTTTTATTTCGTGTACGAACTTCTGGATGTGGCTTTGAAATTAATGAATGCTTTTATTGTTCTGAATGCATGCAAGAATCCTGCAAGGTTATTATCACAGACGCTTAGTGAACTCGAGCTTCATCACTTCAGTTCATGCGGACCTTTGTACTGTTCTCGCTCCCATCGTATTTTGGGAAGCAGTGCATTACATGACTGCTTCGGTCGGGCTCCCCTCGGAGCCATGCAAACCCTCTTAAACAGATACCAAGCCCTTGGTCACCTGAACCAACTCCCCCGTGGCTGTAGGGGAGCTCTCTGCGACCGGTGTTAGTGTAGAACCAACACCGGTCGGACTCAGCTTCCCGTTCGGTTGCACATACCCTTGTTTTGCCTACCTATCGGGTTGCTGGAGGGCCGGCCGGATGTACCACCTTTTGTCTTCTGGAAGCCGCGGCAAATAAGCTGAGTCATATCCAAAGGCAAGTTGAACTCCTGATTGGCCATCCCAGCAAGGAGGGAGAAGATCAGGGTGAGCTAAGGTGAGAATGAAATCAAAAGGATGTCCTTACCTGGGGCTTACAGAGCACTCTTCATCAATTGGTTGTCCAACAAGACCCAGATCGACCTCTCTCCGGTCGGCAGGGCCCACAAAAGGTCAATAGCTCTCGCCTCAACGTCAGAAAGGTTTAATTCTATCGATTCTGCAATGCCGAAGCAACCCCAACGAGTATGGAGTAGTGCTTCTCAGGGAAAGGTAATGAAGACGAACTGATTCCACCAATCATTAATTTTGAGAGGGAGCCCACGTAGGATGTTCCTGCCCCTCCTGATAAAGATATATACCATGTTCCCGAAGGTTCAAGCCTCACTTGGAAAAAGTAAAGGAAGTGCGGTAAGGTCGGCACTGCTCCATGCAGTGGGTAAAGCATGAGGAAGCCAATCAAAGGAGGGATAGAATATGACGTTAGCAGATGGAGGGAGAGCTCCAGAGAGCCCAGGACCTCGAGAACAAAAGGGTGAATGGTGGAAACAAAGCCCGAACCGGAACATCTCGGTGTAAACCCCAACTTCACACTTCCTAGGAAAACAAATCATTTCATCATAATAGAGGATCAGAACCCGTATGGATAGAAGAGGTATTTAGCCATGATCTTGTTGACCACAAAGTAAGAGATAGAAGAGGCCGCATTCCGGACCTCCGGAGGGGCCGATGATCCATCATCCTTGAATTGGTCGCTCGAAGAATCGACAAGCAAACCTTTCCCCTTTACAGGCCCCCCGAACCCTAGGGGCTCAGGGACTCTTGACGTTGTTCTGGTATCCCCAGAGGTGGACACTTCCCTGACCCTCACATACCAACCAAATGACAAAAGGGAGGCATTAGCGAAGGAGAAGAGTTACATTTCTCAGACGAAGACGGAATATCACAAGAAGCAGGATGGAAGCAGAACTATTTGAATGCGAAGTGGAAGTCCTGCATCCTCCCATAATTCCCTTCCTTATATAAGTAGTGGTATCAATCTGAACAGTCCGATGTGGGGCACGCGTCAACATCTGGTAACATCAACCCTTCGAATTTTGTACCATTTTTGGCGCCCTCACCCTAGGGCATGGAGCTCTGGTGGCCAACATTAAATGCATCGTCTCGACTGCCATGCCAATCCAATCCCTAAATTTTCACATCCCTCGACGCAGACCACCACGTCAGCCTAGCTTGGCCGATGGGAGCCATTGATACAACCCCTGACCGGCCCAAAGGCCATCAAGTCAACCACGACTGATTATTCGGCTCAGTACGGCCCTGGGCTCTAGCCCAGGGACCCTCACGTGCGGGTCATCATCTCTCCATTCAAGACAAAGGCCTGATTGACCGCCTGATCTCCGTGATTGAGGAGACCGTTTCTCTAAGCGAACGATCAATGATTGCCCATTAACCCGCCGTCAATACAGACATCGCCACGGGAAGGAAATAAATGCCATGAATGCGTGAGCATAATGGGAGGATGGCGTTGACAAAACACATGCTTATTGTTACGACCTAAAGATCGTAGTAGCCCAACTCCAGCCAGGATCCGCTAACATACCTCTTTAGCTCACCATTTAACAATTAGGGCCGCCGCCCCGAAAACCCGGGGCATCACGGAGATAGGCGCGCCTTACCGCGCTCCCCGAAACGGCCGAGGCGAACAACTGTAGCCGCCCGACCCACCGGGGGAGCGCGTTAGGGGACGCTTGGATAGCTAGGCCAAGCCTATTGACGGGCGCGGCCGGGCCGGACAACCCCCGACCGGAACGGCCCGTCTGATTCCCGCGAACCGCGGCGCCAAAAGCGAGCCAGACCTTTAGTTTGACGCTAACGACAAACAGCCTAGGATAAGGACACGACTGACACATACGTCGCCCGACCGCCTGACAAAGCACCCCCAGGCGGCTGACCTGACCGGCGGTTAGTGCTTTCGGCCCTGACACCCCGACAAAAGCACCCCTGGGCCGTTGCGCCGCCTGACAGAGGCAGGTCAGAAACTCCTGTTCCCGATGTCCTTGTCCGAAGCCTCCGCTGACACCCGAGCCAGCTCAGCACGCCTAGTCATCACCCGTCAGGTATAAATACCTCCTCTCCTCTTACGGAGAGGGGGTTAGAAAAACTCTCTCATCTTCTATCATTCACACACGAGAGCAAAGGTCCTCCATATCTTTGTTCTCCCACCTATAGCTCGTCACGCGAGGCGGACACACAGTTAGTCCGGTCGGCGTGTCCAGCCCCCCATTTAAGCCCTTTTACTGACTTAGGCATCGGAGGGGCTAAGGGTTGGACCCCAACCCCGCCCTTCTGACGAGTTGTTCGTGCTGCAGGAGAGCTCGCCCCTTGGCCAAAGTCAGCGCCAGCCTCCCGCCGTCCGACCTTCCTCAGCTACGTCCGACGAGATACGATCCTGTGAGCTCCACCGGCAACGGATCCAACCTCTTCATCCCACTAATCACTTGTAAAACAGCCTACCTAACCCCACATTTCCATATAACCACCGTGCCCTTGGTTCCCCATAATACAAATTCATTGTACGCGAGTTCCACCTCGTAACAATTGGCGCCGTCTGTGGGAACGAAGGGTCACACCCATGTTAGACTCCATGCCGATCTCGCGGAACCCTGACCACGGTAAAGATCCCGTGGGTCAGGAACCGCTCTCTCTACAAATCACCCCGGCGTCCGACCCCCTTCTGGGGATGGGCACCGAGACTGAACATACTTCAGCCCCCGTCGTCCTGAAGAGCTTCGAGGCCGTCCCCCTGGCCAGGAAAGGCTATCAGACGGCTGGAACGGAGCCTCCGCCCGGCCCCTCTGAGCCCCTGAACGTGAGGCGGAACCTCCACCCTCAATTCGAGGAGGAGGGGGAGAATAGGGGGCTCGCTGAGGAGATTGCGGCCCAGCAAAGGCTCCTGGAAGAGGAGATGGAAGTTGCGCAGCGGTGGAGGCGCCTGGGGGAGGCGGCCGCCGCGCAAAGGTGTTTGGACGAGGCGGCCGAGACCGCCCGGAGGGTCTACCAGGAAGAAGAGACCGCCCGCCGCCAACTCCGCTTCATCGTCGCGGAGCGCGAAAGGCTGAGGAAGGAAAACAGAAGCAACCAAGAAGTCATTGAAGAGACGACGATGGGACGGCGGCCCGGGAACGGGCGGGACCCGTTGCTGAACAGATCCCCACCTGGAGGAGGCGACCCGCGTCACCAGCACCACCCCTCCGATACCCTGCACGAGGAAGCCGTTTGTCGACAACTAGGCTTCCTCGCCGCCGAGCGCGAGAGGCTCCTCCGAGAGAATCAGGAACGGATGGAGGCCCGAGGAGAGCTGGCCAGGAGGCGCTGGCGCTGGGAGAGCCGTAGCCCACAACCCGTCGAGTCCTCGGCCCGAGGAAGGAGCCCCGCCAGACGACCATCGGACTACTCCCCAGGGGCGGAGGACTGTCGACGGCCGCGACGTGACCGAAACCTGACCCCCGAATGGCGGAGAGGGGATGCCCCGGATCGCCCTACCTATCCGGAGGAGGCCACGCCGCTCGCACGGTGGATCACGTCCGCCCCAAGGCCCAAAAGGTTCAAACCCCCTCTCTTGGCCACATACAACGGGAGAGGCGACCCCCTCACGCATGTGCAGCAATACCGGGGGGCGATGGAGGCGCAGGATGTGGACGAGGCGTTCCTATGCCGACATTTCTCCCAAAGCCTGAGGGACACCGCGCTGGACTGGTACTTCGGCTTGCCCGCGAGATCCGTCGGGAGCTTTGGCGAGCTGTCACACAAGTTCTGCCAAGAGTTCCGGGCCGGGCGGACGAAGAAGAAGCCTTTGGACTATCTCTGCACGATAGTCCAAGGAGAAGGGGAGAGAATGGGAAGATACCTCCGCCGCTTTCAGGAAGAAAGGCGGGCGGTGGTGACATGCGGCGATGAGGTGCTAATGCTGGCCTTCAAGGCGGGGTTGCGGACTCGGAGCCTCCACAAATCCCTGCTCCGGGACCCGCCGACCGACTACGAAGCGCTGGTTGCAATGGCGGAAAGGCACGCATTGGCCGAAGAGACCCTTGGTGCAAAGGTCGTATACCCCCCGGCGAAACCATCCCAGGACGGACCCCGGCCGCACCCTCGGCCGAGGCAGGAAGAGAGGGGCCGAGGCCACGATCAGATGGCCCTACCGCGGCGGGAGCCGCCCGAGCCTCGCCCGCGAGATCGGCTTGGCCCGGCGCGCGAGTTTGCCCCGGCGCGGAGGCCCCCCGGAGTCATCCCAAGACAAGAAGACCCCCCACCGGCGCAGTACACGCGACTCAATGCCCCCATGATGGAGGTGCTGGCCGCGGCGACAAGGGCCGGGTTACTGCCGGAGCCTCCCCGGGAGATGAGGACGAACCCGGCGAGGAGGGACCCCCGGAGATACTGCCGCTATCACCGGGACCACGGTCACGACACCGACCATTGTTACTCCCTTAAAAGAGAGATCGAACGACTGATCCAGGCGGGTCACCTGGGGAACTTTGTCGCGGGAAGGCGGGTGACGACAGGAGAAAGGGACCCCCCGGAGGAGGGGGGACGGGGACCGCCGGCGAACCGCGATAGGGAGGAGCCCCGCCCCCCGAGGGCGGTCATGCGAATTGAGATGATAACTGGAGGCCCAACCTCGGCGGGACGAGCGCCCGCAACCCTGGAGGCCGAGGACCGACAGGTGATGATGGCGGGCGCCGGCCTCCGGTCGAAGCGACGATAAATACACCGGCCCCCCATCACCTTTACCGAGGAGGACTGGCCGGAGGCACGGAGCCAGAGCCATGGCGCCCTCGTCATCGAAGCTCGGATTGGGGCGATCGACGTCGGTCGACTCCTGATTGACATTGGTAGCTCCTGTGACATCCTGTTCCTGGCAACGGTCGAGAGGATGGGGTGGGGGCGTGCAGACTTAGAACCCTGTGTGGGCCCTGTCGCTGGCTTCACCGGCCATGCGATTCCCACAGAGGGAATGATCACCCTGCCCATGACCCTGGGGGAGGAGCCGATGGTCGTCACCAGAGAAGCGCGTTTTGTCATCGTCGACGTCGCCTCGGCGTACAACGGAATCATAGGGCGTCCATATATGACGGCCATCGAGGCGCTCCCCAGCCTGCGACATCAGACGATGAAGTTCCGGACCCCGCGGGGGGTGGGACAGGTCCGGGGAGGACGGGAGACGCGCGGAGACCACAACCATGCGCCGTCCCTGTGTAGGAGCCCGAGGCGGGCCCTGACGGCACTCGTCCCAGACGAGAGGGAGGATTTGTGCGACCAGCGGCCGACCCCGGCCGAAGAAGTAGAAGAGGTCCCTGTGGCCTCGGGCGAGGGAAGAACCGTCTCCATCGGGACAAAACTCCCGTCCGCATTGAAGACGGCCCTCGTGGCCTTGCTCCGAGAAAACGCGGACATATTCGCGTGGTCACCCGCAGACATGCCCGGGGTGGACCCGAGAGTAATCTCCCACAGGTTGAATGCGGACCCGGAAGCCCGACCTGTCCGACAGAAGAAGAGAAGTGCAGGGGGCGAAAAGAAGAAGGCGGCCGAGGAAGAAGTAGAGCGACTCCTCGAGGCCAAATTTGTTCGGCCGGTGGACTACCCCGACTGGCTCGCCAACGTCGTTCTGGTGAAGAAGCCAAGCGGGAAGTGGCGCATGTGCGTTGACTTCACCGACCTCAACAAGGTGTGCCCGAAAGACAGCTTCCCTCTACCCAGAATCGACCACTTGGTGGACCAGGCATCCGGCTATGAGTTGTTGAGCTTCATGGACGCCTTCTCGGGATACAACCAGATACCGATGGCGGTGGAAGATGAGGAGAAGACCTCGTTTGTCACTGATAAAGGCACCTTCTGTTACACCAAGATGCCCTTCGGACTGAAGAACGCCGGGGCGACCTATCAACGAATGGTTGACCGAATATTCGGCCCTCAGGTAGGGCAAAACCTGGAGGTCTACATTGACGACATGCTGGTGAAGAGCGGAAGGGCTCCCGACCACCTCACAGACCTGCAGGAAACCTTCCAGAGGGTCCGCCAGTACAACCTGAGGCTAAACCCCGCGAAGTGTATCTTTGGCGTGCAATCGGGAAAATTCATGGGCTTCATGATAACGAAGCGGGGAATCGAGGTGAACCCCGACAAGGTGGTGGCCCTCATCGACATGACGGAGCCCCGGACGATCCGGGACTTGCAGCGACTGAACGGCCGGATCGCAGCTTTGGGGCGATTCCTGTCGAGATCGGCGGAGAAATCGCTCCCTTTCTTTAGGGTCTTGCGCACAGCCTTGGGCGAAGCTAAAGATCAAAGGAAGGTGATCCCGTGGGATGACGACTGTGCCCGGGCGTTCGCGGAGCTAAGAGCATACCTACAGAGCCCACCGCTCCTCGCGCTGCCGGAGGAGGGCGAACCCTTGGGATTGTACCTGGCGACCACCGAGGGGGCCGTTAGCTCCGTCCTGATCAAGGAGGAAGGAGGAGTGCAACGCCCCGTTTACTATGCCAGTCGGATCCTCCGGGAGGCGGAGACTCGTTACAGCCCTATCGAGAAAGCCGCCTACTGCCTAGTCACCACAGCCCGGAAGCTCCGACCCTACTTCCAGGCCCACCCCGTAATCATCCACACCGACATGCCCCTCGAAAAGAACCTGAAAAGGCTGGAGCGGTCGGGGAGGATGCTCAATTGGAGTGTCGAGCTCAGCGAGCTCGACATTACGTACAAAACCCGGACGTCAATCAAGGCCCAAGCGCTGGCCGACTTCGTGGTGGAATGCACAACGGAGATCCCGTTGAGAGACCAGACGGAGCTCCCATCGGTGCCCACATCCTCACGGAGGGTCGAGGTGGGTGAACCCTCAGCACCCTCCCCGACGACCGCAGGCGAATTATGGACCATCCACGTCGACGGCTCCGCAACAGGCTCTGGGACAGGAGCAGGAATAGTCATTCAAACCCCGGATGGATGCTCGCTGGAGTACGCCCTGCGCTTCAGCTTCCCGGCCACCAATAATGTCACGGAATATGAAGCCGCGGTGAACGGGTTGAAGCTTGCAAGGGCGGTGGGGGCGACGAACGTGTTGCTCCTGAGTGACTCCCGCCTCGTCATCCAACAAATCCTGGGGGGCTTCGAAGCCCGAGAGGAAACAATGAGGCGATACCTAAATCGCATCCAGATCGAACTCCGAAAGTTTAAGAAAGCGGATGTCCAACACCTACCCCGCTCCAGCAACCTCCGCGCGGATGCCCTGTTTAAGCTGGCTTCCTCCTCGGCGGCCGAGATCGGGAAGGCAATCTACGTGGAAAGCCTGGCGACACCAACCATCGACGAGGGAGAACGGATGTGCGCGGGCACGAGGACGTCGTGGATGACCCCCATAATGAAGTACCTGGAGACGGGCGAGCTACCCGAGGAACGGATGCTGGCAAAACAGGTGGAAAGGCGGGCCCTTTCATTCGTACTTCTCGACGGAGTGCTATACCGCCGCCGTCGAGCCAATTTCGACACCCTGCCCTACCTAAAGTGTTTGGGCCCGGAGCAAGCTGAGCAGGTCATCCGTGAGGTGCATGAGGGCTTTTGCGGAAACCACCATGGCGGGCGCACCATCGCACACAAAGTAATGCGCCAAGGATACTACTGACCGACGATGATCCAGGATGCGATACAATACGTCAAGAAGTGCGAGGCATGCCAGAAGTTCTGTCGGCGGACGACTGCACCCCCGGCCAACCTAATGCCCATCTTGAGCCCGATCCCCTTCGCCAAGTGGGGGCTCGACATCCTGGGGCCATTCCCAAAAGCCTCCGGGGGAAGGAAATACCTAGTCGTCGCCGTGGATTACTTCACTAAATGGATCGAAGCAGAGCCGCTGGCGCGAATCGCGTGGACGGACATGAAGGGCTTCATCTGGCAATCCATCATATGCCGTTTCGGGATTCCCCGCTCCATCGTCACGGATAACGGAAAGCAGTTCGATTGCGAGGGCTTCCGCGACTTTTGCTCAGGCTGGGGAATCAAACTCCAATTCGCGTCAGTCGCCCACCCGCAGTGCAACGGAATGGCGGAGGCCGCGAATAAATGTATCCTGAACCCGATGAAGAAGAAGGTGGACGCCGCTCTGGGGGCCTGGGTCGACGAGCTGCCGGGGATCCTGTGGTCTTATCGTACCACCCACAAGGCCTCGACTGGGGAAAGCCCCTTCGTGCTAGCATACGGGTCGGAGGCGGTCGTTCCCGTGGAAATCGGCGAGGAGACACTCCGGCTAAAGCTCTTCGACGAAGAAGCCAACGGAGAAGGACTCGGTCTCAGTTTGGAGTTGATAGACGAGGTGCGAGACCGGGCCTTGACTAGCCTCGTCAAGCACAGCCAGAGGATGGCACGACACTACGACTCCCGGGTGAAACCGCGGACCTTCCGGATCGGCGATTTGGTCCTCCGAGATGCCACCTTCCACCCCGAGACTGCAAAGCGGGGAAAGCTAGCCGCTAAGTGGGAAGGACCCTACACGGTCATCGACATTGTCGGGCCGGCCACGTACATCCTGGCTACCCCCGAAGGGAGCGAACTGGCCCACCCTTGGAACGCAAAACATCTGCTAAAATTCTACCAATAGTTGTGAGTTTTCCTTTTCTTATACGCAGTGTACATATCCATCCGTTCTTCCCAATATGGTTATTCCTGCACAAGTTTTGCAGTTTCGATAAAACTCCGAACCTCTGGGGCAGGGCCAACCCTAGCCACCCAAACCAGAGAAGGGCACGGGCCGGGCTACGCGCCCGCTCCCCCCTCCAGACCTCTGGGGCAGGGCCAACCCTAGCCACCCAAACCAGAGCAGTGCACGGGCCGGGCTCCGCACCCGCTCCCCCCCTCAAGACCTCTGGGGCAGGGCCAACCCTAGCCACCCAAACCAGAGGTGGGCACGGGCCGGGCTACGCGCCCGCTCCCCCCCTCCAGACCTCTGGGGCAGGGCCAACCCTAGCCACCCAAACCAGAGAAGGGCACGGGCCGGGCTCCACACCCGCTCCCCCCCTCCAGACCTCTGGGGCAGGGCCAACCCTAGCCACCCAAACCAGAGAAGGGCACGGGCCGGGCTACGCGCCCGCTCCCCCCCCTCCAGACCTCTGGGGCAGGGCCAACCCTAGCCACCCAAACCAGAGAAGGGCACGGGCCGGGCTACGCACCCGCTCCCCCCCTCCAGACCTCTGGGGCAGGGCCAACCCTAGCCACCCAAACCAGAGAAGGGCACGGGCCGGGCTACGCGCCCGCTCCCCCCCTCCAGACCTCTGGGGCAGGGCCAACCCTAGCCACCCAAACCAGAGAAGGGCACGGGCCGGGCTCCACACCCGCTCCCCCCCTCCAGACCTCTGGGGCAGGGCCAACCCTAGCCACCCAAACCGGAGAAGGGCACGGGCCGGGCTACGCGCCCGCTCCCCCCCCTCCAGACCTCTGGGGCAAGGCCAACCCTAGCCACCCAAACCAGAGGTGGGCACGGGCCGGGCTACGCGCCCGCGCCCCCCCTCCAGACCTCTGGGGCAGGGCCAACCCTAGCCACCCAAACCAGAGCAGGGCACGGGCCGGGCTCCGCACCCGCTCCCCCCCTCAAGACCTCTGGGGCAGGGCCAACCCTAGCCACCCAAACCAGAGGTGGGCACGGGCCGGGCTACGCGCCCGCTCCCCCCCTCCAGACCTCTGGGGCAGGGCCAACCCTAGCCACCCAAACCAGAGAAGGGCACGGGCCGGGCTACGCGCCCGCTCCCCCCCTCCAGACCTCTGGGGCAGGGCCAACCCTAGCCACCCAAACCAGAGAAGGGCACGGGCCGGGCTACGCGCCCGCTCCCCCCTCCAGACCTCTGGGGCAGGGCCAACCCTAGCCACCCAAACCAGAGAAGGGCACGGGCCGGGCTACGCGCCCGCTCCCCCCCTCCAGACCTCTGGGGCAGGGCCAACCCTAGCCACCCAAACCAGAGCAGGGCACGGGCCGGGCTACGCGCCCGCTCCCCCCCTCCAGACCTCTGGGGCAGGGCCAACCCTAGCCACCCAAACCAGAGCAGGGCACGGGCCGGGCTCCGCACCCGCTCCCCCCCTCAAGACCTCTGGGGCAGGGCCAACCCTAGCCACCCAAACCAGAGGTGGGCACGGGCCGGGCTACGCGCCCGCTCCCCCCCTCCAGACCTCTGGGGCAGGGCCAACCCTAGCCACCCAAACCAGAGAAGGGCACGGGCCGGGCTACGCGCCCGCTCCCCCCCTCCAGACCTCTGGGGCAGGACCAACCCTAGCCACCCAAACCAGAGAAGGGCACGGGCCGGGCTACGCGCCCGCTCCCCCCTCCAGACCTCTGGGGCAGGGCCAACCCTAGCCACCCAAACCAGAGAAGGGCACGGGCCGGGCTACGCGCCCGCTCCCCCCCTCCAGACCTCTGGGGCAGGGCCAACCCTAGCCACCCAAACCAGAGAAGGGCACGGGCCGGGCTACGCGCCCGCTCCCCCCCTCCAGACCTCTGGGGCAGGGCCAACCCTAGCCACCCAAACCAGAGAAGGGCACGGGCCGGGCTCCACACCCGCTTCCCCCCTCCAGACCTCTGGGGCAGGGCCAACCCTAGCCACCCAAACCGGAGAAGGGCACGGGCCGGGCTACGCGCCCGCTCCCCCCCTCCAGACCTCTGGGGCAAGGCCAACCCTAGCCACCCAAACCAGAGGTGGGCACGGGCCGGGCTACGCGCCCGCTCCCCCCCTCCAGACCTCTGGGGCATGGCCAACCCTAGCCACCCAAACCAGAGAAGGGCACGGGCCGGGCTACGCGCCCGCTCCCCCCCTCCAGACCTCTGGGGCAGGGCCAACCCTAGCCACCCAAACCAGAGAAGGGCACGGGTCGGGCTCCACACCCGCTCCCCCCCTCCAGACCTCTGGGGCAGGGCCAACCCTAGCCACCCAAACCGGAGAAGGGCACGGGCCGGGCTACGCGCCCGCTCCCCCCCTCCAGACCTCTGGGGCAAGGCCAACCCTAGCCACCCAAACCGGAGAGGGCCACGCACCCATGGCCCTCGAAAAGTCAAAAGAAGACGGGCACACAAACCGGGACGAAATGACGCCAGTTCCCAAGTAGGCGGCCCCGATGGGACTCGACGAAACAAAAGGACGCTCGAGAAACACGCCACAATTAATAACACGCTTCAAAAGATGACCCGCAAGAGCCACCTGGCAAAGGCGGTTTCCCATGGGCACGAATTCAAGAAACCCATTAATAGCGCCAACTCAGCGCAATAAATAGGGAAGAAACCGTCAATGAGATCTCCCTATAAAGAGGCCACTCCCCCGTCTGAAAGGAACAAAAAAAAATCGAGACATGAAACTCCGACACCTTATTCCCCCACCCACCGGGAAAAGGGCCGAGATGCCCCACCCTAACAAAAGAGAGGTCACCGGCCATCAATGGCTCCCGCCGCCCCAGGCGGTGGATCCTGCATCAAAACCTCCACCAATAGGATATTCCCCTTACTCACGGATCACCAAGAGTATAATTCCCTTACACCAGGGAAATCCACTTTTCACGCGCCTGCCCGCCCTAAACAACGGCGGGTCGGAGAAAGAATGGCATCCGTTTAAAGCCGGCCGGCCATGCAAGAGCCCCCAGCGCCTGCCGGCCAGCGCCTCTCTGCAGTCGACCACCGGGCGAGGACCTCGGAAAGGCTGCATCACTGACAAGCCCAAAAGGCAAGTCACGGCGTGTCAGCCCGCCCATGCACAACCGGGCGCCGAACCCCACCCTCAAACCGAAGCCGCGAGACATGGGGCGGCAGGGGACGGCCTTATGCTCAAGAACCTCCCCAAGGCGCACGCCCCGGCAAGACGACAAACAGGGTATTCCCCTTACAAACGGATCGCAAACAGGGTATTCCCCTTACACAAGGGAAATCCACCTTTCACGCCTCCGTTCTCCCCGAACGACGACGGATCGGAGAAAGAATGGCATCCGTTCAAAGCCGGTTGGGCAGGCGAGAGCCCCCAGCACTGGCCGGCCAGTACCTCCGCACCGTCGACCTACGGGCGAGGTCCTCGGAAAGGCTGCACCCCCGACGACCCCAAATGGCGAGTCATGGCGTGTCGGCCCGCCCATACACCGCCACGCGCTGAACGCCACTCTCAAACCGAAGCGGCAAGACACGAGGCGGCGGGGGACGGCCCTATGCTCAGGAACCTCCCCAAGGAGCAAGCCGCAGCAAGGCGGCTTCCCCCCTCGGCGCCTCTTCCGGACCGAGGAAAACCCTTTCCGCGGAAAGAGATGACGAAGCAACGGAGGGAAGGTGGCACGATCGCCAAAGAGACCTTGCAACACTTCAGCACGGAAGGCGGCCATTCTCCTCCACGCCGAGCTCAATTCAAGTTACGAAGGGCCCACCCAGCCCACAGCGACATCCCGATCCGGAGGTCATTAAACCGCGGGCGAGGACGGCTCTATGGCTCCCCCCCCAGCCGGATCAGACCCCGCAACGGGCGATAAACTAAGAACTCCTGTACAAGCTGTAGATCAGCCTTTACAAACCTAAATAAAAATGCCCTTCTTTATACGCTCAGATTTTTCGGAGAACACCATAGCAAATAGCTATCCCCCGCCAAGCTCTGGGTTAGCACCGCACTACCCCTCCTAACTGGCATAGGACCTCCGGGAAATCTACGCCTGCAGCGCGACCCCCGCTCACCAAAAGTCCCCGACACCTTTCCCTCCAGGGGGAAAGAGAGGCACTGGAACCCGCCCCGCGTAACAGGGTCGACCCGAGATTGAATAACGATAGGATAGCGGGAATCGCCCCTAGCCACTCCGTCGACCCCCCACCCCGCCTAAAAGCAACACAAGCCAACAACATCCCCTTCCCCCAGACCTCGCGATCTCGGACACGGGAATGTTGGGGGCATGATAGGTAATTGCGTAACTTCCGCAAGATGCCAAAACAACATGACCCGGGTCCCGAGGCAGATGCCGCGAAGTAGGCGCCCAGTCCTGAAAAGGCGGTGCCCTGTCTCGACAGAACAGTGCCGCGATGCGACTCAACATAACGAAAGGCTGCTCGGTCGACGCGCCGTCAGCAGTAACACGATCCCCGAGAGGCCAGAGTGCCGGATACCTCCAGGGAAAAGCGATTCCCAAAGCACGTGACTCCGCGGAGCCCCTTAGAAACGCTAACCTCCCGCATTACTCAAGAGAACCCCTTCCGCAGAACCTCGCTATAAATACCCCCCTCCATAGGCCAGGGGAGGGGGGGGGAAAGAGAAATGCAAGGGACTCCCATACCCTCACTCCGGGCACAAAACGGCCCCAAATGCCCCACCACCTCCAACTGGATATTCCCCTTACACAAGAGAGGCACCTCCCGCCAGCTTGCCTCCTGCTTATTACTATATCAAAAGGAGGGCCCAGATAGCCGGCCGCGGGCCGCAACACCCTAATTAACGCCGCCACCTTCGGCGATCCCCACAGGGTGCCGGGGAGGGGAAAACCCCTCAACGGCTTGCCCAGCGGCGTCACCACCGCCACCTCGTCCTCAACCACCCGGGGGTTCCCCCTCGGTGTGTGGGGTCCCCGACGAGGCCGCGCAACCCCCCAGCACGGCGACAGCAAGGCAAAACGTGAGGAAGCAAAGAACGGGAAAAGGAGAGGATCCCCTCCTGCGACCGTGGGTCGGCTCCTCGGCTCACCCTTGGACAGTGGCGGTAGGAATTCAGTAATCGACATACGGGAAGACCGCCCTGACGCAGGGATCTGCTCCTCCCGGCAAAACGAATAACAAATGTGGACCACACTCCGTCCCACACATCTTCTCCTAAGTCTTGTAAATATCGCCGAGATTTCCGATAAAGATTGGTGCATAATACTTTCCCTTTTTTATTTTTTTCGGATAACGCCCCGCTTAGCTCGGAGTCAGGGAGAGACTTCATAACCCCGTTATAGCGGGACACATCCCGCGGGACCGGCGTCACCCCCCCGGAGCCGAGATCCCGGTCCGAATCCCAAGTGAAAGGTAGTATCACGGTAACGTTACGCCATCCGAGCCGAACCGGGCTTCCGCTTCGCACTCGAATGCCGGGGGCAATTGTTACGACCTAAAGATCGTAGTAGCCCAACTCCAGCCCGGATCCGCTAACATACCCCTTTAGCTCACCATTTAACAATTAGGGCCGCCGCCCCGAAAACCCGGGGCATCACGGAGATAGGCGCGCCTTACCGCGCTCCCCGAAACGGCCGAGGCGAACAACTGTAGCCGCCCGACCCACCGGGGGGAGCGCGTTAGGGGACGCTTGGATAGCTAGGCCAAGCCTATTGACGGGCGCGGCCGGGCCGGACAACCCCCGACCGGAACGACCCGTCCGATTCCCGCGAACCGCGGCGCCAAAAGCGAGCCAGACCTTTAGTTCGACGCTAACGACAAACAGCCTAGGATAAGGACACGACTGACACATACGTCGCCCGACCGCCTGACAAAGCACCCCCAGGCGGCTGACCTGACCGGCGGTTAGTGCTTTCGGCCCTGACACCCCGACAAAAGCACCCCTGGGCCGTTGCGCCGCCTGACAGAGGCAGGTCAGAAACTCCTGTTCCCGATGTCCTTGTCCGAAGCCTCCGCTGACACCCGAGCCAGCTCAGCACGCCTAGTCATCACCCGTCAGGTATAAATACCTCCTCTCCTCTTACGGAGAGGGGGTTAGAAAAACTCTCTCATCTTATATCATTCACACACGAGATCAAAGGTCCTCCATATCTTTGTTCTCCCACCTATAGCTCGTCACGCGAGGCGGACACACAGTTAGTCCGGCCGGCGTGTCCAGCCCCCCATTTAAGCCCTTTTACTGACTTAGGCATCGGAGGGGCTAAGGGTTGGACCCCAACCCCGCCCTTCTGACGAGTTGTTCGTGCTGCAGGAGAGCTCGCCCCTTAGCCAAAGTCAGCGCCAGCCTCCCGCCGTCCGACCTTCCTCAGCTACGTCCGACGAGATACGATCCTGTGAGCTCCACTGGCAACGGATCCAACCTCTTCATCCCACTAATCACTTGTAAAACAGCCTACCTAACCCCACATTTCCATATAACCACCGTGCCCTTGGTTCCCCATAATACAAATTCATTGTACGCGAGTTCCACCTCGTAACACCTATAAATAACCCAAGAAGGAGAAAACTCAAGGGATGAATCCTGGATATCTGACGCTCAGGTACTCATAGTCTCATACACTCTAGATCTGCTTCCACCATACACATTTCTTCCTCCATATAGCTTGGCCCGAGGACTAGTGAACACTCTCCCAATGGGTCGGTATCAGTCCCACCGAGCATCCTTTTATACGATCTCATTTAAGCGTCGTATGAGATTTGGTTGAAACCTAGATCTGACCCCCTTGACGATCTTTCTGTCTTGCAGATCGCTGAGGAGATCATTAGACCGAAGTTTCTTTCGGCTTCCATCACTTAGACCAAAACCAACTCGTCCTCGGAGTCAGCTCGACCAATGCTCCGAAGGTTGGCTTTGTTTGCCACGTCGCTCTGACCTTCTCACTGTTTTACATCAAATCCGTAGCGAGAACGCAGCCTGAAACAGATTAAGGGTCTATTGGAATAGGGAAGAATGGAATAGGGAAAAGTTTGTATTCCAAGGAGAGAGAAAATAAAGTTTTGTGTTCTTTTGGTACAATAGAGTATGGAAAATGGGGTTTGGAATAGAAAGTGGGGTCCACATTCTATTCTTGTGTTCTTTTGGGATTAGAGAGTTGAAATTAAAAAGTGGAAAGGAGATGGGTTGGAGGGGAGAGATAGAGAGAGATGAGAGAGTGATGCCCAACATTCCTAAGGATTCCATTGTATTCCAAGCAAAAAGCTTGGAATACAAAAGTGCTCATCATTACCAAATTGGAATAGCCACGTAGGATTCTATTCCACGCCCAAAAGAACAACCGCTTGGAATACAAACTTGGAATAGGATGAATAGTACAGAAACAATGTCTCTATTCTCATTCCCACCCCTATTCTTCGCAAAAGAACAGGCCATAAGCCCTCAACACTTTGTGAAGCCCTCCGACCGACATGGCATACGCGTCTGTGTGGTGCGAGTCATGTTGTCGGCCTACAGAAGAGTCTAAGCTTAGCATGACTCTTGAGTCAAATACAATCAGTGTGATTCCATTCCCTTGACCAATGAACCCCATTACTAACTCCTCAAATCACGGGACCCCCCTCCTATTATATTATATATATATTATGGTGATTCCCCCACCCAGGTCCTCCTCCGCTCCATCCACTTGACCCCTGGAAAAATCGGCACCCACCTCATCATAACCACATCGGTTACTCTCAACCGGTGATCCTTCCCCGTGGGATCCACACTCATCACGCGGGCCCCACAAGCAGGCCTCGCCCCATCATCTACCGACACCCCCTTCCGCAATCACCCGCCCGCCCAAATCAACCCCTACGTTCCAATTCAACGGTCAGATCTTCACTATTTCTCCAGCCTAACCGTCCGATCAGATCTGAAAACACCTCACTCCCGCTCCTCAGATCCGGACGCCGACACTCCTCAAATTACCATGCTACCCCCCAATCTCTCTCCAACTCTCCCTCCCTCTTCCCTCTTCTCCTCCAAGATCCAATCAGAGAGAAGCGGAGGGAAGAGCGAGCGAGCGCCGAGCGATGGGGGATGGCCACGCGCAATCCATCGCCACTCGTCGCGGCAGCAACCCCCGACTCGAGACCGATCCAATATCCATCGACATCCCCCCGACTCCGCCGACCAAATCCCCTCACTCCTCATCCTTCCTCTCTCTCCTCCTCCCCTTCTCCTTTACATCCTCCCAATCGTCGGAGACCTCCTCGACCATCGCCACCACCTTCATCATCGGCGCCTGGTACCTCTCCAACATCGGCGTCCTCCTCCTCAACAAATACCTGCTCTCGTTCTACGGCTATCGCTATCCCATCTTTCTCACCGCCCTCCACATGATCTCCTGCTCCTTGTACTCCGCCGCCGCCGTCCGCTGGTTCCAGCTGGTCCCCCTCCAGCACATCTCCTCCCGCCGGCAGCTCCTCAAGATCGCCGCCCTCTCCCTCATCTTCTGCCTCTCCGTGGTCTGCGGCAACACCTCCCTCCGCTACATCCCCGTCTCCTTCAACCAGGCCATCGGGGCCACCACCCCCTTCTTCACCGCCGCCTTTGCCTTCCTCCTCACCTGCCGCCGCGAGCCTCCCCTCGTCTACCTCGCGCTCGTCCCCGTCGTCCTCGGCATCGTCCTCGCCACCAACTCCGAGCCCCTCTTCCACCTCTTTGGCTTCCTCGTATGCGTCACGTCTACCGCCGGCCGTGCCTTGAAGTCCGTGGTTCAGGGCATTATCCTCACCTCCGAGGCCGAGAAGCTCAACTCCATGAATCTCCTCATGTACATGGCCCCGATGGCTGCTCTCTTGCTCGTCCCACTCAGCCTCTACATCGAGGGCAATGTCGCCGCCGCCACCATTGCGAAGGCCACCGACAACCCCCGCCTGGTTTTCCTCTTGCTGGGAAATGCCACGGTGGCGTATCTCGTCAATCTGACCAACTTCTTAGTGACCAAGCACACGAGCGCGCTGACGCTTCAGGTGCTTGGGAACGCCAAGGCGGCGGTGGCCGCCGTCGTCTCCGTACTCATCTTTAGGAATCCAGTGACGGTGATGGGGATCGCTGGGTTCGGAATTACCATCTTTGGGGTGGTTCTATACAGCGAGGCCAAGAAGAGGACCAGGTCTCAGTCGTCTTCCCTCCCTCCTACCACAAATTCTTCCAATTTATCTGCTTCTTCCCCTTCTCATTGAATTTTGGAATTTTTTTCCCCCTTCTTTTTACAACAAATATAGATTGCTGTTGTTGTTGTTCTTGATCTTGAAATTGTTGCATTACTGTAATTGTAATACTGTTCATCAAATCCTGTTTCGATTAATCGGAATTGGATTGCACAACGAGTTAAGGAAAGGGGGCAATGGAGAAAGAATCTAATGAGTGTGTTTCAATAATTTGATTCATTTTTGTGTGTCGCTATTGGGAGTTTGTCCTTTGATGTTCTTTTCAACTCTGCCACTGCTTTAGACAGCGAGGCATAATTATGCGAGTACAGCAAAGAGTCGGGTCCGGATCGGGTCAGTTTTGTGGGCGTGCCCACTAAACTTTGATGTTGCTGGTGGAAGAACTCTTCTACTGTATTAAACACAATACCAAGAATATCTTCTTTTTACTAAACATAATGATTCAGTTACTTTGGAGCTATACATTTGATCTCTGGCAATCCTGGCACTTTGCCTGTTGCCTTTCTGTTTGCGCTTTTGCGAATCTTTGTTTTGAGCAAAATACCATCCATTTGTTCTTTTTAAGTCATTATTAAACTAGTGGCTCTGCATAATTTCTTTTCTTTTTTGTGAAGATTAGAAACATAGAAGAATGATTAATTTTTTTAGGGTAAATTAAATGAAACATGCATGTACTTTCTTCTATTATTGCTACCATTTCTAGAATATGATAATCAGACTAACGAGTAACGATTTAGCCAGTTTTTCTATTAATTGGGATACTTTTACAAGCATTCACATTTATCTTAGATCAATTTAGATTTAAATATACAGAAAAAACTAACATGAGGGCCAAAAGATCACTAAATATGGCCTAATAGTAAAGTACACGAGTGTTTAGGTTAGTTTAATTTACCCAATATTTTATTTCTGGAGTTTTGTTAAACATGCATGTGCTTGTCACAAATCCAGCCCTGAGGGAACTACGAATCTGTGATAAGTCGATCATATAAATCCATATGAAAAATACATTGTGTGTTATCATCAGGGGGGGGGGGGGGGGGGGGGGGGGGGGGGGGGGGGGGGGGGGGTCAAATTGCATGAATAAGCTGGTGGGTAATAGCTTTCCAACGGCGTTTGACGTCTGCCCACAGAGTGCCAGACAGCGTCTACATAGGACGCACACCATGTGATATGCCGGCATCTTACGTCTTTGGATAAGTACTTTTAACGGTAGCTTATCATTTTTTCCCTTTGTTACCCGTTAAATATAAATTTGTTATAAATCAACTATTAGGGGATGAACCCGCAGCCCTTTCTTTATAGGCAGGATATGAGAGTCGAAAGATAGGATACAAAGATATGGACGTATCGCTAAGATACCCGCAATCCTAACCGACTCTGGTATTTCCATTCACAACACTCCCCCTTATCCAGCCATAGGTGTGGACTCTGCTCAAGAATACTTCGGGATTCTGAGCGTAAAAGGAGTCTCACATGGGGTGGATACTTCATGATCCTGAGTTGGTGAGGTTTGCCTCGTTAAAACCTTTTGCGATGGAAAACCCTGTGGGAGAAACCATAGTTAAGGAAAAAGAGTTCAAACGCTCTTTAACTCCCCCTGATTTGTACAAGTGACTCTGCTCAACTTTTGGATTCTGAGCGTCACAGAGGGGTGGATACTTCAGGACCCGGAGTTGATGTGATTTGCCTCGTTAAAACCTTAGGCTATGGAAAACCCAGTGGGAAAAACCATAGCTAAGGGAAAAGAGTACAAATTCCCTCAACTCCCCCTGATCTGTAAAAGCTCTTAGGCTTTCAGATCTCTTAGGCTTATCTCATCACTCCTATTTACAACATTCCGAAAATATACACAGATTACATGGTTATCACAATTAAACAGCTGCTGGATCCAGAAACTCTGGAGAGGTGTGATAAGTTACGTCGCCTCTGATGTGGCCTTCAGACTATGTGGTCAGCTCCACAATACCAGCCTCTATCCCAGTCATCAATGGGATGTGATGTACCACCAGGCGCCCTTAAATACACCATTGGTGTGATTCTGGAATGGTGAGGATCTCGGAATGATAGGATGATGTTACCTTCATAAGTTGCTTTGCAAATCTGTAGTAGATGGCCATCCCACTGCGGGTACACGTTCTGTGATTTCTCAGTATAGGGATCGGACCGGTAACCTGCATTGCATAAACTTGGAGGATGATACTATATAATGTAAGTCCAAATCTTTTGACCACTAGAGGAAGCGCAGAAGGCTTAACTCCGGTCTAATGGCCCTTTTAGGTGCCAACTATCGCTGGCTAATGAGTTTACTGCTACTGCTATATCGGGACGCGTACAGTTAGCCAGGAGTGCATGATTGCACTTAGATAATGGACTTTAGGACCAGTTATATCATCCCCCTCTTCCAGCGATCGGATGGGTTCTTTTTGTACATCCATAGAGTGTACTACTATAGGCGTACTTTGGATGACGATGGTCCTTTTAATTTCTCCAACGCGCTTCTGGGCGTATGTAACAGGATTCTATGAGCCATGACTTTATATTTGCCTAGGTCTTTTTATTTCATGTTTAAAAGTCAGGCTTGAACAGATGTTTCGGTTTTCTCTTCAGGAGATCCGATGAGATTTGAGTTGTTTACAACTATGATTCAAATCCTGCTCTTTGCGCAGATGCAAAGACAACCCTCGGTAGGAATCATTGCTTTGTCAAGCGATTATCTTGGTTGTACATTATTCTTATTATTTTTCTTCAATAGAATAGACGTCCCGAAGTTTATTCAGGCATTTAAGGAAATATGGAAATTATCTTTACCAAGATATCCACGAAGTTATGCAGTCACAATATCCAATAACAGCATATCCAAAATTTTCCTTCGCCAAATCGTAAGGTATTCGCTTTTGATAACTTAGGGAGACTGATGCATCATTTATGATGCATGCTCATTTTAATTTGTTCGATCCCTAGTTTCAGCAAAATTTTCCTTGGGCTATAGGTTGTACCTTATAGCATACTGTTGGATCTTGTGGATGGCAAACAACACTAGAAGGGGGGTTGAATAGTGTTGTGCAAATAGTAAACTTTTTCGATTGTTAATAAACGTCCTTCTAATGTTGCCTAAGAAACCAAGTAGAGCGATCTACGCTTGGTTCTTAATCAACAAAATAATCTTAAAATACACAGAAAAATTTCACAGCAGGTAGTCGACTCCCTATGAACAGTATTCGACTCCCAGAGTATTTATAAGCACAGATAAGATTGCAAGTAAGATAAATATTATATTCACAGCGGATAAAAGTAAGTTGATCTTTGCAATAAATGAATAACAATTAGCGAATAATAAAGTAAGAGCAAAGATAAACAAACACAGATAAGCAATCACAGACACAAGGATTTTTATCTTGGTTCCCCATAACTTTTCGGTACGTCCAGTCCCCGACCAATCCGGTACGAGATTTTCCACTATCTGCCTTGGCAAATACAAGTACCTAACTCCACTCGTTAGGATTTCCAACGACCTAGTCTTGACCAGAATTTCCAACTGGCAACACCTAGACTTGTCTAGTGTTCCAACAACAACACAATAAAAATAAATGTCCAATTCACCACAATAATTGGTGGAGATTGGTTTTACACCCAGATTCTATAGCCAAACAATGATAGACAAAATTGTGTGTAGTGGCTTGATAGAAAAGAGATTCTAGATCACACAAAGATACGAATGAATTCTTTGTGATCTAGATCTATTGTTTTTCAAAAATCCTTTAAACAAAAAATCAAGAAAAGTAATACGGATTTGAAAAAATAGTTAGCCAATAAAATGAGAATATGATCTTTAAAAATAATAACAGAATTTTGCAAGATCACAAATAAAATCGAATTGGCTAGAGAAAGAATGAGAGCTTAGAACTTTAGAGCGTTTGCACGAGAGATTTTGAATTCGATAGTTGTTGTGTTTTTCTCAATGAAAACGGTCCTCTATTTATAGGACAAAAACTAAGAATTTGAATTTCAAAATACTTTGACTTTTGTCCCAAAAATTATGGAGAAAATCGCTCAACGATATTTCAAAATTTAAGTCAAAAACGTCAAACTTTTACAGCTGGTAGTCGACTCCCTAGGAGTGGTAGTCGACTTCCAGTGTGTTTCAGGAAATCTTGATTCTCAGTTGGTAGTCGACTCCCTACATTTGGTAGTCGACTCCCAGAGTAGTTTTTCCTGCGACACAGCTAGTCAGACAGGTAGCTAACTCCAGGGTGTGTGGAGTTTCACTACGGAATTTATAAGATGACTAGAGAAAGCTCTCAAAAACATTTTTGAAGATGATTTAAAAGATATTCAAAAATATTTTCAAATCGTTTGTGTGTGTGTGTTTGTCTATATGTTTTGGCTTTAACAATAACCTAAAGAGACACAACACACTCACTATAGACTTAGGACACGTCTTCGGAAGCTTGATCAGTTTGATGAAGTAGATGTGAGCTTCACTTGAGCTTCTTGTTCTATTTGAGCTTTGAACTTCATTATTTGATCTTAGCCACGTTCGTCCTAGTCCTTGAGCGTAGATTGCGCTTCTTTGAGTATGAGCAAAGCTTCGCATATTCTGCACACTTAATTGTAGTGTAATTAGTACACTAAGTTTCATTTGGTGTGCTCATCATCAAAATCACTTGGGATGGAATTCAATTTCCATCACTCTCCCCCTTTTTGATGATGACACTCAAATGAAAAAATGAAGTAAGTTTGAAATCTGAAAATACATAAAAGTATACTTACTCCCCCTGCTTTGATGCGGTTCTCCCCCTGCATCGAAGCCGTTAGCAAAACAATACAATACATATGATTTCGTGTTTGCATTTCAGATCTTTTCTCCCCCTTGTCATCAACAAAACATATCAATGACAAAGTATTAAATCATATGAATCATAGTATGATTAGGAGGGGAATTCAATTCTGTAACGACCAGTTTTCACGATGCGTTTTATCCGTATTCTTCCGTGTGTTTATTCTTCTTCATATCTGTAGTTAGGTGTATTTGTCCATGTTTTCCCCGTACCCATTTTCACTTCAAACTTTTACATATTAGTATTATAATCATTATTTTAAACTAACTTAGATAAGCTCCTTATTATAAGTATTTTCAAAAATACCTCTTCTTAAAATTAATTTAAATTTTCACATCCGAAATTCGAATTTCAAATCATTTCAAACTTTTAAATGCATCCTACCATTTTTGGACCTTATTAAACCTATTTATTTGCTCTTATTCCCTTGATTATACCCATTAAATTATATTAGTCTTTTTCAAATCCTTCCCTATTAAACCCATTTAAATTCCATTAATAAGATTTTCAAATCCTTTCCTAAACTACTCCATCCAATTTTTGAACCTAGACCGAACTCACCCAGGCCGACACACACTTACGCACACAGCCAAAAAAAAAGAAAAGAGAGGAAATGATAAACCTATGACCTAAAGACTTGCTTCACGTGCTGCCTCTGTGCAAAACCCCCAACACCCAACTTTATATAAGAAGAAACTCTAAACTAATATTTTATAAAACCTAGTTTTCTACCTAACCCAAGGACAGCTAGCCTACATGAAAAGAGAAATTGAAAACCATTGGCCATTCACGTGATGTGTTTTCCATTTCACATCCAAGCCACACTTTTACCCGGTCAATACTCCCCTTATAGTGACCGGTCTCTTCACCTACCCTATCAACACCTAGGCTAAAATTTCTACAGCCAACCTACAACAAACCCTATTAAAATAAACCACAGCAACCCATTCTCCTTATTCAAACCCTAAGGCTAGCCTATATGAAGTGAACTTGGAGCCTTGCACTCTCACGTGCTGTCAATTAACCCCACACCTAGTTGGCCTATAACAAACCCTAGGGACCTTATTATCTCCTCAAAAAGCCTAGAGAAAAACCCTAAGTCACCCAGCCGCCGCCCTATAGCCTGCTCCAGGCCGCAGCCTGCTACACTTCTCCCTCCCCCTTCTACTCCTTCACACCACCACACCGGCGACTCCTCCTCCCTTCGCGTCAGCCCCTCGCCACGTCTCGACACAAACGGCCAGCCCCCGCCGCCGGGCCGTGATCCCCCGCCGGCCTCATCGCCCCTCCTTGTTTCACCGCCCAGACCCATGCCGCACAGTCATCTGCCGCCCCTCCGAGCAGACCCCTCAGCCACCGAGCACCATCGGAGCTCCGAGGCTCTCTTCGATGTCGCCGCTACCGAACACAACGCCCAGATCAGCTTCAACCCCTGCGCCCTGCTCCTCGCCCTGAGGCCCGCTCCGGCGTCGCTTCACCGCACCTCCCGGTCACGAAACCGCAACCCCGCCACCTCCTCCGATCAGAGACAACCCAGGTGACCGCCCCTTGCCGCCTGTCCGCCAATAGCGAGATGCCGTATCGAAGATCGCCTCTGCAAGTGGGTTCTCAGCTCTCCTTTATTAAGCAGGTAAGTGTCAGCACTTACAGCTATATTTTGTTAGGTGATACTCTAGTATGTAATAATGGTAGTAGGCATGTGATAGTTGTAACCAATGAGTGTTTTAAGAGGGAAACATTAAACTTATACAGAAATGAGTTAGTCAGATGTAGACAGCATGTTAGTTATGTTATATATTTAATTAGTGTATTATTTTAGTTGTTAGTTATGTTATTATAACAGTTTTATAAATTAGTGTTGGTACCAGTAGCTTTATGACCTAAATGGGTGGTATGATCGGGTTAGTGTAAAATGACAACAAACTTTATTAATGTTGTATATTAAGTATATTAGCTATAATGTTAACTGGTGCTTGTGGTTGTCAGCAAGTTTTATCACATATGCCCGAATAAAAGACCCCTAAGATACATATGTATATTGAATTACCTAAAAATGTTAGCTTAAGGGTGTGATATTATATAAAGATAATAATGGTGGTTCTAAGAAAAACAGCATTAAGTAGTTAGGCCTAATAATAATCTAGTTGAGTTAATAACTTCTAACTTGATGTTATGGACCTAACGACGCAGATATAATACGCCGCATTGCTACCGCCCGGACACCCAAAATCGCGTCGCTTCAGGCAAGTGCACTTCTTACATGTCTTGCTTTTAATTGATTGGACCTGTGACTCTCTGATATGCAAGTGTGCATTCTTTTACGTGTTTTAAGGTGTTGTTACATTTTGTCAAACCTAGAACCACTAATGTTGTGACATGTCATAATGCCTGTCACGCCGATAACTTAACATGCTTGTATACACTTAATTGAATGGTTATTGATGGAACACATTGAAGGAATGAAATACTTGAAAACGTGAGATTGTAAATTCGTGCGCCCAAGCGGCAAAATTGTGACTTTCGTGAGCGTCATGTGAGTTGACAAACTTCGTGCTTGTAATACGACTAGGCCGGCTCGTGTTCCGGAAAACTTTTGGGTGGGTTTAGGGTTGAGCGGCCACTGGGCGTATGAAAGGTACTCTCCTCAAGAGCACCACCCGACGCGGTGGGTTAGCGTCAATCACGGTAAGCCCCCGTGAGAGGAACGACCTTCTCATCACGACCTAAAGGCGAGAACTCTAGGAGTGAATAGAAACCACGGACGTGAAATTGCAAATTGCCAAGTCTTACTTTATTCCAGCCTGCTTAGAACTGCCATGTTATTTATTGTATGCACTACAGTTGTCACTTTATCTGTGGTACACAAGACACTTGTCACTTTATCTGCTGTACACAAGACACTTGTTACATTATCTGCTGCACACATTACACTGGTCACTTCATCTGCTGTACACAAGACACTTGTCACATTATCTGCTGCACACATTACACTTGTCACATTATCTGCTGTACACACTACATGCCACCGCTTTTGCACTATGCTTGACGTACTCATGCCTTAACTATTTTGTCACTTACATTGTCATGAAATCGATTTTTTTTTGAAAACCTTGCCGAGGGTCAATTATCATAATTTTCTAAATCTTGCCGAGCGACCCTCGCTGACGTATATTTCTTGTCTTGTGAAATATACGTCAGGTATTAGACAGGTTCACAGAGGAGTTTGCTTAGAGACTAAACAGGTTGATCGGGAGTGCTCTGCTGCTGAGTGTTCCGTCCCTGAGAAGCTTTGTGTCTTCGTATCATTTGTACTTTGTTAATTCTTCCACAACTTGTATGGGCTCTATGACCCTCCTTTATTTCATTCATTGTTGTAACCTATTTCTGAGACTTGAGATTGTAATTAAATAAATTATCTGAGTTGTTTGAGCTGCATGCAAGACCCTGCAGGATGTTATCACACAGACGCGTAATGTGCTTAACCAAGGAGGAAGGAAAAGAAAAAGTATCTCCTCCTTGTTTTAAGCACATGCGGACCTTCGTCGCGTCCTCGCCCCAAGTACAATGGGAAGCGGGGCGTGACAAATTCCCTATTCCTGCAAGAGAGATGTTAGTTTATAAGAGCAACTAATATATTGCATGTAGGATAAGTTCATAGTAGCAAGCATCACACAAATAAAGAGTTATTATAAACCATAAGTTTTAGAGACATAGTTTTTGAGAACTATTGTTTGAACGCCATTGTTTTTAAGAAAAGCTTAAGGATGACCGCCGTTCTTCTTCAGTTCCTTGATCTCATCAAGGATCATGATAAACGTGTTCTCGGTCATTTTGTTGCTTTTCACGACGAGCTCCTTAAGGTCGTCCACCTTTTGGTTAAGGTCTTCAAACCCTTTCTCTTGTGATATCTTCAATTTCCCAATCTTCTTTAGAAGCATTTCTTGAAGCTCAAGAATATACGCCGGTGCTTCTTCTTCTTCTTCGCTTCCTCTTTCTTCTTCTCCTTGTTCTTCATCCTCGAAATCTGAAACAACAATTCTCTTACCTCTTCTGGAGGATGATGATCCTCCTTCAGCTGCAAGCTTTTCTTCGGGAATGTTCTCATCAAGATCATGGTGTAGATTCATTCTTCCAAGTGCATGAACATCAAAAACTCGAGCCGGTTCTAGAATTGAGGTTTCATGATCCAAAGGCACATTATAGCTACTAAACAGGATAGTGAGATAGTGCCCATGAGCTAAAGTGGATGAGGGTCTATCAGAAGAAGCTGAAGCAAGAATAGAATCCATGATAACTTTGGCCCAATTGATGCGGATGTTACCTAGTATAGCATAGCTACATTTGGCCTGCTTCTCAGATAAGATAGAATGACTTCCAGATTTCTGAGTAATATTATAGGATAATATATTTTGCCAGAATTCTTGCCGGATAGCGAAGATCGCTACATGGAAGTTTAGTCTGAAAATGTCTTCCTGGCAAATACATTCTCTCTAGAATATTACCTTCAGTCATTTCTATTTTATCAAGCAGCATGCCAGAATATGGAATTCCTAGGGCTTCTCCTAGAGATTTAACAGTAATGACAAGCTTTGTATCAAGAACTTTGGTTATAAAGCGGCTTTTAGCAAGATCATAGTCCATATTAGCATAGAACAAGTGCACAAGCCTTGGATAGCAAAGATAAGTATTTTCAGAGGAAAATAGGTTGGCCAAGTTCTGAAAATCTAGTAAGCTATCAATGTCATAATTTATAACATCATTGAGCTTAACAAAACGTTCATGGAGGATGGGTTTCTTAGTGATTTTGATGAAGTGTTCATATGTGGTGTTCTTGAATAGATATGGTAAAATGGTTTCTTTCTCAGAGTCAATTTCAGATGAGGCTTTTCTCTTCTTGGTAAATATTCCTTTGAGAGGCACATAGACATCAACAACGTATGCATGCTCCCAATAGGATTAGGACTCCCAAGACATACACCATTTGGGGTCCGAAGAACACTAGCATGCATGCTAAGGATATGTATGTGAAATCGTTTATTAATGATATTATTTTGAATGATGATTATGTTGGAAAATCACGGTCCTCGTGGACTTGGTTTCCAAAGGGTTAGTTTCCTTTGACCCTTCATTGCTTGGTACCATAAGTTTAATTTCATTTTATGGGTACCAAAGCAATTGTGGTAAGAATTGGTTTATATTCTTTTTATTTGCATATTGATCTTAAATGTGCATGTTTGTTTAAAACTAAAATTCATATTGCATTTGAATTTAGTTAGGATATGGGTTACATTTAATTTCGCTAAATTTATTGCCTAACCCATAGGATCCAAAAAGATTTTTGGATACCCAAAATGATGTTTTCTAGGTTCAATCCATCATGGGATACCAACCCTACCAACTCATTGATTTGCAAAGTTTTTCACTCAAATGGAGTTGATGGTGCTTAAGTGATGCACCAAAGTAGGGGGAGCTTAATGTTGTAAGTATATTCTTACATTTGATATACATTTGGTATCCATGTGTGTTGATTGCATGCATTGTTAGAATATCTACATTGGTATCATTTTGTTTCAATTTGTATGCTAGAATTGTGTATGCCATAGTTGTATGATGATTCTATCTATGTTTGGCATAACACTTTTTGCATATTACTCTTGGTATCATATTTGCTACATTTGGTTTTCACTTTGGATTTTTGTTTCTGATGTTGATTTCGTCGATCGACGATTAACTTGGTTAAATAGAAATTCTTTCTATGTAAGCATAGAATTGTTTTCCATGCACTAATTAACCAAGAATGTTGATATTGGAGAGTATGTTCCATAACTCAATAAGTGAAATTAATTTGAGTTTTGGAGATTTCGATTTTCGCCTATGGTTTGATGATTTCGTATTTCGATTTTCGCCTATGGTTTGATGATTTCGTATTTCGATTTTCGCCGATGGCTTGATGATTTCGTATTTCGATTTTCGTCTATGGCTTGAGTTAGGGTTTCTAACTCAAGTATCCGGAGGGGATCCAGGTGGTTGGGACGTAGGATCACCGGGAACAAGTCGGGGAGACTTGGGTGGATCCGAACCCGTTACATGCTTTGTTTGCGTTGTCTATTTCTTGTTGATCGTTGTTTATTCAGCATTGTCGTTTGTTTCTTGCACAATAATTAGGAATAACTATCTTGATTATTTTTAAGTACTATTCACCCCCCCTCTAGTATATGTGCAGTAGCTTCACAGGGCAGAACATACATTTCTCATCCTTTTGTGGTTCAGGTCCCCTTCTATGATGAAAGGATTTGTTTCTTTCGAAAATGTGAGGTCCGGGTGTTCCAGCATGAACTTTGTTTCCCCCTACAGCCTATCATTCAAGAAGTCTTATCCTTCCTCGAGTTTTCCCTCTGTCAGTTTATGCCCAATTCTATTTCTTCCCTGGTCGGCTTCATCATGCTTTGCTTGTTACACGGATTACGCCGACCTTGCCTCTTTTTCATTTCTTCTTCCAAGTGAAGCTTCCTCCTTCAAGTGTGTGGTACTATATCATCGCTAGGAGGACCAAGAACCTCATTCATGACCTTCCAATCAAAGTCCGCGATTGGAAGTGCAATTCTGTTTTCATCACCTTCTCGGGTGAAGCATTGTTCCTCACATGCTGGGGTCATCTCGGCCCTTCAGCATCACTGAAATTGGATCTCTCTGAGGTCAAATCCAGTTCTGCCGATTTTTTATTGGCTCTGCCGGTCGAAGAAAGGTCGACCCATGTCTTATTGAATGCACAACTATTGAAGAGTGTCTTGTGGGCTCCGGGTAAGACCAGCTTTTTGAATTTGTCTCCCTCTTTACTCACCCTAATCTTCCCTCTTTTTGCAAAGATGGTTGGGTAGAAGTTCAACATGTTCCTTAATGTACACAAACTTCTCTGTCTTGGTTTCTAGAAATCTACTGACATCATGTCTGGTCGGCCGTTAACTCATCCAATAAAAAAAGAAGAGCAGAGGTCGACCCAACTGATCGAGAGACTGTTCCAGACCGATTATAGCTTGGCTGTAGTTATTGGGAGCTCGCTTATAGCTGTGGGTGATTTGGTCTCAGTGGTCGAGAACTCAGCACTAGTAGGTAAGAGCTCGTCCAGGCTGGTGGAAAGTTTAGCTAAGATTTCTGAGAGCCCGCATCAAAAGAAGGAGTGTCCTTCGGCAGGCCCCAAAGTTTCTAAAAAGAAGAGGAGGATGGGTGAAGTTGAGCCTTTGATCTTGACCCCGGAGGACAACATCGTAGCCTCAACTGATATTTCGAGGCCGACAGATCCCTGGTTTTGGGGCAGCCTCATTCTACCTAGACCAACCGAGCTGACTCCTTTTAAGAGAGCAAGCTCGAATACTGCCAATGTGGAAGTCATCCATGCCGATTTGGAATGTCATCAAGAAGAGCTCGTCAAAACTATTCTTAAAGTTGGATCTGGCGAGTCAATTTTTATTACGGGGTAACAACCCGATTAGTAGAAAACTTGGTCCTTATAAGGGATCGTTCTTTTACGAAAACGATCAACTCTGAAAGACTAGTCAGCTTCATGGTTTGGCAGAGTCAACAAGTTGATTATCTCCACCCATTTTCCTTCTTTATACCTTGTTTAAGTATTATGTCTGACTTCTTTATTCCTTGGACGTAGATGTCCTCGATGTCTACTGAGCTGTGATGCCATACAGTAATGATGGCCAATGTCGAAGGAAACCTTGATCTGGAGCATCTAAAGGTGATGGCTGTAGAGAAGTTGATAAGGATGCAAAGGTCGAGCTGAAGTCGACACTGCTCAAGTCCGTCGAACTTGCCTCTCTAGTTTCCAACCTCACATCAATGGTGGAGAAGTTAGAGACGGCCTTAGCTGAAGTAAAGGGTGCTGGTTGGCTTCTGAGATTATCTGATCGGTCGTTGAGGAGACTGTTCAATTCTTATCTTCTTTGAAGAAGACAACTGAAGAATTGGTCGCCAGGAGTAACAGATGGAAGAAGGAGAAGGGCGACCTCCAAGCTCAAATTAGGAAGCTAAAGAAGGTTGACACTGGAAGAATTGTTGCTGAGGCTGTGAATAAATATGAGGAGGACATTGCTCAAAAATTTGCAAATATGTTTCGGGAGAGCTTCCTTAGGTGTCAAGATTAAATTACGCAGAAGTTCCCTAACTTTGGGATTGATTTTGACTTGCTCGTGATGATCCCAAAGGAGGCTAGGGGTGTTGAAGAAGTCCCTCCTGAAGCCTCTAAAGCCTTAGCTCTTACAGGATCGCCTTAATAGATTGTATCTTGTGTCTCTTTCGTTTTTTGAAATGAACTCAACCATTGATGAATCCTGTTTTTATTGAACTATAGAGTAAAGAATTAGGTGAATCCTATTTTAATTGAACTATAAAGTAAAGAATCGGGTCAAGTGTGGTGCCATTTGGGCCCCCTCCATAGCTCGGCTTGCATTAGATCATAGGAAGCACGAGGTGTGGAGTGTTGCCTGTATAGAAATCCTGGGGGTTTTCACGATCTTTGTAATGTCGCTTCATTTTATCGACTATGAAGGGGGTGGCCCTTCGATTAACAGTCGATTG
Organism: Scilla litardierei; assembly: GCA_030789695.1. Classification (NCBI taxonomy): domain Eukaryota; kingdom Viridiplantae; phylum Streptophyta; class Magnoliopsida; order Asparagales; family Asparagaceae; genus Scilla; species Scilla litardierei. The sequence continues at coordinate 38,236,779 of CM061133.1, forward strand.
GGAAATACAGTCTTACGACGAGTGAAGTCTTTGATTGGCTGCAAGGGGAGTGGCCCCTTGAATTACGACCGATCGAGAATATGTCAGCCTGCAGGGGGAGTGGCCCCTTGAATTACGACCGATCGAGAATATGTCAGCCTGCAGGGGGAGTGGCCCCCTGCCTTACGGTAGACGAAGTCTTTGATCAGCTGCGAGGGGAGTGGTCCCTTGACTAACTGCTAACAGGGAGTAGGTTAGCCTGATGGGGGAGTGGCCCCCCGTCGTATGGCAGATGAAGTCTTTGATCGGTTGCGAGGGGAGTGGCTCCTCGAATAACAGCCGATAAGGAATAAGTCGGCCTGCTGTGGAAGTGGCCCCTAGCTTTACGACGGACCAATCAGTCGGTCTGCGGGGGAAGGGGTGCTTACGGCAAATGAAGTCTTTGATCGACTGGAAGGGGAGTGGCCCCTCGACTGAAGGCCGACAAGGAATAGGTCGACCTGCTAGGCCACAGCCTTATAACTGACCAATCGATCGGCCTGCAAGGGGAGGAGTGCCCCCTGCGTTACGACAGATGAAGTCTTTGATCGGATGCAAGGAGAGAGGCCCCTCGACTAACTACCGATAGGGAATTGGTCGGCAAGCTGGGAGAGTGGCCCCCAGCCTTACGGTGGACCGATTGGTCCGTCCATAAGGGGAGTAGCCACCAGCCTTAGGGAAGACGAAGTCTCTGATCGGCGACGAGGGGAGTGGCCTCTTGACTAACGACTGATAGGGAATAGTTTGACCTGCTGGGGAGTAGCCCTTAACCTTATGACAGACCAATCGATCGGCTTGCGGGGGGGAGGGGGTGGCCCACTGCCTTATGGCAGATGAAGTTTTTGATCTGCTATGAGGATAGTGGTCCATTAACTAGCAGCCGATAAGAAATAGATCGGCCTGTCGGGGGAGTGGGCCCTAGCCTTACGGCAGACCAATCGGTCAGCACGCTGGGAGAGTGCCCTCCACCCCCGCCTTGTGGCTTGCTGTGAGGAGAGTGGCCAATCGACTAATGGCCGATAGGGAATATGTCAGCCTGCTGGAAAAGTGGCGCCTAGCCTTACGCAAACCATTCAGTCGACCCGTGGGGGTAGTGGCCCCCCCGCCTTGCGGCAGATGAAGTTTTTGATCGGCTGCGAGGGGCGTGGCCCCTCGACTGATGGTCCATATGGAATATGTTGCTCTACCAGGGGAGTGACCCCAGCCTTACGACGGACCAATCGGGCGGCCTGCAGGGAAGTGGCCCCCCGTCTTACGGCAGTTGAAGTCTTTGATCGGCTTGTTAGATACAACGTGTAGTTGGATACAATGATCGATGACTTCGTATTTGATAATAACAAACATGTGTGAAAGTTTTGATGTATGTGCTAAGTTTTTTTCAGGAATGACAGGCGCGTAAATACTCGAAAGGAGAATTAGTTGTATGCACTAATCACTAATTGGTTTTGTGCACTAATCACTAAGGCATGCAATATTTAGTGTTGCTAAATTACTAAACTAAATAAGTGATGCGGTTGGCAGAGGAGTTTGAAACAACCAAAAAGCCAGTGCTGAGATTTTTGGACAGCCAAACACAAGAGTCAAATTGGTTGGAAATAGGGGCAACAATGTAATCTCCTTAAAGTTTGGCACGTGGATTCCTCATCTTGGTTGTGCATAACTTGTGTTTTGTTGTGAGTTGAGGGAGGCCTTTGGCCTCCCTCCCCTCATCACTCTCCATTACTCCCCACTAAGTTAGTGGGGAGGCCCTTGGACTCCCAAATCAACATGAGAGTTTTATAAATATAGTACCATGGCTATTTGCCATGGTTAATCCTCTTTAACACGTTATCAGCACCTTAGCTCTCAATTCTTTGAGCTTTTTCTCACGTATCCCCCCAAAAATTAATCTCCTACGCACAAAGGAATCTATTGTTGCTGCAATCCGGCTTGCGATGAACCGTTGCGGCGATTTTTTTAAGGCGTATCGGGAGCGATATTTCAATCTACGGATTTTCTTATTACGATCGTCCCTAGATCTTTGATCTAGAGGTAACTTTTTCAATCCCGTAGATAATTACAAAATAGAGTTTTCTATGATTTTACAATGCTTTTCTATTGGCTTGTATAAATCTGCGCTATTTTGTTTAATATCAAAATTTACAAAAAAAAATTTGAGTTTCCGTTCTAAGTATACGGTTTGGAGAGTTCCTTCAAGCTGAAAGGACTGAATCGGCTTGTTGATATCTTGACATTCGTGGCCATGCTTGGTGACATTCTGGATAATATCCATAGCTTCAATAGTAATATGATCCCATGTCTTGGTTGGGTTTATATAATTCCATTGCTTTGCTTTTTTATATATGTACCATAAACATAAACATATAAAATATATATCGTTTTTCAAGAAAAAAGATGTAGCCTGTAAATGCATATAAATTGCTTCGGCTCTGTATAGAATCCTTGCACCCTGCACAGCTTGTAGAGTGCATCATATGCTTCAATTTCAGAATAGCTTTGTATTTGAATATAGAAATTTTCCTACAACCTTCCTGATTGTCGGTATATGTCTATTTTGTAATTTTCCTACAAGCTTCCTTGAATATATGTCTGATGTCATCCCTGCGCGCGCGCGCGCACACACACACACACCCCGAGACGAGGGGGGGCTCTCTGTGTGCCGCCGCGTGGGAAGGGGGGGAAATAGATCTGTAAAATTCTGGTTTTGGGGACTTTTCACATTTCTTTACAAATATCCTAAAAAAATTTTGTTTATGGCTTATGTTCAATTAAATTTTTGAACATTACAGCCCATGGGCCTGCAGCCCAAAGTTTATAACAATGAAAATTAGTTTTCTATTTCTTATGGGCCCGAAGCCCCAATCAGATCAATAATTCATTTTATCTTCTAATTTGGGCCTGAAGCCCAGTTAATCCAATTGCAATATCAATTTGTTAATCAAATTTTTGCAAATGGGCCTGCAGCCCAAATATTAATAATATATTAATTTAGCCATTTTTTTCTCTTCCTTATGGGCCAGAAGCCCAGTAATTACAAAATCCTAATAATAAATTGGATAGCCTGTTTTTTTTGGCCTGAAGCCCATTTGTAGCAATGAAAATATGGTATATGGGCCAGTAGCCCCATTCATATTAATAATTAATTTTGACTTCTCAATTGGGCCAGCAGCCTAGTAAATCCAATTACAAAATGAATATGTTAATTAAACTTTTGCAAATGGGCCTGCAGTCCAAAACATTAAATTATTTATTAAATTATTTATGGGCCTGCAGCCCCAATAAAAATAAGAATTCATTTTAAATTCTTGTTTGGGCATGTAGCCCAATTAGTCAAATTGCTAATATTATAACACTCTCGCATTATTATTAATTTATGGAATATTAGGATTTTTTTAAAAAAATATAATTATCTTAAGGATCCTGCGACCGCTCTGCCGTTAGTCAACTAACCTAACGGTGTATGACGTCTCCCCGTGGTCCTAGAGATTATTATATTTTTTAGTCTCTTTTTCCATATTATATATGCCTGTGTTATATAAACTGTGTGGTTGCTTATTTTGTGCCTGTAGCATATTATAAACTGCGTGGTTGTTAATATAAGCTAAAATGTGATTTTTGGGATCGGCCATTTTGATACCCTTTTTAAATTCCTTGCAATTTTATTTTCTTTTTGAGAGAATTTGTAAGTGAGGATTAAATGTATTAATGCCAAAGACCGGTGTACCGATAAATGAAGACGGAGGAGAAAATTGGAAAATATAGGGACCCTTCTGGGTTTCCAAGTTGTATTTTTCTTTTATTTATGGACTGTATATTAGGACTTTGGACATTGTATGTCTTTGGGTATCTGGCTGATCCCCACAATTTACTTATTTTATTGTTTATGCATGAATTTACACTTTAATTAATTCATGCTTATTTTAAATTGCATAGATAAATGGTAAAATTGGCAAGCGTCGATTTCGAAGTTCTTGATGCTGCAGTAAATAATTACCTGAGTTGGCGAGTGGACCTGAAGTTCCACTTGCGTTCGATGGCCCTACTTGGCTCAATTTTGGCTCCTTCATCGGTCCCAGCAGCGACCGATGCTTCTGCTAGTAAGGCCCCAGAAGCGGAACAATCATCTAGCAGAACTCCTACCACCATCTCTGATGTGGATAAGGCGAAAGCCATTATCTATATTAGGAGACATATAGATCGGACCTTAAAGGCCAAATAACTAACGGTAGAGGACCCAAAGGACCTGTGGACAGCGCTGGAAGCTCGGTATAAACATCAAATTGATGTTATATTACCGCGTGCCAGTTATGAGTAAGAAAACCTCAGACTTCAGGACTATAAGTCTGTCGCTGAGTACAATTCTGCACTTCATAAAATCACCTCACGCCTGAAGTTGTGCGGTGAAGAAGTGACAGAACAACGCATGTTGGACAAGACATTTACCTCGTTTCACGAGAAAGATACAATCCTCATGCAGCAGTATCGTGAACACAACTTCACAAAATTCTCTGATCTGATCTCATGCCTACTTAGGGCAGAACAGAATCAAGATTAACTGCTAGCCCCTCATAATTTACGTCCAGTTGGCACTGCACCTATCGCTGAAGCCCACCACGTTTCTCCCCAGAAGTGGAAAAATAAGAAGAAGGCTAATAATAACAAAGGAAAAGCTGTGATGAAGAATGGACGAGGAGCAGCACCCCCGTCCAATAACAACAATACATGAAAGAGTAACTTCACATGGAAGCAAAAGAACACTGACCAAGTGTCACTTCCTAAGAAGAACTGGGAGGATAAATGCCATAGATGCGGCATGACTGGCCATTGGTCCAGAATCTGCCGCACTCCTCGCCACCTCCAAGCACTATATCAGGCGAGCCAGAAGTCTCTGCCTGAAACAAACTTGGCGGCTGTTCAGCCACCAACGATGTTCACTGCAAAAGACTTCGAGAACGACGACCTGCTCGATTAAGCTTCATCTTTTATCTATGCATTTAAAATTCAATGTTGCTTCATCTTTAATTTTCTTAAGTACGAACTTTTTTGTCTTTTTCATTGACTTAAATAAAATTTCGTTTTTGCTTATAGATGAAGTATTTAATATTGTGGACAGTGCCTCGTTGCACTGGTGTAGCATTAATATTGCTCCCACATACAACGTGACTATAAGATGCAAACTTCTCCCCTTAAACATATAGGAATTTTCCAAGTTTCAAGGATATTTCGTTTAAACGAACATAACTTGAAAACTGTGGATAATAAATATTGAATATCAATATGTAACTCGTAAAGAGGATGGCCAGAAGCCCAGCTACTTACGATTTCATTGGACCCTCGTCGGGCCCCTATAATTACAGATATTCATCCTATAGAAAGCCAACTTGACTGAGCACCAGAAGTGCCTTTCATTGCCATAGTTTTTAACTCTGGCAAAATGGACTTAGTCATCTAGGATCAGCGATGATGGACGCATCATCAAATGAATCCATTGGAGAACCTGAAGATTCTTCAAAAGTTTGAGTTTCCTTGTCCCCCTTTGTCATAAGGGAAAACTTAGAGAGAGACCTTCCCTCTTAAAAGTGGGTTTAGAGTCTCCTGGCTTCATTGAGAGAATACATGGTGACCTTTTGCGGGCCTATTCACCCCGCAAATGGACCATTTTCGGTACTTCATTACTGTACTGATATATGCATCTACTAGATGGTTTTCTGTGTACCTTCATATTCACTCGCAACATAGCTTTCTCAAAGCTAATAATAAGGGTGAATTCACCACTCATATCATTCAAGACTTCTGACAAGCAACTGGCATTGAAATTGAACATCATGTAGCATGTTCATACTCAGAATGGGTTATCAAAGTCTCTGGTAAAGAGACTCCAATGGATTTCACGTCCATTGTTAGATTCCAGTTGCCTGTTGATATTTAGGGACCAACAAGCTGCACTCCGCATCGCTTATCACGATACGGCCCGCTTGTGGCCATATCTTATTGCTGATGCCGCTTTCTTCTAGTTTACCACCAAGTCTTGATAAATGTGAATTTGATGAGTAAAGTATCATTGTAATAGGCACGCAGTCTAAAGAAGCCTGAAGCTTCTGAGACCATATCAGGGGACACATAAGTCCTCATCTCGTTATGATCCGCATACTTTTTCTGTGTGACGTTGAGATCGAGAAGATCCTTCACATTCAGACTAAAGTACATCAATTGACGGATAAAATTGCGGACAACCAGAAGATTGTTCGTTCACACGTCCCTGCTGCCAACACGCCAGCTAGGATTGACATTCCCAAAGATGGATGCAATCCACCGGCACCAGAATTGGCTGTACCTTATTTGAAAAGAGGACGCCGGCCAGGTTCAAAATAAAAATTTCCTCATAATATGAAAATTCCTGGCTATATAAAAATGATCCAACCACAGGATACTGAGCTCAGACCAGCAACCTCTCCCCTCCTAATTTCCCCTGCAGATGAAACAACAGGAGAAACATCATTATATTACGTACGTAATGGAGAGGTACTGGACATATATAGCACAGTCGTCGACGACGGTTTTGCTTTCGTTATTGTCGTTCACGTCGCTGAATACGACGATGACATCTACCCACTTTTCTATAGCGTAATAGAATGGCCAAATTGGGATGAGGTAATAAGAGTAGAGCTGGACTCACTCTTGAAAAGCAAAGTCTTTGGACCAGTAGTCCATACACCTGAATGTGTAAAAACCTGTGGAATATAATTCGAATTTCATAAAGAAATTGAAATGAAGGAAATGTGATCATTTTCCTACTAAGCCTACACTTCTCTGCAAAAGCCAATACATGCAGCTCATGGACGTTGTGACTGCATATATATACGGCAATATAGATATAGAGATCTATATAAAACTTCCAGAAGGGTATACTCTACCTCCAGAGATGAAAGAGAAACGTAGAAACGTCTTCTCCATAAAGGCTACAAAGATCATTAGTTGATCTTAAGCAATATTCTGCCCTTGTATCTTTTTTGAAAGATCGTTGACAGGATTTGTTATATTTGCCTTACATATGGTCGACTTAAAGCTAATAGGATCTCCAGCAGACACCATTGAGTTTTCAGATAGCTTTAAAGCATACATTGGAAATGAAAAACCTAGGTATAACGATCATCCTGATGATGACATTAATCATCCTGAAGATGAACTATCATCCTGAAGATGACATTAATCATCCTGAAGATGAACTATCATCCTGAAGATGACATTAATCATCCTGAAGATGAACTATCATCCTGGAGATGAACCATCATCCTGAAGATGACATTAATCATCCTGGAGATGAACTATCATCCTGGAGATGAACCATCATCCTGGAAATGAACCATCATCCTGGAGATGACATTAATCATCCTGAAGATGAACTATCATCCTGGAGATGAACCATCATCCTGAAGATGACATTAATCATCGTGAAGATGAACTATTATTAATCATGCCGAAGATGTCTCGGCTTACATATTAAACACCTTCGTGGTGGAACCCTTTCATATTCTTCATACACCTGGAGTTTACGAAGAATGATGTCATTTTGCAACCTATTAAAAATGGATGCTTATTTATGACACCTTCCAGTAGCTGGAAGAGGGGGAGGACATCCTAGATCCCGAAGAGCCTAGCTCTAATGTATTATCTGGCCAACTGCACGTATCTTTGATAGAACATCTCCAGTAAAGTTGTTAACCAGATACATTGTTGTCCTGGAGAGCAACACTAGACCAAGGATAGGCTGCTTCTGCGCAACTTCCAAGGGTCAAGGAATATATATTGCATATGCAGGTTTAAAGATCATCGCGATGACTGAAACACAATAGGCCGGCCACCTCCTAAATATATACACATCATCATCCAATGTCTACATCTTCTGAGAAGCTCATCATCCACGAAGCAAGTATTGAAAACGCTCAGACAGGTCTAGCAGTACCTTGCAGACACACTGAATACTTTAGTGGAGTCATCTACCAACTTC